>JAPQRQ010000018.1:22955479-22967336 GCA_037367365.1 Apogon talboti | reverse complement strand
TCTACAAAATCTCTTCCTAAATTTGGATTTTTCCCATTTGTTTGTGTTATATACCATAGATCATACAACATTTATGTGTTTTTCTTTCTTTGACTCATTTAACAATCTCTTTTTTCCTACTGTTTCTTGTATTGAATTTTATACTATTATTTTACATAGTGTAGTTTACTGTCATCCTCAATAACACATAGGCTTCAAAACATAGCAGGTGAAGTGCATTTAAAAATATTCAACCCCACAGATGAATAAAGAAATATTTACTATAGTTTTTCTCTCGAAGACATCAGCTTTACCGGAAATTCATTATTAGTTATGACTGTTCATAGGGATCTATTTAAACATATTCATTTAGGCAAAAATATGTGTAAATATTTATGATATAAGATACATATTGAAATTGTTTTAAACTGTATTTCGTTAATTTCTTTATGAATATGTCCATGTCCGGGTTGCAGGGTCAGTAAAATGAGCTTTTGGAAAACAGGTGACATGAAGCTGTGTTCTTATTGGAGGATAAAACAATCATCTTAAAGTATTACTCAGTTACCAATCAGAAATGTTTTGTTTATTTGTCCTCATTGGATTGGCTGATTTTTGCTGAGTTTCCATGTGCCCTTGAGCGAGATGCTTTCAAGACTCCAAATTAAATCAGACAATTTACCTGCTCTATATATCACAGGTAAAGTTTTTGTTGTTCAGCTCATTACACCTCCATTTAGCCATCTCTGTGTTTTACAGAGGTACTTTAGTCTAATGGAGTGTGAGGCACGGATTTTTAACATCCATCTACATCTCAAACACTAAAATCAAGGACCTATGATAAGCAGAATCAGCTGACTGACACACCACAGCCCTGGCTCTGCACACAAATGCACGACTACTGTGTGCATACAGCCCCTGAAACATGTTAAACACAGTATGTCTAGAGGTAAATACTGAAAACACACTGTGTATAGGTTTTGTTGAAATGCAGTTAGCACCTATTGCTTTAAAAAATCCTAAATAAATAAAACAGTAATACAGATTTTTTGCCTGTCATATTTTGCCTGCTAGTGCTTTTTGAAGTAACAACCACACCTACTACAGATTAAGGGAAGCAGATGTCTCCTTCCACCCCTAAGGATAACATTGGCTGACATCAGCATGTTGTTTTAAGCTCTTGCTCGCTCAAGGAGAGCTCATTTCTGGAGCTGCAACACATATTTTAGATTTCCAGCCCACATAAGTCGAACAGGCATGTTGAGCGTGTATCACATTCAGGCAGCCACCACATGTCTCTGCTGCTGCCAGTTTGCTAAAATCGACTTTCAGGGTCATTTGTCACAACACCTGTTACTGCATTAGCTCATTTAGCATATTTGCCTGTTTTGCTGTATTTTGTGTGTTGTCATCTAATCACACAACTAACCTCTGTCACTTTACTGTTTGACAGTCATTGTCAAAAATGAACTTCTTGGCTCCATCACTTAGTCTAGAATAAGCCTCACCCTGTCCTTGTAACTGAAAGACACACTTCTTTTAATAATACCTGTAAACCACAACGTCCCTGCTGTGAAATGAACCTTTAAAACTGAAACACTGTTAAGTTTTAATCATTTGTTTACCAGCTGTTTGCATTTGTTAGAATAAGTGATAAATTATCCAATAACTACCATATAAATCAAACAAATAAAAAAGCATCTGGTATCCTTACACACACAAACACACAGGGTGTGAAATATCCTGTGGATTCTTCCTCTTCTTCCTAAAATCATAAGAAACTTGGATCCTTCTTCTCCCTTCTTCTCCAGTCTGTGCAGACAAATGTCTACTGTGATCACATGAGCTGCCAAAACTGTGAGAGCTGCCAGATTATATTGATAGGCAACTAGCAGTGGCTGGAAGCACAGTTTCAAACCTTGGCTTATACGGCTATTATGCATTGATTCTGACAGATAAAATGATGCAGATTTTGCATAAAACGAGTTAAAAACTAGACCTTGTGTAGGAATTCAACAAAGCTATTAGTCATTGCTCCTCTGCATTCTGAACACATGAATAAAGAGGAAAAAAATGTGTGTTTGAACATCGCCTACCTTCAGCTGAGTTTTATTATGGAGGCATCCTGCGCCCTGATCTCCCGTGTTTCTGTTGAACAATATTTGTTTTATACTTCTGCTTTATTGGAAAATTCCTAGTGGAGAGACAGGATGCAACAAGCAGCCATGGCTGATTACTGCCAAAATGCTGCTGTTCCATGGCTGCTGCCTGAGGCATCTGAGCCACCAGCACTGTCCAGAGGTTGCCCTTTTAAGAGATTTTTCCTCCCTTCACATTGCAGCCTGTTAAAACCACAGGCTGGCAACCTTATGCACTGCCTCCCTCCTTTCTCTTCCGCTCTCTCTCCTTCTCTCTCTCTCTCTGTCCACCTTTCATATAACAGGTGTTATTAGATGCTTGATTGTCGACAACCACAGTCAAGTGGGAAACCATCTGTTTCACAGCTTGCCGGTGGTCCGTTTAACCTGGCTGTCTTGTGTTAGAACCAGGTTTCCTGAACAGGGCTTTTCTTAAAGGGGACAACACTTGTACACTTAATGCATTAATAAATGAATTCATCTTTTCTATGCCAGTGGTGTACACAGTATCATAGCTGGTGTCATACACTTTAAACTAAAACCAAAGCAGCGACAAATATGACACTGACTGCTCTTTACGCCTCTCACGGCTACTTAAAGAAATCATCCTTTGTTAATTCCTCCTCCTAATGCCCACTCTAATGGCAAAACAGATTCAGACTCATTTTATTTTACAAAACGTATTTTAAACTATCATTAAGTATGGAATTAACATCATTTCTAAGTATCTTTGCTCTGTAAACCACCACATCAACAAAGGCTTCAAACTAATGATTAATCCCTATTGTAGCTTAAACATTCTATATTTTCTTCTGCTTCTTCCAAAAGAATCACGTTTCAAAGGGGTAAATAATGTCAAATAATCTTTTGCTGTATTGTTTTCAGTGTAATACAGTAAAAAGATACGGTGGCCCTGAAAGGCAAACCACAACAACAAATCACAAAGCACACACAAAAAAGAAAATCACGCAAACAAGAAGAGAACATACACACAAGAAAGAGAAAATCATGCAAACAAAAAAAAAAACAAAAATCACACAAAATAAAAAGAAAATCACACAAACAAGAAAAAATAAATCACACAAAATAAAAAGAAAATTACACAAACAAGAAAAAGAAAACACACACAAAAAAGAAAATCACGCAAACGATAAAAAGGTCCTACCAGAAAAGGTAGGTACCTGCTGTGATCAGGATCTGGATGCTGATTGGATTGTAAAGCTACAAGAATATAGCCACACCTCTGTTATTTTTCAGATTTAAAGCTTCGAGAGCAGAATCAGAGGACCAACAACTTCTCTCTTAGTTCAGATGGTTTATTCTCAGATCACATGTAAAGTAAAGTCTCTACAGAGGGTCCAGTTCAACCACGGTGATGATGGAACTGAACCCCAATATCTGGTTTCTTTGTCGCATTTATTTTCACAACAACTCCGCCTGTAGGTTGGGCTTCAACAACATTATCTGATTCCAGCGTGGCTGAGCCCACCTCCAATTCCTGTGCACTTTTAACTGGGATGTGCTATAAAACAGTGTGTGTCCTTTGTTCTGTGTAGGCGTGTACCTAACTGAAAGTTCACCAAGTCAGCCTTTTGGTCAGGACAAACATTATTCTTCTGGTCATAAACATTTCTGTTTTGATAAGGGCAAAGGTTATCTTTCTGGTCACAGTGAGAATCCTAACTAACAGATGTTCCCTGTGGTTGAGAACTTCTTCACTAACAGGTTTAACTAAAGTAATCAGATTGAAGGCCTTAATAAACAATAGTAAAGTAATACTTCTATTGACAACAATGAAAAACAATAATGGAAAATAATAATGAACACAATAATGAAAATAATACTGAAATACAGCTGAAATAATACTTCACCTCAGAGGTCCGCGTTAGAATGTGGATATATTCTTGCTTTATTTCACTTCATTTCTGTCATGTATTTCCTTTGATATATTATTTATATTTGAAAAATAATATTTTAACAGAAGTTTGATAACATCTTTGATGGTATCAGATATTGACCCTGGACATTTTGTACCAAAAACGAATTAACCATGTGAGGATTGATTCGCTCACTCATTTTATTCTCTGCATCAATTTATGGATATAGACATAGATGACCTCAGGACACAGAACAGCAGAGGACAGAGTGTGTGTGGCTTTGAGAGGTGAATGAATGAATGAATAAATGAATGAGAGCGGTATGAGGGCAGAGCTGGTGAACCGGTGTGTGTGTGTGGGTGTGTGTGTGTGTGTGGGTGTGTGTGTGTAGGTGGGTGTGTGTGGGTGGGTGTGTGTGGGTGTGTGTGTGTGGGTGTGTGTGTGTGTGTGTGTGTGTGTGGGTGGGTGTGTGTGGGTGTGTGTGTAAGTGGGTGTGTGTAGGTGGGTGTGTGTGGGTGTGTGCATAATGCATAATGAGTGTGGTGAGTGAGTGAATAAGGGAACGGAGCAGAGTTCACTTTTTCTATACCCTTTTCTTGTCGTGTTGTTCGGCTTGGTTACAACCAACAGTAAAATAAAGTGAAATAAAGCTACTAGAATATAACCACATTCTAACGCAGACCTCCGAGGTGTCGATATTTTCTTGTAGCTTTACAATCCAATCAACATCCAGATCCTGATCACAGCAGGTACCTACATTTTCCAGTAGGACCTTTATATTGTTTGCATGATTTTCTTTTTCTTGTGTGTGTTTTTTTATTGTTTGCGTGATTTTCTTTTTCTTGTGCGCTTTTCTTTTTGGTGTGTGCTTTGTGATTTGTTGTTGTGGTTTGCCCTTCAGGGCCACCGTAAAAAGATCATTTACCTGTATCCATTTTCAGTTTTAATGTACAGTCTATTCTAGCTTTCTCCTTTTTAAATTGTAAATTGACTTGTTTTTTTAGAAGAAAATATATCATAATCTTAGTAGCTTGATTACTTCTCTGAAAATCCATAAGGATATTTTTTTTCAGCATCATATTAAGTTCATTATACCATACTTTTTCATGATTACGGAGAGATAATGAGAATGAGCAGCCTACTTATATACTCAGGTGGATAACGGACACCTGGTATGGAAGCAGGAAGCCTAATGGTTGGTTGGTAACTAGGTATTTTCTTATGGAAGACCCATTAAACCATGGGCTACTGTGCTGTTACCTCAGCTTTCTCCTATAGACTCCCAGCATAGTAATGAGAACTGGAGCAGATACACAGCTAAAGCTTCAACCCGTGGCTGAGGTCAGTGCCTCCATCAGGACAGTAACACATTCTAAATGTTGAAAGATGTTCTGCTCATCAGAAAATGCAAACAAAGGAACTTTAACTTTCTCTAGCATCAGTTTTTCTCTCATAAAAAGCTCACCCCACTGAGAGAACCTGCTCCCCTTGTTTTTCTTCTTCTTCAAAAAAAACAATGAATGTTGAGGATCTGAACATGACCACTAACACAAAACAAAACAAAAAAAAAAGGACAGTACATCCTCCTGACACACAGGAAAGTAAACATTTGGGCTCTTTTACATTAAATATGCATTGATTGGAAGAAGCATGATGCATCAGTTTTTCCAGATACTTTTTTTTTCTTTCTTATGGAATGTCCTTTACAGTGGAGCTGTGAAACTCTTGTCCCCTACAGAGGACAAAAACGCTTTGCTGGATCTCAGGAGGACATTTGTTTGTAGGTATGATAAAATGACACAACAGTGACTCCTAGAAAATTCCAAAAATTCAACATAAGGTCACCAAGACTTTCATCATGTGTTAGACACGTACATTATATCAGATCCAGTCTCCTGTAGTCATACTCTATGATCAAAAGGAAGGCTGGTGTTTTGGTTTAGATATGCTCCTTTTACCTTTTTCCCTTTTCTAGTCATTGTACTTTTGACACAAATGTAAAATTAAACCAAGAACCAAATCCAAGAACCCAGTAATTGCCTCTTGCAGTTTTATTTTACAGCCATGTTAGTTTGGCCATGTTCTTTTAAGCTCTTAATATTGGGACATTCCTGCATGTTTTATACAGTATTTTTGACACAAATCTTAAATTAAGGCTGACATTCCACACTTATATGATGACCAGACCATGCAGAATTACTATTGTGAAAATGGTGAATCTGTCCGAGCAGTTGTCCTCCTCCCCCTGGTTTTGACCGCAGCAGGTTCAGGTATTTTGTCGGGGTTTTAACCTGCAGGAGCGGAAATCCAAAGAAAATGAAATGAATGAAAATACAGCCCTCCCATTGCATTGCAACTCCCTCCTACGACTCCAAATCAAAAGTCCAAATATAAGAATAGTCGACTTGATTCCTGTCTGTGCTGTTCATGGGAAAACGAAGACACTTTTCTCAGCGTCTGTTTTGAGACATGGAGTAGAAGCGAAGAATCAGGGTTCTAGCTCAATGGCTGACCTGAGTCGGATCAGCTATTGGAAAATACAGCTGTCCATCACGTATCTAACAGCCCCGCCCCCACCTGTCTGAAAATACCTGTCATAAGGGGGGGGAGATTTTATACAGCTTCGAAACACAGACAATAGTAAAGTCTCATGCCCTGTCAGACCACTTGAATTGTAATAAGATAATTATGGAATTTTTGCCCAATGACGCTAAAAAAAAAACTGCCAGGCTCTGCAGCTTTAAATAAACCATTACATTACATTGGTATTTGATGAGGACTAAGTGAATTTCAATGTATCTGCTTAACCACTCGTCATTAGAAAGTATCTCGTATAAGTCTTTTGTAACCTTCTCCCATAACTACCAAATCTCCTTCACACAATGCCTTGTTTTGTTTTTACTGAATGCCATTACTCTGAACACTCAATTTATCCGTCTGAGAAAGTCCACTTCAGGATCCTCTGTCTGCAGCTGTCACTTGTTTTGCTGTAGTGCATATACTGTCTGTGCCACAGGGACCAGGACTCAAAAACATTCAGATGCTGACAGTCGACTGTCCTAAATGAGGGAACGTTTAAAAACCCCTAGCAACAGCCCAGTCTCCGAAAACAGGCTGCAAACTGTAGATGCATATAATCTCAACTTAATTTGTTTTTTGCAGAAGAGGCGATGATATTGTTGAGACTGATGGTACATTGAGAAAAATCCAAAATTTTACCTTCAGAGACCAAAAGGTGCATGTGACTCATGTAATCTTTGAGGTTTAGGCGAGTGTCACCAATCACTTTGTTAGTGCTGTGCCAGTGCTGGACATACAGTAGGTCTGGCATTCTACACTATTGTTCTGGAAAGCGGAGAGAAAATCTTTGGTTTGTTTGGCTTGTTCTTTACACAAATGACACTCATCTTGGGCTGTGCTGACTGACTGGTGGAACATTTATTTATGCATGAGGAATGGCACCATGGTAGTACCTACGAAAGAAAAACGCCACAAGAAAGATGTTTCTGTCCAAAATTGCCATTTTGGTTGGTGTTTTTTAAGGTAGTGGGGGGGGTTAAAACAGCAACAAATTTTTTTAAGGTCATTGTGGCGGTGCTGGAGCCTATCCCAGCTACCAATGGGCGAAGGATGCAAATGTGGGCTGACATATGCACTCTCACATGGGTGATTTGGATTTTTGATTGACCACTTGACTATTTAAGTGCATATCTTTGGCTTATACTTTTCCTTTTCACTACACTGGAAGCCCCAATGGCAACTTTTAATCAATAAAATAAGTGCATGTAAGTTAAATGTCATTTGAAGTAATGTAACTTCACTTCAGTATGACAGTTGGACTTGTCTAAACACTGGTCTTATCACTCACAGTGTTGTGGCTTAGCTACACCATTCCCAGTTAAGACTCAGACCCACCACATGGTCAAACATCTATAGCTGATCATAATCTGAACTCATCTGAGATCCAGTATAATAATTAATTGAAGGAATGGAAATGATAAACCTGCCACTGTGAGATCAAACTTTCTGTCCTTTTTCTGTCATAGATCAGGTTTAAAGGTGCTTTGGAAAGGGTTAGGAAAAGATGGTGGTTTGGTTTAAAAAATAATAATACATTGAGTACATTGATCCATGCATCAAGTAAAACCTGCTGTTCTTCACAATGCCAGAGAAAATACCAGAGAATTATTTCTTATTTTCATGTCTTTACATGTACTTAGGTGAGTGGACATTTTGTGAGATTCTTAACATGTTATTGCTTTGAAGGAGTATGTGTAATGTTTGTTCCACTACCCAACTAGTGCAACTAAAGACTGACCAATGGAATTAAGAGATGGAAACAGGCATAAAGCGCACACAACATAGGTGTTATTTTAGCTTTCCTCACATTTACTGCTGCCAAGTTTGAAGACGAGTTGTATCTGTTTGTCTGTTGACTTTAGCACTCAGTTTTCAATATACAAGTTGGGAAATGGAACACATTGACATCTCACTGTATTGAATATTATTAAATGTCGTTCGATGTTAAAATAACATAGGCAAAGTGATAATGGTGTTAGGGTTAGATATCAGCCACTGAAAAAAAAGCTTACATGCACCAACATACAGTTACATTAGTACGACAGGTATGTATGACAAGGACCTTAGTAAATAATATACACATGAATTATGTACCATTCCCAGACCACGAGTCATATCTGGGTAACGTTTTTGTATTAAAGGCAGTATATGTAGTATTTTTACTTGCAAGTATTAAAACATGTACTCAATTTATAATTAGAGTGTCTTGAATAAAGAGCTCAGATATAAATGTAATGAACTGTAGACAAATGAACTAAATATGTTTATACCAACAAGCCAGGGGAATAATAGAACCACTAGTGGAACGAGTGAGTTTAATTATGAGGTATATGAAGGTATAAAGTTGTGATATGATATTTTTATATTTGCTAAATTTGCATTTGTTGATCCACGGTTCAGACTATACTGTGACAGTTCTGTCCTGGTTTGGTCAATTACAAACAGATTTTTAGTGCAGCTGTTGACAACACAAACAGAAAAGGAGGTAATTAGTGGTTTTATTGTGTCTGTTTTCTGTCTAAAAACAGGGCTCTATTACCAGAGCTATAATGTAAACTATCAGCAGGTGACGATTACAAGCCACAGTGTTGTTTTGACCTGCTGCGAGTTTTAGTTTGAAGAAAACTTGATGATAACATAATACAGATGTGAGTAAACAATTATAGCTTAAAACTTTATTTAGTTACTGATACAGTCTGTGGGTACATACTATTGATTTGTGGTGGTCTATAAGTGTGTTCTGGTTCACGACTCAGTAGTCAGTCTCACTCACTGCTCTGTATTTAGCCCCCCTTTGCACAGCCAACAGGGGCTGCACTGCACATATTCAGATGTCTGTGGAAAGCGCAAGGTCTATTCTCTCAGCACATTTTGAAATGTTTCCTATTGAGCAAAAAGTTGAATTTTTTTGACTATTTTAAATACATCATAATTCAGATGTGTCAGCACTGACAAGTTCAGGTGTTAAAGGTTTAAAGGCCCTGTGTGTAAAAAGATATAACTTGTAGATACAGAATATAGTTTTGGTGTGTTTTGTTCAGATTGTTCAGATTATGTACTTTATAATATCGCAGACTTTTTCTGTTTAGTGGCCTTAATAGTGGCATAAGGTGCATTAAGATGCAACACCATACCTTCTATATCTGAACTGCTTTAATGAGGATCTCTCATTATCATGATTTTTGTAGCCACCATAGGGGAGGATGAGGCCAGTAGTATTAAGTTTATTGCAATTTGTATCTTCACCTCTCAACACTAACAAATATCATGTATCTAATGTATCAATATCTTAACTTTTATTTAATGTTTATTTTCTTTGTTGCTTTTGCTGCTAATGGCTGAAGTGAACCACAGCAGTTACACATAAATGCTATGTCAGAGAGATGCCGCTGAAAATCAACATAATCAAGGTGGTTTTTAACTGTAGTCAACTACATGTGTAGTATGGAAATGTAATGCACCTTATGTCATCATGATATTTCATAGAAAGCTGAAAAACACCACAATCATCACTGTGGTTAAAGCATCAAAGCATTGACCTTGTATCTTGAAATGTTAGTGGTTTTTTTTTTTCTCCAGGAAAATAATGAACGTATACACCTCTCTGGAAACACACAATGCAAACAACCATATACTTCTGTGTTGTTGTAACATTTATAGTTCCCTTTACCTTTCCTGGATGCTGAGCTGAAAACAGTTATGATGTGACAGCAACGATCGAAGTCAAAAATGCTGAAAAAGACATCTGTGCAAGTTAAATATATAATGTTCATATCACAGCTCAGTGTTAAACCACAAGCTCTACCGGGGAAAGCGACCTGATTCATAAGCTGCTTGTGAAAAGACCTCCGTTTCCAACATACACTGCAGTACATACTGTAACAGCCTGTAAATTAATTGAATAACCAAATTGGATCCAACTTTATTTCACTGAGCCATGTGTCACCTCCTGAATAAATGGATCTGTTAGTGAATGGATTAATGATCCTTTTGTCGGAATGGACATCCTAGCATTTGAGACTGACCATACATACCAATAAGTGTCTGAATAAAGCCTGCACCAATTGCCTCACAGCATTTCGCTGGGCAGCCATCAAGTACTTTGTGAATGAAATGGAGCAATCCCAAAGGCTATTGTGACTGAGCCATTTTGTGCTATTTGGGTAGCAGGGGGTGGCATAATGAAAAGCAGTCTCTTTGCTGAATTGTTTTAATTTTTCACACAAATCATGATTGTTTCCAGCAGATACAGTCAAAATGATTAAATATTAAGTATGCTTTGATAAGACAGTGAAGGCACGGTACTGGTATTGGGTGTACATTTTTGAGACAATACTCTTAAAGATTTTGCAAGGTTCTTTGTTCATCACAGCCAGGCAGCGTGGGGAGTAGGAATAGCCTATTGTGCTATTGACGAGGAAAATCTCTGATTTGCCTGCATGAATCAAATGATTGTGTCAGACAGATGGAGTAATTCAAATAAAAGAATCCGACTTCCTCTATATAATACAGAAGGATCACTTCCTCTTTCTCTAAGTGAGATCCACTTTCCTCCTCTGACCTGATAAAATAAGCTACAGTACATCTCTGCACTGCACTTTCTTCTCACTTCAGCATTCTGTAAGCTGCTTAGTAATCTGTTTTGTTTGAATATTTCTATGAGTGTGTTCATGTGCAAATGGGACAAAGATGGCAAAATAGCAAAAACATCCTTGAATAATACATTCCAGCAGATGTATTGGAAAAAATGCAATTTTTATTTGTATTCATGTACAGTATGAACTACAATCTCAGGTATCAATAATTGAACATCATCCTCAGAGAAATTAGTTGGACTCCTTACAAGCACAGTCTCTTGTATGTCTTTTTTTTGTCTTCTTTTTGTTTAGCTTTTTGTTTTTTTTGTTTTTTTTTAACAATTGAAGCACATGTAAAATTATGATCTGAAGATTTTTTTGCATTATGTTTTTCAAAATATTTTTTGTAGAAATTTAACCATTTGATGATGATTCTCTCCAAAAATGAGAGAGAATATGTCCACATACAGTATAACCCTCCCCATACACAGACAGCTGGCAGAATAACACACAAGAATTTTCATCACCTTGGCTTTAGGGTTTTGCACAAAAATCAAGATCACTCTGCTGGTATTTCAAGTCCAACACTCCGCACATCCATCTTAATTTCATTCTGGCACTGAAACATCTTCCTATGAAAGAATTCCATGAAGCAATCTTGCTCAAGTAAATACCACAGACAGATATTCCATCATTCACCCTTAGT
>JAPQRQ010000018.1:22941564-22955426 GCA_037367365.1 Apogon talboti | reverse complement strand
CTCTGTAGTCACCACTACTTTAACTGTTGTCTTAATGGACTTGCACACTCCCATCTCCCTCCCCCATCTTCCCCCAAGTCTAATTTAACCTTAATTTACGAAAAGCATTGAAAAAGAATTGAGCATTGTAAAAGAAAACAGTATAAAGGGAAAGAATGGTTCACTTATCAGAGACAATACTGTTTGTGTCATTCATAACAAAATTTTTCTTGCTTCATTTACACTCTTCCGCCTCCACGTCATCACACATGACCAACTCTCAGCAGAAATTAGATTTAGAACAGATGAAGTGTAAGGTCAAAATGCATGTATTAGACTTAATTTGAAAACAGACCTTCTTTACTTTCTACACTCAACAATCTTAGGTTAAGATCATCTCAAAAATAACCCTAAAATGAGTTGTTAGTTACTTGGCCATTATATTTTGCTCCACCACTCCCCCTCTACCTTTATGACATTTAAAAAAAAAGAGACTGATTACAGTCATGTGATTATATGAGTGACAGTGTTTTATTACACTTATTCTATAATCTATGATAGCTGTCTTCACAGAGATGAAAATCAATAAGGCATGTACAACCTCTAGACAGTTAAATTGTTCAATTTCTCACATCATGCAGCCATGTATTTGATTTTAAATCACTAAAACCTTGCAGTGCTGTAAAGGTGATGTCATGTGTTGGTCAAATCATATCTCTCCTCAAATACACATTCCATTATGCCAATTTCTTCGATAATCAGATGCATTTGTGAAATTGCCAGTGGGAAATTAAAATATGCTTGTTGCACAGAGACCAAAGCGAAAGGCATATCTACCTCTTCTTACTTTCTGCACAAGGTCACTGTTTCCATGGCGACAGTGTGATGGCTAGTTTTGCCTCCTTATTCCTTATCTATTTTTCACTCCTCTCCTTTCATATCGGCAATATCTCTGTTTGAAGACCTGTTATGACCGTTGTGGGTCTGCTCTCCACCCCCCCACCCCCACCCTCCCCAGCTGCCGCCTCACCTACGGTTCTTTACTTTTCATCCATACCTCCCCCTTCCTTAAGCTTTCCTCTTTGAAAGACTAAATGAAAAAGCAAAAATCCGACTACAGGAGAGACAATGTTTTGATGGTGTACAAATGATGCAACATCAAAGTGTGTGTGTTTTTCTCCGACAAAAATGAGACTGAGCGGGGGTCGCTTCGATATCAAAGGCCTCCACCCCCTGTTAGATGTTGGGCACAGGCAGAGTGGGGAAAAGTCTCATGCTGTTTTGTTATCAGCTTTCCTCTGTTAGTCCGCAAATGAACTGCTGATACAGATTAATGAGCTATAACCCATCTCTCCTTATTTTGTTGCAGGTTCCTCACTGCTTCACTGACTATGTTACCCCTGTCTGCATTTGTCTGACAGGGTCACACTACATTACAAAGCAGCCTCATTTGCCTCTCTATCTGTACTAACAGATGGACTATCAGCACCCAAGCATTGTGTGACCCTAGGGTGATGGCAAGGTAACGCGACACTGAGTGGACGTAGATCATTACTAGGTTAACAGGGAGGCTACACACCCGCAGCCTTATGCTCCCCTTCATTTTCCTAAACAATATTCTGCCGTCGTTGGGCACACACTGACGGATAAAGCGAGACAAATGAGACGCGGAGAGAGGTGAAGAACGTGTCTGAGCTAAGTCACAGAGAGACAGTCGAAGAAGGATGTAGAGGCAAAACAAAGCAGAGGGAATGCAGACTAAGACGAGGCAGGAAGAAAAGAGGAGGAGCAGAAGGAAAACACAGAGACAAGTGTTAAGGACAGGTCGAGGGAGGAGTACGAGCAAGAACTTGATCTTAATTAAAGTGAAGGATGTGGCTGTTGTTTAGGAGCCTCAGGGGTAATGCACATTTACTCATTTGGCTGCTTTGCTCTTCAGACATCCCGGCAACACTGTGGTGTCATTACAAGATCTCATTTTGTGTTGAGTGACAGCAAAAATATGATGTATGTCTCACTAATATAGACTGAACAAACGGCAAAAAATGCCTTTCAAAATACAAAAAATATCAGCTATAATCATAAAATTTATTAATGTATGGCCAGTTTATACAAGAATTACAGTATATTAGATTCATTGCTTAATGGTGAACCATTCTTTCCCTTGTGCAGTATTACACAGAAAGAGAGAGAGAGAGAGACAGAGAGAGAGAGAGAGAAATTAAAGGAGCTAAAAAGCTATCACAAATTGTTTTTTCTTCATTTAGCCACTAGACATACTTTTTAATAAATAATCTTTGTTTTTGTAAAGACACTTGTTAAAGTATCATATGTCGTCCCTTTTCCAAATGCTAATTTATCACCGTTATCAACATGAACTTTGTTGAAGTTATTGTCATTTTTATTTTATCTTGATGTTTTGGTCCATTGTACTCCCAAGTATGAAACTGCTGATACTGTATATTTTGTCAAAAGCAGGATCAGATCTGGGTCTCTTGTACATTGTCTTTTGAGCAGGCTTGAATCAGTAAAGGTTCCTGTGTTGCTGAGCTGTGTATGGTACTGAGCATAGGAGGGTGGTGGTAAGTGCTCTTATAGGTGTTGTAGTGGTTGTAGTGCTCCAGCGGGGGCAGCGATAGATGTCTCTCCATGGCAGCAACCCCTGCCAGGTCTTCTTCGACAGTTATGACCTCCATGGAGGAGGCTGGGCCATCAGGATCCTGCTGGTTATGCTGCTTCCTCATCTTGTAGAAAATAACCAGCAACACAGCAGCCATTAGCGTGATGGCCACAAAGCAGCCGATGATAATCTTGGTTGTTTTCATCACCTCGTCTAGGCCATTGAGGGTTCCGTCTCCATCCGGATCGAGAACTGGAATGGTGTAAGTCCGCTCTGTGGTCCTTGTTGAAACAGGAGTGCCTTTTGTAGTTGAGGATGACACCCAGCCAAACGGGGGAAGTGGCGTTTGGCTTTCGTCCGGTGTAGTCTCAATGGTCTCCACAGTGACTGTTGTGAAATAGGTCACTCCACTGTTATCCACAGAAGTGACATTAAGCACAGCTGAGGCAGAAATGTTGCCTGCTGTATTGCTCACCATACAGGTATAAGTCCCAGTGTCCTGCATCGTGACGCTTGTAAAGTTCAGGGTCCCATCATTAAGAACAGACAAGCGCACCTTATAAGCCCCATGTGTCACCAACGACCCATTTGGTGTAAGCCAGCTGATAGATGTCAAGGAACTTGTACGACATTTAAGCTCTGCTCCCATCCCTTCTGTCACATTCAAGTCACTTGGTGGCTCCACGATGACAGGAATATCACACTGGAAGTAGCTGTGGTCCAATTCTCCAATGTAGCGACCCTTAAAGACTGTAGGGGAATGACAACGGGCACAGCAGCTGGTATTGGCTGGTACCGTCTCCTTCAGCCACCAGCTGAGCCACAAGATATCACAGTTGCAGTTCCAAGGGTTGTGATGGAGGTGGACCCGCTCCAGGCGATGCAACGGTGTGAAGAGGTCATGTGGTAGAAAGGTTAGGTTGTTGTGAGCCAAGTTGAGCTCCACCATCGACTGTAGGTCATCAAAGGAATTCCTCTCAATAGTTTGGATCTGGGCATGCATCATCCACAGCTTCTGGAGGTTCACTAACCCGGTAAATGAACTGGGCTTGACAACAGAGAGCTGATTGCCGGACATTTCTAGTTCCTCGAGCCTGACCAAAGGCAGGATGTTGGGAATCTCCTTGAGGTTGCACATGCCCAGGTTTAAGTAGCGCAGGTTACTCAAGTCTTTGAAAGCTCCATCTGAAATGTAGGAGAGACGTTTAAGCTCACCCAGATCAAGCCTTCGAAGCGAGGGGACCCGGTTGAAGGCATAGGGTGGTATACTTTCGATGGGGTTGTTCCGAAGCCATAATTCCTTCAGCTTGGACAGGTACTCAAATGCCCCATTGGGGATTGTCGTCAGCCGATTATCAAAGAGCTCCAAGGTGTTGAGACTGGCCAGGCCATTGAACGCACCGATTTCAATGCTGCGGATGTGGTTCTTGCTCAGCTGTAGGATCTCCAGATGACGCAGGTGTTTGAAACTGTCTACTTTGATGACCTGGATTAGGTTGTCCTGGAGATTCAGGTAACGAGTGTTGGTGGAAATGCCATCGGGGACGTCCCGTAGACTGCGACGGGTGCATATGACTTTGCTAAACTGGTTGCTGCATGAACAGACAGAAGGACAGGTCTGAGCTCGGACCAGCCCAGCCACCACCAGGATCTGAAGGGCCAAAAGCAACACAAAGAGGGGGTTGGACAGCGCCCCCTTCAGCCTACGACCTCTCATTGTCTGGCGCTGGAGGGTGGAGATCATTGTGTTCAGCATTCATAGTTCATCTGCTGATTGTGTTCTCTGCAACAAAAGAGAAAAAGAAAAACAAATCAGTTATGACGCAAAGTAGCAAGGAGACGGAAAGGAGGAACATTTCATGTAGTTAGGACATTTATCAGGAAAGGCAAACTGAGCACTGAGAGTTTTCTAAGATCTAAAGGTTTTAACATAATATTTGATTGAAAATAATGAAATCTATGAAACTATATATTATTTATGTTCTTATAAACTGAAACAAAAAGGTTGAGTGAAACAATGTTACGATATTTTGTCTTAACATGAAGATACCTTCTTGTAATATGAAAAAACACAGCATTAGACAACAAATCTATTATGGTTGGTACAGACGATTGATAATAGTGGTTTAGCTGCACAGTTTTTTTTAAACTACTCTTGTTGAAGAATCTCAGAAGCCTAACCTTAAAATGCACAGTTTTCTTCTTACATACAAGTGGTGATAAAATAATGAATATGACAATGAATACGCTATACATTCATCATTCATCAACAGATAATACTTTGTGGCACACACATACAGTAGTGAAGAAAAATTACAAGCTTTTTGTTGCTGCCTAACCTCTTGTTTTGCCAGATTTTGAGACTCATACTGAGGACAATGCATCACTGGAGACCTCCAATATGAAAAATGAGAATTTAGCATCTCCCTCAAGTTTCAGCAGGATCTCCTGTACGCCCTTGACTCATTGAATCCTGCAATTATTTATTACACACAGTCCCAGTCATGAGATTTGACCCGAGAAAAAATACAATCTGTTGAGTGGGGGAACTCATTGGTTGTAATGTAGCAGCATTCTTTCAGTTAATGTGGCAGTGGAGTGTCACAAACAAATATCATCAATAAGAAATCAGAACCAAATATCTCATTATATTACAAAATTATGCAAAAAGCAATACAGACAGACTGCTGGAGCTGTGGCTAAGATCTTAAAATAAAACTCAGCAATACATTAACACAGTAACTGATGTCATAAGGCAATTGAGGCTATATTTCATCATGTAAAGAAATTATTTTGCTTATTTATTGCTTTAATAATCTATGGGTTATGCTGGGTTTTTAAAAAAAAATAAAAGTACTACTACAGCTCTTTTTCCTCATAAAATTATCATTAAAAAATCCTGGCAAATACTATGAATGAAGAATATACTCACTATTCTCTTATCTAGATTGAATTAGATTTGATCAATTCATTCACACGGAGCCCCTTTGGTGACTTGTGAGGAAAAAAATATTAATGCATGGCCACAAGTTACTAATGCCCCATATTAAATCCCCATGCCTTACTGCAAGTGTTTGAAGTATAACACAGTAGTTCATACCAAGGTGAAAATAAAATGAAATCAAATGGAGGTGTTCCATGTTGATAAGAGCATCAGTGTGCTTCGCTATACAGCAATCTCGGAGGTGAACTGTCTTGTGGTCACGCATTAGTAGTAACTCGTGGCCACGCATTTTTTATTTTATTATTTTCTTCTCACGTCACCAAAGAGGCTCCGTACATTCAGGTAAAGTGTGGAGGAATTTCCAGTACGTACAAGATAAAAATAGATATCCAACATATCCACATATGTACAGTCCAGCTACGGCCTCCCACTTTCACACAGGAATATTAGTATGCTGCTGTGATCTTTTATTATCCTCTGCCCACAAATACAATGGTGGTCAAATAAATCAGTGCATCGAGTAACTAAATATTTACTGGATATGCTGTGAATTGATAAAATATAGAAGTACCATGTCAAGCTGAGTTATTAAATGCTGCAGACATCAGTCTCCAGCGCTGTGCAAAAGCATTAACCTTGCCTGCTGGGTCTTTACATTCTGTATTCTCCTTGTCTCTTTCAAACTTATCTGTTAATCATCTGTTTTTGTCAACCTAAGAGCTAGGGGAGTGAGCGCGGCTATATCAGGACAGGTGTTTTCTAAACTGTAAAAATTGTGAACTGAGGTGTAAATGTTTTCCTGCGAGGTTGAGTGGCTGGCTTAATCAGTAGAAATGAATGTACGTGAGGCTGGAGTCTGCCGCCACGCCGCTCGTGGTGAATGGAGAGGCTGCAGAGAGACGAGCTGCTGCTGGGGAATGAGATCGAATGAGGACTCCTACTGACAGGAGCTCATTTTGTCTGTCTGCAATTACAACAACCCTGCGATGCCACCTCAGAGAGGAAAATGTCAGACATGACAAACACACTGATGGAGATTATCAGCTGTCAATAAAACATCTCCATTTGCATGTGGAGCTCCAAAATACACTGAGAAAAAATAAAACACTCCAGATTGGTTTGTCTAAACACTGATAATTAAAGTTTTGTCCACACATTATCCATCAAATGACAACTTTTACAAGTAACAGTGTGTTTGCTTTGTTTCAATGCAACTGCAAATGAGCTCTAGTATAAATGAATGGAAGTCAATTCACTGATGGTGTATTTAGATCACAGGTTCTCAATGGGGGGGGCATGGAGGTCTAGGGGGCCTCAGAGAACTGCCAGGGGGATTTGAGATGGCTACAAATGTTTCTAAGAAAAATACTCCAATGACAAAATAATGAAAAAACTAACAACATATAGTTGATCTGTACTGATTCAATGGTATAAAATAACTGCCAAACTCTTAAATAACAAATAAATAAATGGTTAAAAATGCATTTTTTGGCATAGCTATACACACTATTAGAGCCAGTACTTTTTCCAGATGTGTGTCCAAATAAAAATAGTGAACTGTTTCCAATGTAACTTTGGTGCAGCAGAGACTTAAACACCAACATCAATCAAATTTTCTATTTATATAGTGCCAAATAATAGCAAAACTTATCTCATGACTTTACATATAGAACTGGTCGAAACCAGGCTCTCAAGTCAATTTACAGAAACCCAACAGAATCCTCCATCATCACACACATTTCCCTGCAGTACTTGTATGTGTGTGTGTGCTTACATTAATACTACACTATTCTGCAATTACACACATTGCCAAGCACACACAGACACAGACGCACAGTTTCACTCAACTCTTTCACCGCTCCAGTTTAGTCTACACATGTTCCATTTGCATTTTCCTGCAAATCATATGCTGTTTGATTTAAGCAAGTATTTATAAAAATGCTAGATTGAAAGAAAGCACTTTTGTCATCAGTGCATCCAACCGGCAGGAGGGAAAAAGATTTGTCACATACAGGGCACTGGAATTTTTTTATTTGACGAAGGGGACGGGTTGATAACCACTGATTTTTGAATATTCACTGAAATTTTGTGATGAAATTAAAATGCATTTCAGTTTAGCACAGGTAACTCATGCATAAAAGTAAAAAAAAAAGAAAGAGATGTACATGGAAAAAGTCATATATATATTGAAATATAACCAAACTGTTTGTGATAAACCCATCAAGGGCTATCAAAATTTCACTACGCTGTGGATCTGACAATCACTCAAAACACAAGATTTAAGACACACAGACAATATCTATGTGGTTTCAGGCTAAAAATACAAAACAATCTTGTTTTTCTGCTGGGATATTACATAAATTGGTTTAGATTGTTACTGGTCAAATTTAATTCAGAATTAATTGGAAAAAAATTAGACACACTTTCTCAAAATTAGATGACTTCTTTTATGACAAACATGCAGTTCAACATAATTTTTTTTTCCTCTTTAGAAAAAAATATCAAATCAAATCAAATCAAATTTTATTTATATATCGCCAAATCATAACAGAAGTTATCTCATGACACGTTACATATAGAGCTGGTCTAAACCAGACTCTCAATATGACGGAATGTGTTTTAGGAAAAACAAAACAGACTGTCATAATAACCAATAGTCAATGCAAATGAGCAATGGAAAAAAAAAAAACAACACATTGTCCTTTCTAACCTCAAATGTTTTTCTGGCTGTTCTTTTTAAATACTTATTTAATACTGAATACTAATTATTTGTGACTTATTTTTCTGTTTTTGTTTTTCTGATTTTACTCTGTTTCATATACTCATCCCTGTCCTTGATGATTCCTTTATACACTTCTACATGTTATGTTTGTGACACAATGAAACACCCACTACTAAATGTTATTTTTTTTACTTTCTTGAAATTCTATCAATAAACTATGTGCCATATGTGATATTCATCCACAGCCAAAGCCAAATTGTTGAATTTCAACTAATAAGCTGCTGAAATGTTAAAAATACTCTCTGTAGGTGTGCTATCCAAATAAAGTGTTACCATTTATCAGTGCATAATTCTTCATCAAATTTAATGCACTCAAAAATTGAAGGCTTTTTGTCTTTGTTGGTGCAACATTGAATGGATTAATTTCATAGGCTCTCTCACCATGTATCCACAGCCACTAAAAGCAGTTGGTGCTTACATCTAAAATCCTGCCAGTAACACAAACACACAACCACCCGTACTTTTCAGCTTGTGCACCAGCAGCCACCGGCATTATGTCTGACACCACCGTGATTTGCCAAATTCATTTGTTATAATGAGTTTGTTGGAAAAGTGCTGGAGTACCATATGTCTCAATCAGGGTGTGCATAGCAAGGAGCCTGTATAGAAAGCAAAGGATTTCAGGGCACTTAAATTACAATGTCAGATGATTAGACTCTGTCAGTGTTGTTCACTGCAAGAGGCGAGGCGTTCTGTTCCAACCGGGAGAGTGAGTACGTCTGGACATTCCTGCACACCAGGGAGGCGAACTTAGCAGATCTGAGACACACATGCCACAACTAATTAAATCAGCAACACCTTATGCACTAAGAATGGTGCAAGCAATGTTCACTTACTGTAAATTCATAAACATTTTCTCTACATAAATGAATTCTCAGTATCTCAGTACACTTTAAATATCTAACTAATATGTTGATATGAAATGTATTAAACTTTTATATTGATACTAGAACCATTGCCAGGTCAAATTCACCCAAAGCTGTTTTTCAATTGAGCATTATTCTTTTTTAATAAAGTATTGAATCGCCCCAGTTTTTGACTTCACCTACAATTATGTTAGCATTAAATAAAATCTAGGTAAATCCAGATTAAAATAAACATTTTCATATACATATATTCATACACATATACACATTTATACCTATATCAGCCACTGGGTCAAAATGACACTTATACAAATGCATTGATTTTCACACCATTTATGATTAGACATTCTGTTTTAGGGAACAGCATTTGTTCCTGTGATATGTCAGACAGAAGATGTGTTCTTCTAATACCCATTTTACTGTTGTTTTCGACTGTTATGTTCTGATACTGATTTGTAGAGTGTTCTTAAAGATGATTATAAAACAGTGGTGGATCTAGAAAGTTTGACAGGGTTGGCAAAGGAGCAAAGGATCTTTGCAGACCGGCATGGGAGGCAGGTAAATAAGAAGCTTAATGTGGATTATATGGAAATTGTTCCAATAATAGGTCACCAAAAATTTTTTTAAGCATTTACTGCGATATGATATGTAAGTGTTCTAGCTATACAACAGGAATAAAACCAAACCAAACCAAATGTAACTTTGCTGCTTTTTAAAAATAAGTATTAACAGCAAAATGAATATTTCCAATACAATTAAAAACTCTGCCCTGAAAATACAATCACTTCCAAGAGGCAGAGGTTTAGATAAATAAAATCTTTCCTAATTCACTTTTGATCAATTCATTGTTTGTTTTGGCCCTTTGAGAAACTTGTCAACACCATGGGGGTTTGTTTTTTTCAGTTTTTACAGTTTTAAGAACACAGAAGTTAGGGTGGCAGCTCAGGGAATCTGACCCTGTTATAAAATCAGTTAACAACCAGAAACATTTATTAAGAGTGAAGGTTTTTTTTTTTCCAACAGCTTTCAAATCATTACCAAAAAACTGAATTATTAAAGCAAATAAGATAAGATAAGATAAAATAAGATAAGATGAAATGAGATGAGATGAGATGAGATAAATCTTTATTGTCATTGCACAGGCATACTAAGTACACAGTACAATGAAATTGTGCTGCTCCCCATGGAAATGCAACAATAATTTATAGTATTCAATTATGCGCACATTAGTAGGTAACTAATTAAAGAATAATGGCTGTGTTACAGTCAAGGGTGAATTATGAGCAGAGTTTTGATCCTCCTTGAATTAAACATTACTTAGTGCTGGTGACGTGTCAAATAGAATGAGAGATGCAGTCCATTGAGTTGTGCAACATAAAACTACATGTTTTGTGGCTATCTTTACAAACTGCGGCTTTCTTTGCTTGTGACATCATCCTTTTAATTGACGAACATCATACATGTAAATGGTAGCAGAATTCCAACAAGAGCAAAAAATTATTTATCTTTTGCCACTGACCAGCATTCATGGGTTTCTGACATTCTTCTGGACGTAACTGGGACACAAAGGCACTTGGGAACGGGCAGGACTTTGGTCTGATATTAGCACTTACATTAACTTTTTGTATCTATTAGACCTAAAATGAGAGCAAATTAAACAAATTTATCGTCATTAAATTTTATTTAACACATATTAATAGCTCTGTGTTCTTTATGCCATTAATAGCTCTAAAGCAAAAAAAACAAAAAAAAACAATGCCTAGTTAAGATTACTAAGTCCTTTATTAAATGGACTGATGCAGTTCCAGTAGTGATAAACACATTGAGCAGGGGACCACCTTTACATTTTATGGATGAACTGTTGTAACGTTTCCGCCACAGCTGCCCAGGATATTAAGCATTTTCCGTCTTTTAGCAGCTCTCTGCAATAAAATGAGAAAGAATGGAATCTAAATACATTCAAGTATGTATAGCATGTCCCCTTATAGTACCAAGTTAAACTCTGCTACAAGCACTTTTATTCAATACGTTAAGAAGAGAGGCATTTATTCCTCCTCAAACTTTAACAGAAGTGACATTTTCACATTATTTGTGTGTTGTATTCTTGAGCATTTCTGATCGTTGCCATTTGCAGTCAGTCCAGTAAGTGTGCAATTGATTGAGTGGGTAAAAAATGAAGTGATATGAAATCTGAAGAGCCTTTCATCATGATGGAGAGAAAACAAAAAGCCTGTAGCCATGAAGAATGCTGTCTGTTGAACTGAATGTCATCTAGATAATTTATCCAACACATTAGTGATTCATTACATTTGCATACATTTGGTGTATGGCTTGTTTTTAACTCCTTGGTGTGTATGTTGTAAGCTCCTAGGCCATCTGGATATTATCAGCGATTGTACACAAGAGGCCAAAGGGAGTGAGATGAGTAATGCATTTGTCATATATTACACAATACATATCATTAGCCTCATTGCATAATTGCCAAAGTCATACACTATATGGACAAAAGTATTGGGACACGTTGAATTCAGGTATTTCTTTTCTAACAGGGATCTGGAATAGAAAACAATAATGACATATGTCATAATATAGTTTTACATTGTGATAAATATACTTATTATCAATATTCATGTTTATATCTCAAATCATCATGAACAGGACATCTTACAGCTGTAGACATGATGCGCCCCAATATTTGTGTCCATATAGTTTATAAACATCAATATTTCCTTAAAGTTTAATGGGATATTTTTCTTCCTCGGTGAGATGTGACGAAAGTAGATGGTTAGTTGTGTTAGAAAATTATTATTTAAAGTCAAAGCATGAAAAATATTTTAGAAATTTAGAGGTAGAACATTTAAAATCAAAGTCATGGATAAAAAATAAAATAAAATAAAATAAATAAAATCAATGTTGAGAAAAATGAAGCACAAACCATTTCTGAGGCATTTTATAAGCAAAGATAACAATTTAAACCAAACTAACCAATGCAATTGTATTTATCGCAATATAAAACTGTATTATGACATTTGTCATACTGTTTGTATCCCAGACATCCGTTATGATGTGTAGGTTCCAAAACACAATACAATACAAAATAGTGTCATGTAGCAGTAGACAAAATGGTAAAATGGTGGGAAAAGGGTAGTTTATATTTTAGTTTACAGCTGAGAGGCTGTTTTACTGTAGCCAATTGTCTTATGACTACCTGCTGGAACATACAATAGCTCAATGTCCAGACACTACACCACACTAGACACTACATTACTATAAGTATAGTGATAGAAGCAGGTTAAATGTTGCTTTAGGCCAGTAATAAGTAGCTGCGTCTAGTGTTGTCGTCTTATTCGGACATGCAGACTAAGAGCACTTCACTCTCCGGCTCGGCTGCACCTGAAAAGAGTCACCTCCCCGCCCCCAGCTTGGCCTCACCGATACTGTCAGCGCTGGTGTTAGGGAAATAAATCTACAGTAGGTGGCTGTTGGGCGCTGCTGACTTATCAGCCAAACTCCATTCTTTTAACAGAGCAGAAATGATGGTGCTTTCAATGACTGGACGAGTCTCATGCCAGCAAAGTGTGTATTTTTTGGGGACATTTTTCATTCTCCTGGGAAGGCGTTATCCAACCATTTTTTTAGTAGTGTCACTTGTTGGCCTGCTGCAGCCAATTTTAAAGTATGTTTACGCCTGTAACCAGGGGATGTGGGTACTGTTTAGACTTCATATGTAGTATGAATCATAATGCTATGCACATTACTGCAACGTCTACGTCTCTGTTTGTCCTGACTGAAAATAAAAATATGCATACTTGTAATATATATTTGGACATATGTTTTAATAGTCTGACTTTGTATTGTAGCTACAATGGATTAAAACGAAGGAGTTTTTGAAGCAATAACCTTTAGTGAGTGTTAAACACAGGGAGTGTTGCCAACGCTGCCGCTCTGGGTTTCCTCCTTAAAAGGAATAATGTGCCACTGCTGCAGTGCACAACAGTCTAGGTCACACAAAAGGGAGCGATGCAAACCAGGTAGCAGTGATGTTCATGGCTTTAGTTAGGGGGAGAAAATGGAATCATAAGACACTTTTTACATTTGGTGATTATATAAAATATATGGCTATGTCTCAAGTGGAAATAGACATACTACATAGTGTTGTGGATCCGGAGCATGGGCTCAGGGTAAACGGAACAACATGGGGGATGTCATTGTGTATGAGAAATAATCTGCTCTCTGACTAGTTTTAATAGAAATGCCATATTGCTTGTTAATGCTAAGTCATGTTCTCTCTATTTTAAGGTCAGCCCAAAACAATCTGGTCTTCAGACAAAAGACTGTTCTACTTAGAAAATTGTCTTTTACTTTTCTTAATAAATCTCTTCACTGTCATTCTGTCAATAAGTAACAAGTTACCACAATTAACTTGGCCATTGTAGTGTAGGGTTGTGACGATCTGATATTAGGACCGGATATCGGCCCTGATATCAACATTTTAGCAGGATCAGGGATCGGTAAAAGCAACTGATCCATAAGACCAATCCTTCCCACCACACCGTACATTTGACACAAAAAATCATCACCGTCACATTAGACGACTTATATATATATATATATATATATATATATATATATAGAGAGAGAGAGAGAGACAGAGACAGAGATAGATAGATA
>JAPQRQ010000018.1:22919504-22933448 GCA_037367365.1 Apogon talboti | reverse complement strand
ATATAATGTTTTCTTTTCTCTGTTGTGATTATGTGATCATTTCTTTCCACTACTTTTTATTATACTTGAATGGAGTGACTGTAACAATCATTAATTTCCCCCTGGGATTTATGAACTATTCTGATTCACATTCTGATGTTATATGTCTGAATATTTCTTATCATACACCTTGGAAACATTAGCTAACCAGTACTTTTGTCATTTGTTTTCCAAATCACATTACCAAAGTATGTAAGATTTAGCACATTTTTATCTCTAAGCCAGTGTGATAAATCAAGTTTTAAACAATTGCATCTGTGAACAGTTACAGGAGTTTATAGAAACACTAATTTAAGGTTCAGAATGCTACCTATTACCTTTGAAATCTCATCAGTATTTCTAGGCTTGTAATTGCTATCGTCGCAAACTGTTGTACACTACCGTTGCTGTAGGGGAGCAGAATATAAGGCACTGAAGAACCATTTTACGAACATAAAAGTAGAAACTCCATATGTGGTTTTGATTTTTTAATTGTTGCAGCTTCTAATATGTATACAAGTGCAGGTGTTTTTCAAGGCATTACACTTTAAAGAAAATTAAAGAGCACCACATTACACAATCTGGTTTCATTGCCAGAATTCAGGTAAGTAGAGAAAGATATTATCTTGTGCCAGTACTGAAAATAGGCAGGGTAAAGAAACACCTTTTAAGTGATTATTCAATTCCTCTGCACGTATTACCTTATGCTGCTTCCATTATGATAATTGCATGGGCTAAATAATCTGCAGGGAGCTCCATGTTCAAATACACTCTGCCAAGGCTGTGTCTGGTCTCTGCAAAGGGATTAAGACAGGATGCCCTGGGTGGCAGACTGACTGAATTGGAGGGCACTCTTAGTATTCGTGTCACTTGTCTAGCCCACCAATCTGCTGCCACGACTGCATTCCTAAGAAGAGATCTAAAGGATCAGCCAACTGTAGGTGGAAGGGCGACATGGCACAGTGGAGGCTGATAAATGATGGCACGGTACAGTATGTTGGCATGACTCCGACTCCGAGGACAGTTTTGGTAATTGGAAACATAAATTTAGACTTAACACTCAAAAACGTTTTTGGTTTAGTGATCATAAAGCTGTGTAAAACACATTTCCTCCTCCTTTAGTGAATAAATGCAGGTGCTAGCCCAAGGGGGAGGTGGGTGAGTACACAGCCGGCAGCACTGGCAGAATAATGAGCAGCGCGGACCTTGTCGTACTGTAGCTGAGCCCATGACCGTTTTAGCAAAGGGTTTGTGTGATGGTGAAAGAGGTAAACAAGCAATTGTGGACCAACACAAAAGAATTCAGAGTGAACCACTGACATTCATTTTGTCTCAAAGATAAATTATTAAAAATGTAATTAAAAGGTTCCACATCACAGGGTTGGCCTTGTTGTATTTTGTGCTTCATCATTGGGACATTGCAGTGAAGCTGAAAAACAGTCCAGTAAGTTGTGTTTCAGTGATATACCACCGCATCCATACAATTTTAATTTGCAATTTGCAGTTAGATTTCCATCTGATCACTGCTGTACTCCATACTAATACCTCCAAAAGGCCAGTGTACTGTCATTCATTGTTAGTACTGAGAATGACAACAGTGTCGTATTAAAATTGACACAATAGCTATGTAGCTTCAATGGCCGGTCTTGGCAGGTTGCCGCTCTCTGCAAAATGCAGAGTGCTCGAAGGGATTAGTTCACTGGAGTGTCCTCTGTTCAGTCACAGCTATTTGCCAATGAATTCTGGCCATAGTTTGCAAATTGACTGAATAGGAGAAGTTGTATGGAGGCAGGTCTCTCTGGAGCTTTTCTGTTTTCATTGGGGTGACAGGATACTGACAACAGATGGCACCATACTTAGCGGAGCCTTTTGTTCTTTTGTGTAAGATTGCTGCCCACCAATACCGCTATTTCTCGTTGGGAATCGTTCTATTGCTTGTTGTCTGTCAGTATGTGAGAAGTCATTCTCATATTGTCGTAACACAGCCCTGCATGTATCCTGACACATTTTAACCCCCTGATGCACAAGCACTGCAACTCCATTATATTATACAATATGGGTCAGGAAAGGCCACGTATTCATTTCCTATGTTGAACAATGCATGGGTGCTGTGTCTCTTTAAATCAAATGTGCAAAAATATTCACTGGGACTGAAGGATGGACTGGTTAGAATTTGGTGGTCAAAGGTCAAAGTCACTGTAATAATGACAGTAAAAGACATGTTTTAGACCATAACTGTTAGTGAATAAACAACTGCACAAACACACTGCAGTTGTGATAACTGACACATTTAATTGAACTTTAGGTTCTTATTTCATCTTTTAAGATTAAAAATAATTTATTGTTGATGAATCATGTATCATTGTTTTCATTGTTCTGTTTCTTTTAGAACAGGTCCATATCACTGGTCATTTTCATATACAGATTTTATAATCAAGTGTAATTTAAAGACTACAACAACAATTTTGTTATATTTTTTGTCTAGCAGTGATATGGAGCACACAATAGTTTATTTATTTTACATTTAATATCTTAAACTTTATCACTTCATATCCTTGATAACCAACAATCCACTGACACTGAACTGTAGCAAATCTGTGGCGAATGTGACCACATAAAGAAAAAATAATGAAATAAAATCGTACGGATTCAGTGTAATTTGCCAGATGTGCGTGAAATGAATGAATATACTTTTCATTTATTCACCAGTGTTGTGCATCAGAAGTAAGGGGAAAACTAAAATGAGGATTTGTGATGCTCCAAAAGAAGTTTACATAGAGTGCTGAAAGACAAAATGAATGTATTGTAAAAATATAAAATGTTGGATTATGCTGGTCATGTGTTGTGTATCAAGGCTTAATTGGGTCATATAGGGTAGTAGTATATGTATTATGTATATGTCGTGTAATTATAAAGATAACAAAAGACGCAGTAAAGAGATAGAAAATGAGACATGAAAGACAGAAAATATGGAGAAAGAAATATAGTGGAATGACATTTACAGCACTGTGCAAAACACCATTAGGTTTGTTGTTTTAGTAAAGTTATAATGACTATATGTGTTTCCCTATCACATACAACTGTATACACAGGAAATATACAAACAACATTAAAATGTTAACAATATGTTTGGAAAAGTTATGTATATCTATGTAAACAATATATATATATCTATGAACCAAGTCCTTATAACAATAGTGCATTTATATTTTGATAAATATTGAATAAAGAATTGCATTGCTATTGCACAATAGAAGATTATTGCATGAAATATGTATGACATATTTCTGGAATTTCCTTGTTTTTTTTCTTAACAAAGAGACTGAGAAATAAATATCTAAACTTATTAAAACCCTGAAAAGAACAAAACTAAAGATGACTTGAGACTTTTATACAGTACTGTTTTTCTACATATCAGCAAGAACGATAAGAAAGAAGGAAAGGTTGTTTGTGGGACCTGTCTTTCCAGATATTTCCATAAAGTACAGTATCACACCAGACTAAAGCTACAAGTCAAAACAGGCAGGACTCCACTGTAAAAAGTAAAGTGGTGGAGTACAGAGACCTGATAAAGTAGCTCTACAATCCATCCATCCCATATTGCTGTGTATTCCTTGCGTTGTGGAGGCTGGAGTCCATCTCGGTGACATGTTTTAATTTCATCTCTCTCTTTCTTCCTCTGTTTCTTGAACTCCCTGTTTTTGACCTGGCTATAGTCGCAGTGTGATAAAATGCTTTCGCGCATTTGCACATGCCGGCATTTCTTGAAATTCATCCACAAATTATCCTGCAGCAGCGTTCAGTCCACAGTGATAGATCAACTGCAGGGACTATTTGAATGAATTTCTACCTCCATATTTTTTTTGTCTCTGACCATAAACAGTGTAATAATATATAGTGCATCAGATCAGGCTCTCAGTTTTTACCTGATTTTCTTCATTTTGGTTCTGCAACGCCTTTGGAAAATAGAGAGTTTTGTGTTTTTCAACGTCTGGCTGCATAAAAAGTGCAGGAAATAATACAGTCTGACATCTTTTCATGGTCATCAGATATGACTCATTTGGACATTCAGAGGCTCCGTAGTTATCGTGGAAACACCGTCGTCTTTTACAACATTGATTCAACACTGGATTTATGTTCAGTTAATGAGAGATTTTACTAAAAGTCATTTTTTCTTAAATTTTCTATGTTTCTGTTATAATAACCCTCAACACTCTGAGCTTTAACGAACGCCAACATGATCAGTAAATTAAATCTAGGAAAATAATTGATTTACATTGAAAAATACAAAATACAGAGGATAATATTGTAACAGGTGGTGCCAGGCACAACAAACCCCGCCCCTCGCACGTATTGTAGCTTATTTTGGCATCAATTATGCTGATGTCATCATGTCTATGTGTGTGCTGATGTCAGCATATCAATTGCCTCTATATATGTGCCAAGTCTGAAGTAAACTGAAACAAAATTGAAATTTCATCCATTATAAGTGAATGGGGAAAAAAAAAAAAGATTTAAAAATTCAGAAAAAAATTGGAACTTTGACCTTCTTTTCCCAAAATGTAATCACATCTATTCTGACAATCTATAAACCCAATTTGGTATGAATTCAACCAATAGTTTTGCTGCTAATGTGTTAACAGACAAACAAAGAAACAAACCCAACCCAAAACAATACCCCTTGCCTCCACTCTGCGGTGCGGGGTAATAAATGGTGATAAATCACTTAAGAAAGGGTAAATAGAGCGAAAAAATCATTTGGGAACTGACACAAAAGTAGCACTGGGTCTTTATGGGTCAAAATCAAATCTTTTGATGAAGAAAAACAAGGGAACAGGCCTCTGAATGGGCTAAACCGTTTATGAAAGAAAAACTGATGTTCAAGTTCAGCTTCTTTGATTTGCCTTGTCTTCATTCCTTATGTGACACATTAATATGTAAAGATGAGCAGGACGTGTTTCAACATTTAGAAGGTGTTATTGTCCTGATGGAGGCAGTGGTGGATGGTAGACCAGAGCCATGGGTTGAAGGCTCAGCGCTGTATCCACTCCAGTACTCATTAACATGTTTGGAGTCTAGAGGAGAAAACTGAGGTAACAGCAGTAAAGCCTTTGTGTTGAATGGGTCTTCCATAACAAAAGGCCTGTAAGGGCCTAATGCTCAGAGTGTGTAGTGTGAAATAATGACATAATGACAAGTGCAATTTTTTCTTTTTCTTTTAGTGTAACAAAAATTTAAATTACAAAATGTTTACATCTACAAAATATCCTTTCACAAAACATGTGAATAACCTAAACAACCATGTACAACCTGAAAATGCTTATCTGTAAGTTATAATGCACATGTGTAAATGATAAACTGAGGCATTATATTGTTAAAGTTGCACTTATTTTTCTTAGGAAATTTCAAGTTGTATATTATTGTTTAGGCTATTAATATTTTTTGTGAAAAGTTAGTTTCATAATATAATTTACATTTTTTTTACACTAAAAGAGAAAAAGTTGGAGTTGTCATTATCTATAGGTTATTATGATAGTATTTTACTGACCCTATTTGAGATCATATTGGGCTGAATGTGGAACCTGAACTAAAATGAGTTTGACACTATTGCTTGTTCATATCTTTGGTATAATTTCGGACCGTTTGGCGGTTCAATTTTGGCCCGGGGGCCGTATGTTTGACACCCCTACCTTATAAGCTCTAACCCTTAAGCCATTAAGACTAAATAGTGTGAACAGTGTACTGATACTCTATAGATTTATGAGTACACTCTTCGTTCTTACTTACATTGCAGACAATGAACAAAAAGCATTGTGTTATGCATTTAATATAACGGAAAAATGAATAGCATTATAAGTTTTCAGAGGGAATACAGAGTTCTAGGATTGTATGACAGTCTCCTATGAGTCTCCTAATTAAAACACAGGTTCATCCAGTTATTTTAAATGAATCTTTATTAGGTTTTGCAGTAAAATAAGAGTAAATTGTTTTGCCTTTGAGCACATTTAATCTGGAAATAACTTTATTAAATAAATACTGTGTATAAGACGAATGAACCACGCTGACTAGTGCAAGAATTAAACATACTGTACATACAGTTGACAGTGTGTCTTGGCCAAGGATTAAAGGCCAGCTAAATCCTTCTTCTCTAAATTGCCTAAGTGACTTGAATGCAGTGATAACTCTGTGATGCTTCTATTGATCCCTGCAGTGAAAGTCTTTTTTCACTTGCTCCCTCAAGGGGGGTCATAGCGTCGGGTCATCTTCACATAGGAGCGCCCCTGGAGCTGCCAAGTCAGTGGGGAATCATTGCTCAAGGGCAGAACAAGAACAGTGTGTACATTACAAGCCCTTTCCTGTGAGGACACGATGGGTGGGCCTTTTAGTCTCCAACTGCTGCATGGGATATAATGTAGTCGAAAGAAATGCACATCATCAGACACAAAGCTGAAGTAGAAAGCAGATTTTTAAGGGTCCAAGTACGTGAGTGTGTTCTTCTATATGATTATTCTAACAAATCTGGATGTGTAGACTACACCACAAGCAGGACAAACAGGGATTATCAATACAACACAATACAGATTAAAAAGTTTAAAAAGAAAGCAGAATATTAACCACTAGGGGGCGCTGCAATTACTGGGACTGTATTTGGTTGAATATGGCATGAATTGTACTTTGCACTTTCAAATTTTTAATCTTATTACATATGATTTTTTTTAATCTGTGTTATTCTAGTAAGGATTTGGTGATATATGTGAGGCACACAATCGGTTTTGTCTCAAAATCCACTTTACATCCAAATATATTTAAAGTGAGAGGACTTTGATGTCAAATAATTTCATAGAACCTCATAATTTAACCCATAAAGACCCAAACATCCACCATCAACCAAAAGCATCTATTGATCTAAACTGTTGATCCACTAATCCTATCAATACATGTAAATAATTGGTGTAAAATGCAGTGTGACATCTTTTCATGGTCATCAGATATGACCCATTTGGACGTTCAGATGCTCCGTAGTTACCGTGGAAACACCGCCATCTTCTACCACACTGATTCACCAGTAAAATCCATAGAGTTGGATCAATGACAGTGGATGTAGATGCTTGTTTTTACATTCAGTTGTTGATATCAGTGGATGGACACACTTGGTTTATGTTCAGTTATCAATATATTTTGCTGAAAAAGTCAGTCTGTCTTCAGTTTTCGCTGCTTATGATATAATAACCCTCAACTTTAATCTGAGCTTTTATAAACGTCTACATGATCAGTGAATTAAATATAGAAAAATACCAGATTTTTACTGAAGAAGCACAAAATAAAACGGATAATATTACAATAAATGGCGATAAATCACTTAAGAAAGGGTAAATATAGAGAACAATTTCTTTGTGAACCACCACAAAAGTAGCGATGGGTCTTTATGGGTTAAAATGATGGTTCATATACAAGTTTGTACTTTGTAAATGGTGTGAGTTTAACATTCACTCCAACAGTAAGTTTATACACTTATACTTGTAGCATTTTTCAGATTCTGTATATGAAATACATGGTCACATTTCAGGGAAATTGGTTAAAAGCTGCAAATGTCAAATATGGGTCTTTGAAATATGTGCAGGTGAAGGCTTTAACATGTATTTCACCACGGTGCTGTCAACTCTCACCAGTACTTAGCTCAGTAGAACAGTTGGCTTTAATGCAGACTCTAGCCTCAGTCTAATAAAACGCTCCTGCGCATTTGCACATGCCTGCGTTTCTCATGAAATCACCCTCATATTATCTTGCAGCGGTGGTCAGTCTGTGCTGATACATCAGGTGCGGGGGTTATTTGTATGAATTTCCATCCAGTCCAGTCTGCCTAGATCATAAACAGCATAAAATGTTTAATGCATCAGACCAAGCTCTCCATTTTCACCTGCTTTTCTTCATTTTGCCTGCACAGGGCCAGGTGTGGACCTCGGTAAAATAATGATATACGCATCCTCAGACGTTTAGCCGTATAAATAAAGTCTGAAAATATTAAATGATGATAAATATGCATTGTGTTTTTATTTTCACTGGAACTGAGGCAAAATAAAATAACTCAGATATCTGTTTTAATCTCAGACTTAAATATATTCATATGAGAATATGAATACAACCTGTGGGACTGTGGGTTTGATATCAGCTCGGGGACAGTATATTTATCACTTATTTGGTTTTGTATATAAAACACGTCATGAATAACAAACTGCACATTGCACATTCAAGTACTTTACAACCACGTGCTGCTTCTATGGAGCTGCACATGCTGATATCGCAGCCATTTGCACATTTTGAACCTTTCACTCATATATTTACAAAGACACAACCTACTCATATCCATCTTTTGTTTTTTTTTTCTAAATCATCCGTGGATGTCTAACTTCATGAACTGTGAATGAAACAGCGTCGCTTCATTTGGGTCGACTCGGCTCTAGATTCTAATTGAGTTCTTGGACCCATTATAACTTCCTGCAGTTGTAGTTGAAATTATTACTGGAAACTTGCATTTAGGTCGTCCTATTTCAAAGGCAATCTATTCACCTAGTCCTCTAACTGGAACAAAAGGAACAATAGGTACTTTTGAGTTAAAGTATGGCTCTGCCATTTGGATGGATAATGGATAAAGTTCCACTAGAGCAAATTAGTATTCAGCACCTCTCATCTCTAAGGGAAGAACCTGAACAATATTCATATGTGATGTGTTTGTCATCTACCTGACTAAACTGAAGGACTTTATACGATCCTTTCATAATGTAACTAGTTCTTCCCACTGCAACGATCTATGGCACGGAAATTGAATTCACTTCTACCAGATTACTATAATTATCTACCTCACGGTGAAGGGTGAGCAGAGGATTAAGGTCTGTTTAAAAATAACCACCATCCAATATATTTGGACTCAATAAATGAAAGCTGAAGCACTGGTGTGTTTTTCTTTTTCTTTTTTTTTCCTCCTCCTCCTTCTCCTCCTCCTCCTCTTCTTCTCCCTCCTCTTTTTCTTTCTCCCTGTTAATCTGCTTTGATAATTCGGCTGCGACTGCGTGGCGCTCGGTGGGAGACCGTCTTAAAGGCAGTTAGAAATCAAAGCAATGGAAACGCAATTATTCAAGTGCCCGTCAACAGTTTTGTAAGAGATGGATGTACACATGGTCTTTCATAAAGGCTCAGCTCTTCCAAGAGGATCACAAATCATCAACAAGAACCACATTATGGTCGTGCTTGTGCAAGGTCATTTCATAGGCCTGGGGTTTGTCATGTTATTAGAACACAAACATTATGGGCCTTTTTAACTTGGATTACACTGATGATGATGATGATGATGATGATGATGATGATGACGATGACTCATATTTTGATGGCGCCAAAGGAAGTGCTATTCCATTTTATCTAGCGAGCCAGCTGCAACCAAATGGCCTCCCTGTGGTTGTTTCATGTGGGCAATCGCGCTCCTTCTCTTACATCTGCTGGTTGATTGATTGTGTGGAGTCAGTGTTGACAGGATACAGTAGGTAGTCCATCTTGTTTTCCTTTCATCGTTTGTTCTTGGTGAGAAGTCTCAGCTGGCATGCTAATAAACTGTTAAGGATTGGGTGACAAGCCAAAATTTTGGATTCTCTAAAAAACAGATTCACACTTGGATTGTCCTTGTTTTGTCCTTGTTCTGTTTTTTTTTTTTTTTTTGAGTCTGCAGAATCATTATCTTCATCATCATCATCATACATGAATACTGATTTAGCATATAGTGCACCATAATAAATCACAGGCTAGTGTAATTTCTCCTCAGTGTAAGTGATTCTAAAGGTGGGACACTGTATAAAAACAATATTTATCTTTTGTAGATTGAATTCAGTTTACTATTTTCCCACCAGATTAGTCAAAAGCATCAAGTAAGATATTTCTAAGCGAATCAACCTTACACAAGTAAATTTTGTTTACATTTGACATTTTTCATCCTTATTATTCCTATCCATTATTTCAGCATCATCACTGTACTGTATGCATATGTATTAATCACGCTGCAACTTTTTTTTTGCTGTTTGATACAAAAGATTATCATTTTCTAGCTACTTTACATGAACAGTATCTATCATGATTTACTGTGATTAAAAGGTTTTTAATTGTCGTGTTGAATGCTTTTAGGCACCATGACTGTTTTACTCAGCAAATGCAAGTCAAACTGGACTAACTGAAGACTTTTAGTGATGAAATATGACATGATATATTTGCTAGACCTGCAACATTAATACTAAAAGCCACCAGTGAGATTTACACAGGTAGTCAGTCCATTTAATATCTGTAAACCAGTGTGTTAAACACTCTACTTCACCTCAGAGGAGAAATACAAGGGCTCTTCCATCTGCTTTGAGCTTGGTACCAATTATATTGAAGCTAAAGCATGGATGATTCACAGACAAAAAAGAGGGTTTGGAGTACTTTTTATTTATTATATTATTGTTTTCTTTACTTTTTTTTATTTTCCTCTCCTACAAAATTACCCCCAAATGATTTGCTTACAATTCAAGTAAGAAAAAATACTGTTTTCAGTTTCCTTCCCAATATGATCCAATGAATTCTAAATCAATTACCCCCAGATTTGGACCTAATACTGATCAGGAATAATCCTGAGACTGGTGCTGAGAAAGACAAAGAGATGAAAAGAAAAGTCCATTTGTCATTTACCAAAAGATGATGGCACTGGTATGTGAATGGACAGAAAATTGAGAAAGTCATTTTCCTTCTGAAACTAATTTTGATTGATTCCAGTGTTAAACACATTAAGTCGATCTTGGTCCAACCTCAGTTAATCTGCGGTCTGAGTCTGAGACATGTCATACTGTGTTATCTTTACATGTTTGTATTTTTATTCTATTTAACCTACAGCAGAATAGTTCAGCCGCTGAATTGCTTATTGTTGCTCATGTGAAGCTTGTTTTCCTGCACTTCCACATGTGACTGTTGAATTCAGCTTGTTTGGCTCGGGGCCATGCTGCACTTTATGCTGTCACTTTTTATTTACAGTTTTTCTGAGTCTTCATTCGCATTTCTCTCACTTTTTAGCCAATGTCAGTCTGTTGCTATGTGTGCTGCATAATGGATACAAATGTATGTAAATTGCTCCTCATGAATAGACCAGGCTTTGTTAAACTGTTACCAAAGATGATATAGTATAATGTTTGTAAACATCAACATGATATTTATGATCATTTCATGCAAAACATTTCACGATGGAGGGTAATTATGCTCACAGAGGAAGCTTCTTGGAAGATTAAAACAAGTAGTTTATTAAACAATATTTTTCACGCTCTGTTAAATAACATTAAATATGACTTGGTTGCACTGCTTTATTTCTACAGGCACAACTCTGCACTTTCTGGTGCACAAGAGCATTTCAAAGGCAAAAATGCAATGTGAATACTAATGTACAGTCAGTTTAAAAACCTCTGACTAGCTTAACCTAATGTGATCTGTGGAGTTTTAGTCCACTCCACAGACTAAATGAAGCCACAGACAAAGTAGTTACACTTAATATAATATATACCTAATGTATTTAAAGTAAGTCATTGTCTATTTTTGACTTTTAACACTCTGTATTCTCTGGTCTATATACAATATTGTTCAAAATAAATTCACTTGTGTTTTTATGCTTCGCTACATAAAAATAGACCATATTTATTAAGTGTTATTAAAGGAGACTTACTATCATTGTGCATCTACCACTCCATAAGGCCCACGATGAGCACATTAAACATAATAATTACTTACTATCAATAAGCACTAAGTAGGATATTATTATAGGAAAAATGTAACTGCGCAAATTAAACACATTAATTACTTACTATCAATAAGCAGTAAGTAGGATATTATTATGGGAAAATACATGTTATATATGATTGTGCATAATAAGACATCAATGTGTGCTTTATCATCACTATTTGCAATGACTATGTATGGTAATAAGCATAGTTAATGGTCATGATGCACATTAATGTAAAGTGTATAACTCTAATACAATACTTAGTTCTGGTTAATCCACCATGGTAATAAAATATATCTGACAAGTACTCTAAGTAAAACAGTATGTATTATAGATAGCCATCACATAGAAAGTGTAGAAGTAGTACTATTATACTAGACGAATCAGTAAACTGCCTTTAATTTCCTGTGCAAAATGAGTTTTTAATATATCTTCATGTTGTAGCATGGCTAAAACAACAGCAGGAATGCTTCAGGAGGCACCAAACTATAGGATATTGTCTGCTTCTAAAACATAGGAGCGGTTGAGAGGAGACCCCTATTAACTAAGTTGGCATATCTATTTATTTTTAAGTTCTGTTTTTGCTACACTGCAGTTTTTTGCCATAAAAATTCTGCAACTGCTCCGTGCATACTGATAACTTCATATATTGTCCCATTTTGTGGAGCCCAGCAAACCGTATATTAATCAAAACTGCACATGATGAAATTAAAATGTTTATATATTTTATGTATTTCTAACCCTACAATATGCCACTAAACTTTATATAAATGTTCTCTAAACTTAGAATAAACACACTTATATAAAGTCCTAGTCAAAAAAAACCAAAAAACTGTTACTTTAATTACATGACATTTCAAAGCAAGAATGCATTCATACTGATTATGTCAAGTGGTACTTAGTTTATTTTGACAGAAGAGTATTTAACAAGTAATTCACTGGGGGAAAATAAAAGAAAATGATCAAGACCGAATGACAGATGATATGGACATACAGTAACACAGACGATATAGCACAAGGACCCACTCTTACACAAAAAAGATAATTAATGGTTTTGTGGTTGTGCTCTGTCAAATCAAAACACAGTTGTATTTACTGTAGAATCACAGGTTGCTTTATAGCAAAAGGAACCGCCCCGGTAATGATAAACTGAAGTTTATTAATAAAACATTGATTGTTTTTTCAGTTATGCCCTGAAAACAGGTGAGACAGACTGACTACTGTTTGGACAGATGGACAGACGGACGTGCTTATCGCTACACCCCCCTTGCTTTCAATTCAATTTATTTCACCTCAGTTCAATTCAAAGAAAAAAAGAAAAAGAAAGTAATGTCATATACCATGAAAGTGAAGCTTAAAATATTAAAAGACCCTGTATAACAGTAGAAAAAAACCCCATAGTTATTCCATTCTATTCTTTTCCACCTCACTCGTCTGGATTCCAGCGTGTATCGGGTATAAACCCAAGACTTTCTGAACTGCTGTGTAGTCAGTCACAGCGGTAGAGCACATATATAGACAAACACATTTACACCTACACATTTCTCAGGACCATGGGGGGGTAAAAACTGGAGAAAATCAGTACAGACATAGTAAGAACATATATGGTCCACAGTGAATACATCCCTCTGGAGCTTGTTTGAACACCGACACGTTTAAAAAACACACACACCGTCGTCTTGATTTATAGATCTGTGTTAGTACATTGTATTTCTGCCGTATTTGTATATGTTTTATCTCCGCTCATGGAATCTGCAATCATTGTCTCCCACCTTCCATTCTTCCCCTCTCTCTCTCTCTCTCTCTCTCTCTCTCTCTCTCTCTCTGTAAGTCACAGCTCCACAGCACCTTAATCCTCCTGCTTTTTCACTCGCTTTTTCCTCGAAGCACCTTTCTCCCTTCTCCTCCGTCCCCCCCACCCCAGAGAACCGCTATCTGTCTCCCTCTATCCCGGAGCCTTTTCTCTGTCTCTGTCTCATTCTCTACTCTCATCACTAAATAATTCCTTACAGAGGAAAATCTAATCAAATCTGAGTGAGAGTGAGAAAGGCAGAGAGATGGGGGAGAAATGGTGTGTGTGTGTGTGTGTGTGTGTGTGTGTGTGTGTGTGTGTGTGTGTGTGTGTGTGTGTGTGTGTGTGTGTG
>JAPQRQ010000018.1:22865357-22880438 GCA_037367365.1 Apogon talboti | reverse complement strand
TTTTTATCAGGCTAAGCACAGCTGCATGTTAACAGGAATATTAGAGGAATAGTCACTTCCACTGACCATGTAAAACATATACTGTTTTTTTTCAGCCTTAGGCAAAAATGAAATATTAGTGTGCATGTAAACACAAATGACAGACTTTATGTGAGGTGATAAAACATAAAGCAGAAAAATCACCATAATAATGATAATTACCATTTAAAATTACATTATACATTACAAGGTAACATTTACACATGGGTTCAATTTGAGCTGCACCATGTGACCAGAAAATTAAACGTACATTTTTATTTTTTTCAGTGTTATGGATGATTTATTGAACATGATTCAACAATCCACTTTCTATACTAAAATATATATGCTGTATCTGACTGGAGAAACACAACGAATATATTAAAAGGTTGCATTTTGTGAATAATCTCAATTTTACAATTAAGACATTTTTTTCAGATTTTCAGAAGGAAAAACCTTGTTTAATCATTTGATATATTGTCCAGCCATGGGTAAAATAATGAACATGATTTCATACTGTAATTAGCACTAAATAACATTTAAACAACACTTAAATAACTTGTACACATCTGTAATATGTTAATAGTTCATATGATCTTGTAACTGCATTAACTCATATTCATCAAATACGCAGCGGTTGACACAGTTTGAGAATACACACCATTCATCTTCAGCTCTCTCCTCTTGGTCCAAATCAAACGAAATATAAAGATAAATAAAACTGATCAAGCTTTTACAAGTTTCTGTGTCAAGCACAGCAGGGAAATCAAATCTAGGTCCTCCAGGTTAGACAAAAATCTGCTGAGTGATCAACAATTAAGGCAGTTACTCACATATTTAACCCCCCTGCCTGTCTGAAAGTACCTGTAATTAGACAAAATAGAATTTCTGCAGCTTGAAAAAACACTCACGAGGAATACATGCAGAAGTCTCAAGCCCTCTAAGTCCACATGAATTACAATATGATGAAAGTTAATTCAGCATATTGGAATTTTTGCCCACTGATGCTAAAAAACACTTCAAACACTTACGCTTTAATATAAATTATGTATATATGTTCGGTTAAAGAGTTAAATAAAACGTTTAGTATTAACTTAAATTGACATCATCTTTGAACTATTCCATCATGTATTAATTAATCCTTAGTTAACTAGAGTGTCACCAGTTACCATTAACATTCGATTGGTCATTTTCTACTGAAATTATTCAAAATTCTATAGATACTGAAATAGAAAAAAAAAGCATTTTCTAGTTAAACTTTGTCACCACCAGTCAGCACGGTGCACCTGTATGTACTAAAAATAACTTCAGGCCATCAGGTGCAAAAACCATGTGATCAGACACCATCTCCGCCTTTGTGTTGCAGGATAAAAGAAGTTAAGGCACTAAGTGTGTTGCAACACTTCCAAAAGTATTACAGCCGCAGCCTGTACTCAGCCAAGGTTAATACATACATTCCACAACAAATGAAGAGAGACTTGGTAATAATATTGAGGTAAAAAGACCCAAAGTAAAAAAAATGCTATTAAAAGTCTTTATTGTTTTTATTCCTTTTGAATTTGAAGGACAAAATTCTCTTGTGGCATACCAGTAATGTATTAGTGCACAGAAACATGAGCACAAGATGTTCTAACAGCCTAGAAAACACTGTGGTTGTATCTAACTGTTGTCATAAAAGGAGAGAAATGTAGCAGAGGCGACTCTGAGCCACACACTAAAGAGGCAATCTTGTCAGCCTTACAAGAATCCCTTCTCGGTTTAGTAGTGTTTGACTTGGCGCCAGTAACTGCAGTTTCATCTTTGCCAATTAAGCCAATCTAGTGTATTCCAGCAACTTGGATCGGAGCTGTGTGCCAAAGCATTAATGAACTATATATTAATTTCATTCTTAGACTAATGTGGTGACTCTGCTTATTGTACCGTCAATGCTGCTGTTCCTTATGAGTTGCGACATCAAAGTGGATGGATGCGTGGCCCTGAGTTATGTTAAGATATTCTCATCAAAGGCATCTGAGTTAAATGAACTGGCAGCAGATAAAATGTATATTAACATGTGGGGAATTAGATAAATAGGGGAAAGGGAGACAGAAAGAGGAGGGGCCATTGAACATGAGATAGAGACTCATCATGACAGTCATCACTTCAGCTATTATCCCTAATTCTCGGAGGGAATATCTCAGTAAGGCGGAGTAAATTTGAGGCTGATAAGCAGACAATGAGATTTGCCCAGGCTTTGAGGCAAAGCCCTTCCAAGGGCTTTCTTTCACCTACACTAGTGGGTTTGAACTTGACGCAAAAAAAAAGGCAGAATACTTATAAAGCTCGGCTGTGGAGAGCTGGGTTCTCAAAGTGACATTAGCAGGTGCAGACTTGTTGGTGGGTGGCTGGAGACGAGGGTTCATCTCATTGGCTGGTTCTGGTGTTCTCAGTTCACCCATTCTCTTTTTGTCTGTGAGTCTCTAATTAACACTAGGAGTCAGACCACATACAGTTCTTAAACTGAAGAAGGATCACAACATCTAACACCAGGACATCCTCCAAAAAAAATGCTTATGGTGCAAATGTTTGGGCTGCGACCAGTGGTTAAATTGGGTTTTATGAGGAGGCGGAGCCCTCATGTAGCCTACAGTCAATCTTATTTCACAAGCATCTATATTATATTGCCCACAACTTATATACTAGTTTTTTGGGTTTTTTTTTTGTTGTTGTTGGGTTTTAATGTGTAGGCTGTGTGATTGAATAGTTACCTAAGCAACGAGGATGTAAATACTTTTTAATTTATTGTCTTTTTAATTTTGTCATGCAACAATAACTCATTTATTTGCACATTCAAAGTTGCATGAAGCAGATAAAATGCAGGACCGCACATTGAACAGTAATCTATGACCTTATACAGTTCAGATTGTCAGATTACAGTGTGTCAGTATGGTCAATGCATATAAAAATGAACTAAAATTACTTCATAGTTTATTTCGTCTATCAGGAGATGAAATTGAATAACAGAAATAGTAGAGGGTTGTTTTACATTAAGGGGGAGGGAGCTGCGCTTTTCTGGGGTTTATTGTGGACCTAAGGAGGCGGAGCTGAGCTCCAGTGTGCTCAGGCTCAATTTAACCTACAGTTGCGACTACAGGCAGAGAAGGTTTAATTTCATAACAAACACTGAACACTATCAAATTCATTTGGTGTGTGATTTGCTCTGAAATGCACAGAATGATAAAACCAATTTCTCATCGAGACTGGACGGACTGTTAAGGATGACCTCTTTATCATGTTGTGGTCCGCCAACCAGAGCCTCATTAAAATGACTCCGTTTCATACAAGGAAAGTTCAACCTCTATGCTAACCTCATTTGTACAATTGCTACCTAATTATTTTATTTTATTTATTTATTTAAGTGGTTTTTTTTGTTTGGTTTTTTTCTCTATATACCAAGCCTCAGACCAGTTCAATTAAAGGAATATGTTGAGTTGTTCTAAGTTAGGCTTTCAACTTGACAGCTTATTGTAGATGGCAGCTGGGATTTACAGGAATAAATCAATACACACTGCTGTCAATCCATAGTTCTTATTATGTTTCAAACACTTGCTAGCACCATATTTGTGCAAAAGTAGGACTGGAACATAGTGACCATGCAGATGGACAGACCGCAGTTTGGATTATGTAACCAGAGTCAAGTTTTTTTCCTGTCACTCTTATCATTGTAGTTGATTCTTACTTTTCACGCCTATACTGGGTTAAAACATGCATTTTTATTTCCTCAGGACTATACTATGTCAAATTCCTGCACTACGAGGTTCAAAAATCACTACAAGTCAAGTACTGAACATCATAACCAAAGGTTTCGAACAATGTTAAAATCCAATGTCTTCAACGTTAACTTTTAATGCTACTTGAGGTTATTTCAATATGACACCATGTGAATATATGGCATTATAATAAACATTTATTTCACAGACAGGTGAAGTCCCACCCCTTCCGCTGTGCCCCTTGGGATATAACTTTAAATACGAACAGCAATAATTCTTAGATCCTGTTTGATCTGTGTCACCATTTACACATATGATGTTTTCCAATTTAAAAGATGATATTACAAATCAATACAGTTGCAGATTGTGGCAAAGATAATAAAGTAACATCTACTTGTGTGAAACAGCTCAGTGGACTGCATCTCTCATCACATTTGTGATGCATGTCACTAAAAGCAAAATGGGTGTTAGCTTGACATATTTCAACTCATTCTTCTATACCAGGGCTGTCAAACTCATATTAGTTCAGGAGCCACATTCAGCCCAATATGATCTAAAGGGGGTTGGGCCAGTAAAATAATAACATTGAAAAAAGGAAAATTAGATTATGAAAATGTTCATCTACAAGGTTTCCTTGAAAATCTGAATAACATGAACAACTTGAAATGTCTTAAGAAAAATAAGTGCAATTTTAACAATATTATGCCTCAGTTTATTATTTACACATGTACATTATAACTTACAGATCACAGTGGATCTACAAATACAAAAATAATTTAGTAACAGGTATAATATTGTTAAAACTGCACTTACTTCTCTTAAGGCATTTCAGGTTGTTCATATTTGTTCATGTTATTTACATTTTTTGCAAAAGGATAGTGTATAAATGTAAACATTTTCATGCAATTTTACTTTTTTACACTAAAACAGAGATACAATTTGCTGTTTTCATTATTTATAGGTTATTATAATATTATTTTACTGTATTATATGTAGCATTTTATTTTATTTAACATTGATTGCTAATATCTTCAGCGTAATTTTTGCATTTCACAAATCATCCCACAGGCCTGATTGGAACTTTTGGCTGGCCAGTTTTTCCTCACCGGCCGCATATTCAACACCTGTTTTCTAGAGGGAGTATAAAAGACACTGTCACCACTACAGTCTGGTTGTGGTCATCCCTGGGGACATCTCTGAGCAGATTGCAAAGAAGTATAGTTACAATGACTCACCTCTGTAACCTTTGGGTGTTATGCCTTTCTATTCATGTATTTTCACTGTTTCAACAGTTTCAACAGTTTTACAACAATCAGTGACTTTCTTGATTTGTAAAATTATCCTCTAAACTGAAAAAACACCATCACACATGTAAAGCATAATTCACATGGGATCAAAAAATCACTTATCTCTCCACATTGACTATAAAACAGTTGTTTTCCAAAATAAGTTCCCAGGCAATTAGAAGGGGCAGGAGTTCATCTCTCTGTACCTTAAGAGCCATATATACAGAAATTATACTGCACATTTATCACATAAATTACAGATGACATAGTGCATTACATCCAATTTTACATTTAAAATACCTTAAATCAATGAAAACACTAGAATCAGGTTATAAGACAAACAATATCTGAACCATAAATAGTCATAGTTTACTCTAATTTCTCATAGCTGGGGTAAATCAGACATCTGGCAGGTGTAGTGAAAAGTATGTTTGTATGTTTGGACATGTATATCACAGAAACATTTCATTAAATATATTACGTATACTGTCATTCAGTTATTTAGCCATCCTTCTGTAAAACAATAGTAAACTCTTACTTAATGGGGTATTTTCTATTTAGCTAAATGATTAGCTCAGTATTTTCACACCATTTTTGCTAATGTAGTGTGAAAAAGAGACAAATGAAAGGAATAATCATTCAATTAATTGAACTGTTGTATAATCTCAGGACAGCCCTGCACATCCCCAGTTTAAATACCCACAATCCTTTGCTTTCTGTGCTTTCCTGTGTGCTGCAATGCGATGTATTTTAATTTTATTCATGCCCCATTTGCATGTATCCTGAAGAAAAAAATTCAAACTATACCAGAAAAGCAGATAAATTATTGGAAAAATGTCAAAATTGCCTTTAAGACATTGTGTACTATTATTACACAGTCTTCTGAGCAGTGGGCAGTTCTCACAATGTATGTATAATCATAAAAAATAATGCAGACTTGAGCAAAACTGAAACTAAACATGTGTAGGTTGTAGGAGATATGAGGAGGAATTTATTAAAAATAATGTGTCACTGGTAGAAACAGAAACATGGACTGTACATGGGCTGTGCTTGTTCCATCACCATAGAAAGGTCTTTAGTTCTGTCAGAAGGTTCCACTGTCAGTAAGTCAACCCACTCTCTACCCACTAATGTCTGTGAATTAAACTGAACATCGCCTGCAGCAAATATCAACTATTATTTATATGACTGATGAAAGACTACATTTATGACACAATACATTATAAAGTAGCAGCATATGCAGAGGGTTTGGTATCTGTTGGTTTAACCCATAAAGACCCAGTGCTACTTTTGTGACAGTTCCTCTATGATTTTTTTTTTACGTTATTTATCACCATTTATTATAATATTAACCTCTGTATTTCACATTTTTCAGTTTAAATCATGTATTTTCCTATATTTAATCATGTATATTTAATCAAGTAACTAGAATCACAAGTTCATTCACATCCACTATCCTTGAATCTATTCATCCATTTCTCTTACTTATTCACTACCTACTATTTAGTGACACATTTATTGTTTAGTGGACTTAAGTATATTTGTTCGTGACCTGGCTTGACCTTTGGCTACCAAATGGCTGCACTGAATCTAAGTGAATGCATGTATAAAATTTAGAGAAATTCCCTCAAGGCCTTCCTGAGCTATTGCATGAATTAGACTAGACAGACCCCACAGGGACCTTGACCTATAACCTATGGTCACTAACATGTTTTCAGTTCGTCCTTGAGTCCACGTAAACACCTGTAATCAGGGGTTGAGTTGCATTTCATTGCCTTTTTCTTCATCCTGCTTCACATTATTGTTATTATTCAGCCTTTAAGAATCACATCACTATAGGATGACATCTAGGGATACGGTTTTGCTATGAAATGTTTCGAAGAAATGATGTGACATAAGACACTGAAACATACTAATGTATGCTAACAATAGTTCCAGTAATAGAAATAGATAGTAATTCAAATGAACAATTCCATATGCGTCAAATGATTTCACTGTGATTTCAGTATAAGAGTATAATTCAGACTTCTATCAATGTCTGACAGTGACAGTCACATATTGGTTTCCATGGTGATAGGACTATGTACTGCGCTGTCTGAATTTTTTACAAATACATTACACTGTCAACTACAAGATAAATTAATGTAATATAACATACAGTGTGTATGTGTATATGCAGTATGTGAGTGCAAACAGAGCTCATAGTTGTGTGTCAGTGCTTCTCTCTGGAGTTGATGGCTGCTTCATGCTGCAGGCCACCACAGACACAGAGTACACAACACAGATGGTGAAGTAAACCACCGACGGCTGCAGTCAAAACACTGCATGTGTCATAATGACATTTGTGCCATAAGTTATGATTTCCTCTTTTTTTTTTTTTTTTTTTTTTTTTTTTTTTATAGCCTGCCCGGCCACTGTCACCACACATGAGACACTTACCAGAAATGAACAGTAACAACTCCACACACACAGAGAGAGAGAGAGAGAGAGAGAGAGAGAGAGAGAGAGAGAGGGTAAAAAGCTGCTTCATACATCACCACATTAATATTTGTTGATTTAGAAAGGCAGAGTCGTGAATGACACAGAGCAGGATTCGCTGAATAATCCTCTTTCTGGTGCACAAAGGCATAACTTAAGCTGCTACAGTGAATACTAAGTCTCTCCAGCCTGGCATACATTGGACTCTTTCACACTCGAGCGGTCCAACTCGTTCAGATCGGCCTGTCTCTTGACTCGACACAAACACATGTTTTGTGGCGGTACTATGGAAAAGATACAGAGTGCTATCTATCAAAATGGAGTCCGCTGGAAGTCCCGTCTAATCTGAAGCTGCATCCCTCTTGCTTTTTATTTATGTTACACAGACATATGCTGTGTGTATTGATATAGAAGTTCACACTATTTTTCTGTATTAGTTAAGATAAAAGACAAGGGCCCTGGGAGGTGGGGGGGTGGTGGTTGTTTTTCACTTTATCCTGGCAGAACCTCAGCCATAAATTATCGCCACTCCCAACACCAATCCTCATATCACAGAGTATGCAGAAGGCCAAGACGACAATATAAATTGATGAAACAACAAAATCGTACCCCTGTATGGTAAAGCATATCCCTCAAAAACACAGACTGACCCCCATCAATTGCCAAAAAGCAGAAATGCAACGGGAAAAGACAGTAATATGAAAATGAATCAGCATTTTTTGCTGTTGACAAGTTGAAAAGGAGGCTCTCAACAAAGGACATTAATCGACTCCATTTATTGGCTTCTGCGAAGAAAGATCTGTTGCTGTTTAACTAGCGCCGTCATTACACACAGAGGTCTATAGTCCTGTCAGAAGGTTACGCCGCCATCAAGTCAATCCACTCTAACAAAATATGGTAAATACAGAGCTTTACAGATTAAATCCAGAGGAGATGAAAATCTGGCTGATTATTTGTTGCATTAAAAAAAAAAAAAAAACAGGAAACCAAAAGATTTATCCAACACAATGCCACACTGTTACAGTTCAGTTTTCACCCTAGATATAATCATTTTAAAACAGGTGACATCATTTGCTAGTCCTTTCAACATGAAATGACATGTTTTGACATCTTCACACTAAAAGCACACAGACTGTTGACTGCAGCATCTAATAATTGTGTTTTATTCTGACCTATAAGTACAGGGACCAAGGGAAGTGGCCATGTTAACATATAACTGCAAATTGTAAGTGAATTAAAAAAAAGAAAAAAAGAAAATGTAAGTCAAGTATGTTTCCATCAGTTGCTTTGGTTGCACAATAGAAGCTGATCAATGGTGGGTTTTTAAAGGCTAGGATATAACTTATACTTTGGCTGAACCATTTGAAAAAAAATAGAGGATTTGGAATTTATTATAAACTCAGTGGAAGAGTTATGGCATAGTAATAAATAACCACATGAATAATCTCGATTAGTTATCATCAACCTGAATGCAGTTAATAAAATGTGGAATCTGATGATGAAACTTACAATTCAAAAATGTAGCTGTGTGTTTTTTAGGAGTTAGTCTCATTGAGAAGTCTAATATTAGCCACCAGAGCCAATTTCTGCCTATACTAGTTCTTAAAATGTCTTATCAGTATTAGTCAGTCTGCCAAATGCAGTGTTTTCTGAAGGTGGGAGTATTGGCTGTTTATGCTGTTTTCCATCAAAATGACTGAGATTCTTCTCTCATGGATGAGACAGTGGAATAATTTGCTCCACTCAGCCATGTTTACACACTTTATCAAAGATGATACCGGGGAAACACTCTATTTTAATCACATTTTCAATAAGTCAGGTATTTTCATCTCCAATTAAACATACAATATGTACCATTTGCATGTGCTTGTGTCTATGTCATGCTGGGAGCTGCTTGTGTGTTGATGCTAGCTAACTCCATGTCTAATCTAACAGTAATTAGTGTTACTATACCAGTGTAGAGGAGCGGAAAACCTGATCTACATGGAAATAAGTCTGTAGGGGGTTATCATGGATGTGGGCAGCCAAGAAAATCAGGAAGGTGCTCATTTTTAAGCTAAGATACAATCTGTTCACACTATGGGGAAAAAAAAATCAATTAATACATGTAAATGTATTCACATATGTTGCATACTGTAGCTTCAAAGCCAGGTAGGAGGGTTAAATATGTGATTGACAGGGATAATTACCAATCGCTGATCAGATTTTTTTAGATGCCAGCTGGATGTGAGCCTACTCTATCTTGACATGGATGCTTGAACAGAGAGTATATTTTCTATAACGGCACAAAACAGCATAAAGTTTTTGTGTCCGTGTGTATTTACAAATGCTGGTGTTTGGTGTCTGGTGGTAAAAACAGCCTCAACCACATTTTGCTGTTTCCATCTACCTTTACTAATGCAGTACTTTCTAAATGCTTAAAAAATATATGAGGATGAAAACACTGTTGAGGAGTCAACAAATCAGATAAGGACAAGACTGAATAGAAATGCCATTTACACATGTGTTGCCGCTCCTTCAAATGAGTGAATTATTAACATCAAACCAGCATTATATGTAAAAAGCCTTCACAGACTAAGATATACTTTACTTTTGCCGTCTGTGCCTTAACCTATAAAGAACCAGGGTTACTTTTATGTCAGTTCCCAAAAGAAATTTCCTCTATATCTAACCTTTTTTAAGTGATTTATCACCATTTATTTATAATATCCTCTGTATATTTAATTTATCAGTATACATCATGTATTTTCCTATATTTAATTTACTGATCATGCAGATGTTCATAAAAGCTCAGATTAAAGTTGAGGGTTATTGTATCAAAAGCAGAGAAAACTGAAGAAAAAGTGACTTTTTCAGTCAAATATATCAATAACTGAACATAAAACAAGCATTTCCATCCACTGTCATTGATCCATTGATAGGATTAGTGGATCACCAGGTATTAAATGTTCTAGATCAGTAGGTGCTTTTGGTCAGCGGTTGAGGTTTGGGTCTTTATGAGTTATGGAACATATGTGACTTACATCGTGGGCTGATGTGTGAAGTGTGGCGTGCCTGCAGATTCTATATTTTGTATTACTCTACAGTACATACTAATGCCTGATAACTGTAAAATTCTGCTAAGGTGATTGAGACATTGAAAAACTCTGTAAAGACATAACCACTTGTGAAGAACAGATGCATACTGTGATGTTTGTCCGTTATTTAGAGATGGAAGAAAAAGGCAAATTGTGGCATTATTCTGTGGTGGAAAAGAATCATCATGTTAATCCTGTTATAGAGCCTGTCTTACCCGTCAGGTTGTGCAGGAACAAAAGAAGAGGTTTACTGAGGAGGAAAAAACCTTGGATGGTTAGATGACTCACCATGCCTCCCCTGTTCTGCAATCGTTTTGGACTACATGTGTGACATGCATGAAAAGAAACCCATACACCAGAGTGCTTATTTCCTGTGGTGACGGTTCCTGTCAGAGCTGTTCTGGTGACTGCTCCTGGCATGGTTTACATCCATTCAGTCCCACAGCAGGCAGGTAAATGCCAAAAGCCTACAACACCTGTCTGAGTGAGCACATTTCTAAATGCTTTAGTGTGATCCTCGCGAGGAAGAAATATTACAAGGTGACAAACCCACATCCACGGGGCATGACGGGTCCCTGAGTCGTCAGCGGAATAATCATGTTTACCGCTGAGACAGTAATGGTTACATGTTAGCAAACAAGCCCAGCACTGTAGTTATTCTACAAGAAACAATGATGCCAACCACCTTTAAAGTTCACATGATGGGATTTCTTGTAAAGGAAAACAGCCAGATTTCTGCAGTTGAGCTACGGACTTTTTAGGAATCTCAGAGCTTAGTACATATGAGACTCCAACTGGTGGGTGGCTTTTATTTCAGCACTGTGCTGCAGTGCACTGAAATGAAAGGATTAGGGATGCAATGGACAACTGGTTTGATTATTGATTACAGTAGTACGTAAAAATCTGGTATTACATTATAATAATCCAGGGGCTACGATTTAATTTTAACACGATACACTGTGATAGTGGAAACATGGTATTTGGTTTCAGTGGAGGTGTAGATTACAACGTCCCCCCTTATTCCACCACTGTTTTTCAATTCCTGTGTTATGAAATTCAATGACTTGTTTTATTACAAAACTGTGCGACTGTGCCAAACAAAGGTCGCTCTCTGACTCTGTTCAAAGGTTCTTTTCCATATGGGAAAGCAGGTATGATTTCAGAGGTGTTTGTATGTTTACGGTGCAAAAAGCCGTTAAAAGTATAAAAACAAGATTTGTTTCTGTTATTTGGATGAAATTATGGAATGACATAAATCTATGTATATTTAAAGATGTGCAATTCATTAATATTTTCAAAACACTGGTGTGGAAAGATATTTTGGAGGGATACAAGCAGGACTGAGTTTTTACTGTTTTAATTGGTGCCTAAAACTGATTTTGATGTGAATGTAGGCGAGGCCTATATAAGCATTTATCTTCTGCCTAAACCTATTCAGTCTCAACATAATTCACAGTCAGTTGACTTACAATTAGCCTCATTGTTTGTATTTTCTGTATTATGGGTAATGAATAAATATAAACCTGAAACCTATTGGTTAAGGCTTTGAACTAGAGGTCAAACAATGTTTAATAGTTTGGGGGCACAAAAAAAGCCAACAACTGCCCCATCTGTCAAAAAATGTAGGCATTGAAAATCACTATTCTTGTATGAAAGTAACTTTTCGCTGTATTACTTTGACTTTTTCAATAAATCAGGGAATGAAGGTCAACGTAACTATTAAAAATGTAGGTGGGAGCAATCTTTATCTTTTAACCTATGTATTTCCCCTCAAAGTCAGTACTTCTGATTGAAAAACACAATGTTAACTATCAGCCCCAACTTCAGCTAATGGTTAGAAAAATGTCCTGTTGCTACCAATTAATCGTTCAGTCTCTGATTTAAACTAAGAATGAACCAACTGGACTTTTTGCTCCAATTCCAGTTCCCAGTGTTTTGTGTACTGAGCCAATACCGGTGTTGCAACATTACTCACTGTGTGAAGAAACTAGCGTTATTCTGGCCTGTGTAAAGAAACAACATCCTGGACTTTGTACCTTTGCAAACAAAATATAAGCAATAGTTTTAATAAAATGAGATATAATCATGCACCAGCACCTCAGTATGAATTACTGCTGAACAGATCAACCTGTGAACCAGAGCTATTGCAACTGATCCTGCTTTAGGTTCATATAAGACCATTATCCAACACCAGTATCCACTTGTGCACCCCAAAATGCATATATCCTATTAAATAATAAAATAGACATGTTTTTGAGGGTCTAGCAGATGCATCTTATTTGATTGTAAACACACAAATATACTATAATACTGTAAACAACATGAAAACAATAATGTCTTTATGCAGTAAACCCTGTGGGATCTGCATTTGCATTCATCACAGTCCCTGTAACATAAAATATTTAAACAAACACAGAATGAACATTTATCTGATTTGACTTTTGCATGTACATCATTAATTACGAATCAATAGTGTTTTTATAATCAATAAAATATCACAATAGTCAAGCCTGTCAGTAATTCTTTTCACACCACTTCATTAATATTGCCAAATATTTCCAGCCTGTGTGCCCTGTGAAGTACCACAACATAATGCTAAATAGTTGGCACAAGTGTTCAGAGCTCACAAAGAAGTGCTCAATGAAAAACAAACCAAACATCTCCATTAAATGGTTTCATCTTTTAAAATGAAGGCACTGGTTGTTTCTATCCAAGGCACTTGCATAGAAAAAGGTTTTCTGTTTCTGTGCCTTAAATAAACAAACATTGCCAAATTTAGCTGCCAATACATTTTGAGTTGATGACTAATGATGTTAATTCTGAAAAGGGTATCTGCAGATTTCAAGGCCAGAACTGGATATAGGTGATAGCATTGAAAACCCAAATTTAAGAGTAGATGAAATTCTTTAAAGAACAGCTGGAAATCAACTGACATGGCAAATAAATGAACTGGTATAATGTTGTTTTTTTTTAGAAATGTTAAAATATTCCAAACATAATAGGTGTCTACAGGTATCATACATTAAAAGTTAAAGCCCTTTGAGACTATGTTAAACCAAAGTTAAGACCGATCTTGGGAAAAATTATGGTTTTGTTAACCATACATTACAGCTAAATGAAAAGCTAAATAGTATATTCTACATACATGTGGTCCTCATAGGAACATTGTCATTAAAGTGAGTTAGACTAATCTACATCTTGCCAACAGGGAAGTGTCAATCCAAATATAAGGTAAAAAGACAGTATTAGATTCAGTGGTGAGTTTAAAGCTTTGGGGACTTTTACACAAAATGATAAGGACTCCCTCTGACATTAAGAAATTAAACCTGCAGAAATTAAATTAGATCAAATGTTTGTGGCAATGAAGACCTCTTTAATGCAAATTCAACCAATCCCTTCCTAAGACATGGTATTTGTACGATTAAAAGGTATTCCATGCCCCCCCGACACTGTCAAATATTCTATTAGATATTCTAAATATCCAACATTATTTGGTAAGACCCCCTGATGCACTGACAAAATTGCGACACAATAGTTTACCAGTATTTGCTTACACCCTAACAAAAAAACCCAAACATATTTCCAAACGTTTAACAATGAGTTAAACAGTAAACCATTAAGCCAGTAAAGGAGCTCTGGGACTGAGTGAGTGGCTACCCAACCCTAAATGACAGACGCCTCTTCTTAAATACTCACTCTATGCCCTTCATTTTACAGGCAGGTCATAAAAACACCAGATGCTGATGTGGAAATGTGCACATGAGGACAAACCAGTCTGCCTCTAAGTAAGTAGAATATTTTTGGGGGTCCTATAGCAGCAATTGTTTATTTATTTATTTATTTAGGATGACATGCTCCAAATGCAGCAGCACCTATGTCTACCCCAGCCAACCAATAGTATTTTTAAGCATCAGGGCATTTTCAGCTTCAGCACCTCCCACTGATGGACAGCTCCTATTGAGACTCTTAAGAGAGAAAAATAAAAAAAAAAAAAAAGAAAGAAACGGGTCAAAATCCAAAACATCCAACATCAAGTGTAAAGTATATGTACTTTATAGTCAGGGGCAGACATGGCAACCTTCTGTGACGGGGTGGAGGTGTATCACCCTTGAGTGTTTTTTTTTTTGCAGACATACTGGGTCAACGCACACACTGAGCAAAAATGTGTCCACGCGGTGTGTGAATGAGCAGATTCTATAAAATAAGGCTTGACCTGAAGCTTTCGATATGCCACATTCCACACTCCAAAGCGCCCTTTCCTGTGGGCCAGCCTGCCCACCTGGCCAATCCAGCGCTCTTTTTGCTGCAAACGTGCATGCTGAGAGTACCTGAACTGAATGTGAATTACCATATGACGTAGGCCTTTTTCTAGCAGTAATGTCCTGTTGGCAACAGGGACTACCACAGACATATACAGTCTCCAGCAAGCGCTCAAACATACAATTTGTTGCACCAGCATACCCCCTACACCTC
>JAPQRQ010000018.1:22852450-22862729 GCA_037367365.1 Apogon talboti | reverse complement strand
TCTTTAGAGGTTGCTATTGCATCAGTTGTCCACCAGATGTCACCGTCACTGAAGTCTTGAAGCTTTGAATCTTTTTCAGCACAATTGTTAGGAAAGCCTCAGTGCTTCATGAGGCTTCACTTGCCCACCACTACAATTTATGTCAAACTTGAGTTTACTGTCGATTGCAGTACCCAGATACTTAGAATTAGATAGCAGTTCCACCACACTGCACTGAGGAGCTGGGGGGATGGTCTAAAATCAATGCACATCTCTGTTGTTTTAGTGACATTGATCTGAAGGAAAGCTTCTTTGCACCGTAATATAAAATCATCAAGAACCTGCCCATGTTTAACATCATCATCACCAAGTAGGCTGACGATTACTGAATTGTCATTATACTCGATGATGAATCTGTCATCGTGTGTGGATAATATATAAAAGGGCAGATAAAACACATTCATGAAGCGATCCGGTGGAGAAGGTGAGTAGGCTGGACAGTGCTCCATTGACCCTGACCGATTTGTAAGAAAATCAAGGATCCAACCCACAAGACATGCATCAACACCAAAGACCACAAGCTTCTCTACCAAATTGTGAGGCTGGATTGTGTTGAAAGCTGATGAGAAATTAACAAAAAGCAGCCTGGCGTGATTCTTACTACCTTCGAAGTACTTATATACAAGGTTAAGTAAAGTAGCAGTAGCATCTTGGATGCCCCTCTTAGCACTATAAGCAAATTGAAGAGGGTCTAGCAGACATTCAGTTTTTGAGAGTAGGTCTTCTTTGACTAGTTTTTCAAGTTGTTTCATAACCATAGAGGTTAAGGCCACTGGCCGAAAGTGATTCAGAGTGGAGGGGCAGCTTGTTTTAGCAACGGGCACCACTATGGACTCCTTCCATAAGACCAGCAATCTCTGGTACACAAGAGACAAATTAAAAATATTATAAAAAATGGGGCCAAGCTGGTCAGCACATGTTTTCAGTAAACGGCCGCTGATGTAATCAGGGCCAGGACTTTTCTTTGGTCTGCACCGTTTGAAACACCTTATTACATCACCCTCATCAAAAAAGGGGTTCTGTGGACAGGCTGCCATAAGACAGTTTTTAGTCTCAGCATGAATAGCCCTAAAATCATAGGAGTCAAACCTGACATTACACTGTTAAGACTGTGCTAGCTCCAAATCAGAATTAGAACCATTAAGCTGAACTCTTTTCTTTATACATTTATTAGTCCAAGTGATCAGCTTTATGCTGTCCCAGACCGAGCCGAGGTTATTCACTTTGAGCTGAGACTCAATTTTGTCTTTGTATTGTATTGTATTTTGCAGGTCCTGATCTCGTATTTTATTTCCTTCTGTAGATTGTACAGATTTAGTCTATTACCTTCCCAGTAGGTCTTTAAGTTTCTGAGAAATCCATGGCTTACTGTTCGGATAAACTTCAACACTTTTTTCAGGAAGAACACTGGTTTCACAGTATGAGACCCAGCTGTTCACATCAGTCAGTTCATCAATATCAGCTGAAGACTCCTTAAACATGTCCCAGTCAGTAGCCTCCAGGCACCCCTGCAGAGTGCGATAGGCGTCCTCATCCCAAACTTTCACTCCGAGGGTCTGTACTTTGCCTCACTTAAGCACAGTGCAGTAGATAGGGACAAGGTGGATACAGTTGTGGTCAGAGGAACCCAGAGGTGGGAGGGGGATGTATTTAACATTGCTGTAACAGAGATCTAAGATATTGTCATGTCTTGTGGGGCATGTGATGTACTTTGAGTATGCGTTAATAGAAAAGCGCTATATAAATCTAATCCATTATTATTATTACAATGAAAATGTCTCAGCGTGTCTTAGTGTGCAGTGGCTCATGTCACCCAAAATGATGTTAGGTGCGTCCGGGGAGATGGACTATAGTCTCTGAATGACCTGATGGATAAGCCCACAGGCATTTTTGTCACTGGCCTTTGGATGGATGTAAACAAGAGTCACAAATATCTGTGGAAATTCCCGAGGTAGATATGGAGGGCACAGTAAACAGAGAGCAGTTCTAAGTCAGCAGTACAGAGTTTCTCTGTGACAGATTTGCACCAGCGCTGGTTGATGTATAGACACACACACACCCCCACCTGTTGACTTGCCTGTTGTGGCAGCATCTTTGTCCAACATCTCCAAATCCCTGTCTGAGTCCCTGTTGGACAGCCAGGTTTTGGTAAAAGCAAGGATGCAGGCATCTCTGATCTCATGACTGTTGCGGGCTTAGGCTTGAAGTTCATCAGTTTTAATCCGCAGAGACTGGACATTAGACAGCACCATTGATGGTAACAGTATGCGGGAGAGCGGCTGGCTTTTTCATTTTACAGGAGCACCACCTCTTCTTCCTCTTTTTCATACCTTTCTATATCAACAACCAGGGGGTCCTTGAGAAGTGAATCTTCTGAGAAGTCCTTCCAAACGTAAATGTAACAGGTAAGATTAAGACCCAAATGCAGTACACTGAATCAGAGTCAGTTTATAAGAGTCTTTATTTTCAACAGCTCAGTTAAATGGTTGAGCTGGGGGAATAGGTTTTATCCAATGTTCGTTGTTCCAGCTGGGTGCCTTAATACTGACACTGTGGGTTCGGTTGGGGGTCTTGGAGGATCCGAACCCAGCCGAGTAAAAACGGGAAGATCTCCGACTTCTAGTGTTAAGAGTTATATAGTCTCTTACAGAACCAAAGGACAGGGCTAGTGCTTACTGTGGAGGTCTGTGTAGGTGAAACCACCGGAGAAGCAGAGGTGCCAACTGGGAGGGAGCAGTGGGTTAATCAGGGACAGACAGAGGTGTCATAGTCGATAGAGTAGACAGGAATCCGGAGGTCGAAGGCACAAGACAAGGTCAGATACAGAAAACTGGTCAGTTTACCGGGGAGCAGGCTGTGAGACGTGGTCCAAGACAGAAAGCTGGTCGGTTTACCGGGGAGTACGTTGAGACACGCAGTCAGTGGGTACCAGTCAGCTGCTTCTGGCAGCTGGGTAAGTGGGCAACAGAGGATCAGGCAGAGAAGAATTGCTGTATAGTCTCGCATCAGGGCTGAAGAACAATCTGGCAGGGAGTAGTGGTTTGAGAAGGCAATATATACTGGCTGCCTGATGACCTGCAGCTGTGTACACAGGTGAGGAGAGTTGAGCTGATGAGTAGGGCGTGACTGACAGGGTGAGTGGAGACAGAGACTGCGACAGTAAAGGTTCCAGATCGGCTGATAGGTTGGTGTTCCACTGCAACAGCAGCTCCCTGCTGTACTGGAGCCTAGAGGAACAGTCAGGAGAGTGTCTCCAAAATCCCAGGCTAAGTAAAACACTAGTCACATTAAAATCATAGTACAGGGATTCATGAGGATCCCCTGGTGGTCATATGGCCCCATAATATAACAGAAAAAAAGTCAAGAATTTCATGCATCCGCCTACAATGGGAATATAGTTGAAACTGGTAAAATACAATAAAAATGTTAAATATCAGTAGTTTTCTTCTAAATAAAATGTTGACATTAGAGAAAGTACAGTTATAAAGTGTAATAGCAATAAGATTAAAAAACAGGGTTATAATGGAAGTCAATGGGACATTTTTGTCCATGAGGGTGACCAGAGGGAGTATCTGACACTACAGGAAAAAATACTAATGCAATCAAATCAATTTTGTTGCTAATCTTTGACATATCCAAGGCTCTTATCACCACCAATGTTACATCCACCTACTATTTATTTTATGGAAAATATAATTTTTTTGGTTTTTTTTTTGTAATAAATCACTCAGAATTCAAATGATTAAACTGGCATTTAAAGGGTTAAAATCCTGAAAACTGTTGAATATTTGGTAGTTTTGAGCAGGGGGAAGGTGTTAAAGAGATTTATAAACAAAACATCAAAGAAATTACTGATGTATGATGATTTTATAGCAGTTTATTTGTGCGTGCAGACCAGAGGGTGCAAATGCATCATGGGAAAATAAACACATCTAACAGTAAAAGACACTGGATTTCAAAAATATAACTAAAAAGAAATGTTTCTGCCAAATTTCATGCCAAAAGCTGCAACACAGCCAAAATGATCCTCAAATGAAAAAAAGAGAGAGAAAAATGTACCAAAATATACAGAAGAGGACCTAAGGGTTAAGTATGTATGGGAATTAGAAAGGGTTGGCTCATTCAAATTCTTGGGAGTAGTTTTTGATTCAAGGTTAACTTGGGCAGATCATAGAGGATAGAGAATAAGTGCAAAAAAGTAATAAATGTGATGAGATGTTTGACAGGTGGGGAATGGGGAGCTAGCTGCACAGCTTTGAAAAGAATGCATGTGGCTTTGATAAGATATGTGGTAGATTATGGCTGTGTAGCTGCTCCCTCCTGCCTCCAGCTTCATCTCTCATCTATCCATCTGCTGTGGACTTAAACCTCTCTTGTCTCCAGCATCAACTCTCATCTATCTATCAGCTGGGGTCCTGCCTCCATTGTCATCACTCATTTATCCATATAGCTGTGATAGTGTTTATTATATAGTTACTGTTGATAGTAACTGTATTCTATCCATTAACCCTTTAAGCTGTGTGTACAGGCTTCCAGCGATTTCGTTTAATGAAGAGTGGTGAGAAGAGGTTCGGTCTCAATTCAGTAATTTATTTCCCATTAATCATCAGGATAACATATAGAGCTCCGGGTCCTTCTTCCTTCCCTGACAACCAGACAAAGGTTCAGGTCCAGAGCCTCGGTGAGGACGGACCCCTATCACTTCCTGACCCGGTGTTTTTATACTAGACATTAAATCACTATCCAATGTAGGTTTATCTCAATAGTCCATTCCTGTTGCTATGGACACCCCCTCATCCGATTGGTCCTTGTAACCCAACTCCGTCGCCTCCCATTCTGGTCCCACACATGGGAACCCCAAGGTTCCTGTGTTGTCTAAACATGTATTGCCCCATCCTTGGGCACCATTCTCTGGATATCTGCTTGAAACAGAAGAAACACTCCCTGCCTAATCCTCCTGTTTACCTTTACTTTATCATTAGTCTAGTCAGCTTGTCCTTCTATGTATATTCCTCTTATCCCCACATGAACCCTGGTCTGAGTACATCAGTCACACAAAGTTATTACACACAATTAAACATCTTGTTAGTATTCAAACATGCAAGATGCAATAGATGGTAGAGGTCCTTATTATGTGTACAAACAGTTGTAGTAGTAGTAGTAGTAGCAGTACATCCACTGCTAATTCTTGTATTTGGAGTGGTATTAACAGTTATGGACATTTGTTGTAGTTATGGGTAACTAACACCAGCTATTCTACTTCCTAATAGTTCTAGTTCAGTTGTCTGTGCATCCATGTGTCCCCCCCCCCACCCCCTCCCAATCTTTCTCTCTCTCTCTCTCTTTCTCTTTCTTTACCCTCTCTCTTTAACCCCAACTGGTCAAGACAAATGACCATCCTCCAGGAGTCGGGGTCTGCTCAAGGTTTCTGCCTGTTAAAAGGAAGTTTTTCCTCACCACTGGCACCAAGTATTTGCTCCTGGAGAATTCTGTTGGGTTTCTGTAAATTAGCTTGAGAGCCTGGTTTCAACCAGCTCTATATATAAAGTGCCATGAGATAACTTGTCATAATTTGGCAATATATAAATACAATTTTATTTGATTTGATTTAGTGTATGAGTCAGCAGCCAGTTCTCCGTTAAGGAAATTGGATGTGATTCAGGCACAAGCATTGAGAGTGTGCAGTGGGGCTTTTAAAACATCTCCAGTAACTGCTTTACAAGTAGAAATGGGAAAATGCCACTGGAATTGAGAAGGATGCAACTGATGACAAATTATTTGGGCTAGTCTGAAGGGGCATAATGATTCTCACCCCACTAAAGGAGTGTTTGCAGGAGTGGTGGGAAAATGGGAGGAGTCAGAGGGATAACTTTCATCAGGTACGGAATGACATCGCTAAAGAATTTGGAGTGTTTAGTTTGAAGCTTAGCCCTACTGTAGTCTATCGAGTGGTGGAGCCATGGATGCTAGTGTGGTCTGAGACTGACTGGTATTTGCTGGAGGTTAAAAAGAAAGAAATCAGAAATTGATCTGGTCAGTGCATTTCATTAACATGTAATAAAAGGATATGGTGATTTCTTACAGATTTACACAGATGGTGCTAAAAAATCTGAGTCAGGAGTGACAAAGTTTGGGGTGGCAATACCAGCAAGAGGAATTGGAATTAACAGTAGAACAACTAAACTAGATGTTTATACAGGGGAGATGCTGGCAGTGCTGGTTGCATTACATTGGGTGAAAAAACAAGACAAGATAAGTTATTGATTTGTTCACATTCATCAGCAGTAGCAAGTTTAAGATTGCTACATTCTAACAGTTACCGAGATGTGCTTTATGAGGTCCTACAGTCAGTCACAAGAATTTCACAGAATGGGGGTCAGGTAAAATTTATGTGGGTACCATCACATATAGGGGTGAGGGGGAATGAGAGAGCAGATGAATTGGCAAAGAGGGCTTTAAAGAAAGGAAATGTTGAAATGCAAATAAGTATCAGTGAAGCAGAGGTTAAATGCATAATCTGGGAAAAAAGTCAATTGTGGCAAGAAAGGTGGGATAGAGAGGTGAAAAGCAAGCATCTGTATCAAAGTCAACAGCATGTCAAGGTTAATAGGGTAGGTAGTGGGTACAGGAGAGAGGAAATTGTAATGACTAGATTAAGGTTAGGGCATTGTGCACTGAACAAAACAATGGAATTGGTAGGAAAATACCAGATGGCCTTATGTGAGGGATGTCATAAGAAGGAGTCTGTGGCGCATGTGATTTTGAACTGTAGGAGGTATGAGACACAGAGAGAAATGATGAGGAAACCACTGAGGGAAATAGGGGTGCATGAATTAATATTACTTCAATTTCAACTTTATTTGTCACATGCACAATTATACATTGTACAAAGTACAGTGAAACGAGTTTTGTACCTGCATCCAAAAGTAAAACACTGCAGATAAAAGAGCATGCAGAATAAATAGAATATAAAAAATATAAATATAGCTGTGCACTGTACGCTATAAATATAAAAGTTAGAATATAAAAATATAAGAATGTGGAGGTGCCTGCTGTTATTGTAATATAATATCTGTGTGCAAAAGAGCTTGGAGGTGCAAAGTACTTATTTTAGTGCTCAGGATTGAGCAAGCGGATGGCCTGAGGAAAGAAACTCTTCTTCAGCCTCTCAGTCCTAGTCCTCAGGCAGCGGAACCACCAGCCTGATGGTAGTGGCCAGAAGAGAGAGTGTCCAGGGTGGCTGGGTTGTTTGAGGATCCTCTTAGCCATTAACCTACAATGTTTTATATAAATGTCCTGTAGGTTGGGAAGGGTAGTTCTAATTGACCTCTCAGCTGATCGGACCACCCTTTTAAGGGCCAAGAGGTCCTGCCTGGTGCAGTTTCCCATCCAGGTGGAGATGCTCTCAATGGCACAGGTGTAAAAGTTCCTGAGCACCTTGAGAGGGAGCTTAAAGTCTCTCAATCGCCTGAAGAGGTACAGACGCTGTCTGGCCTTCTTCACAGTGGTGTTAAAATGATGAGTCCAGGACAGGTCCTGTGAGATGGTCACTCCCAGGTACTTGAAAGTGTCCACTCTTTCCACCTCAGAGCCACTGATGAGAAGTGGATGGAAGCTCCTCTGCTGTTTCCTGCTGAAGTCCACTATCAGCTCTTTCGTTTTACTGACATTCAACAATAGATGGTTCTCCCGACACCAGTCCTCCAGGAGGGATACCTCCCTCCTGTAAGCTGTTTCATTTGACACCAGGACATCCTAGGTCACCAGTCGATGATCGACTTTGTAGTCATATCATCAGACCTGCAGCCATATGTTCTGGACACTCAGGTGAAGAGAGGTGCGGAGATGTCAACCAACCACTACCTGGTTGTGAGTTGGAGAGGTGGCAGGGAAGATGCCGCATAGACCTGGTAGGCCCAAACGAGCAGTGTGGGTCTGCTGGGAATGCCTGGCCGAAGAACCTGTCAGGTTGATCTTCAACATACACCTCCGGCAGAGCTTCAACTGCATCCAGAGGGCGGAGGGAAACATTGAGTACGAATGGGCTTTGTTCCACTCTGCCTTTGTTGAAGCAACTGTTGCGAGCTGTTAGGTAGCTGGGGCCAGCCGCAGCACCAACCCCGAACCCACTGATGGACACCAAAGGTGAGGGGAGCCGTCAGGCTGAAGAAAGAGGCCTACAGGGTTTGGCTGGCCTCTGGGTCTCCAGAAGCAGCTGACTGGTACTAGCAGGCCAAGCGGTACACGGCCATGGTGGTTACTGGAGCAAAAACTCGGGCAAAAACTCTCTGCTTATTGCAGATGATGTGGTCCTCTTAGCTTCATTGAGCAGTAACCTCCAGCTCTTGCTGGGGCAGTTTGCAGTCAAGTGTGAAGCAGCTGGGATGAAGATCAGCACCTCCAAGTCTCAGGCCATGGTCCTCAGCCAGAAAAGGGTAGACTGCTCACTCTGGATCAGGGGGGAAAGCCCTGCCCAAGGTGGAGGAGTTTAAGTATCTCTGGTTCTTGTTCAAGAGTGAGGGTAGGATGGCGTGGGAGATTGACAAGCAGATCAGGGCAGCGTCTGCAGTGATGGGGACGCTAAACCAGTCAGTTGTGGTGAAGAGGGAGCTAAGCCGAAAGGGGAAGCTCTTGATTTACTGGTTGATCAACCTATGGTCATGAGGTCTGGGTAATGACCAAAAGACTGAGGTCACGAGTACAAGCGGCTGAAATGAGTTTCCTCCGCAGGGTGGCCTGGCTCAGCCTAAGAGATAGGGTGAGGAGCTTGGGCATCCGGGAGGGACTCAGAGTAGAGCCACTACTCCTCCACATCAAGAGGAGCCAGTTGATGTGGTGAGGATGCCTCCCGGGCACCTCCTGGGGAGGTGTTTTGGGCATGTCCATCTGGGAGGAGACCTCGGGGCCAACCCAGGACATGCTGAGATTATATCTCTTGGCTGGCCTGGGAATGCCTCAGGATTCCCCCAGAAGAGCTGGTGGAAGTGGTTGGGGAGATGGCTGTCTGGGCTCCTCTGCTGAGGCTGCTGCCCCCACGACCCAGACCCAGATAAGCGGAAGAAGACAAGTACGAGTACGAGTATAAGCACGTTTTTGTAACTTCTTGATATATTGTTTACTATTCCGATATGTAATTTCTTAATAAAATTATGTTATTTCTATGCTCAGAACACTTTTTGAAGATCATTTCAGATCACTTTCAGTCCAAGTAGAGTTGCGGTATGTGCCATAAATTGAAATGTTGGAACGCAAGTCATGGCGTAGTTTTGCGCATTAGGGTGACACAGCGGTAAAATAAACAGTGGCAACACTTCAATAGACTCTGGACTTCCCGAGATCAGTTCAGGAATTACCAGACTGGAGAGATGGCGGCTCGAGAAGGTGTGTGTGAGGAGGACGCTGCGCACCAACTTGGTATGACCTTTTGCAAGAGGACATTTTCAACCCTTGATCTCTCAAATTCCTACTAAAATGAGTTGCAGTCCTCAAATAGTGAATTTTTCTGCCAGAGAAGGCATGAGACGTGTGTTCCAATAGAAAACTAACCTGGGGAAAATTCTCTAACTCTAACTTAGAGTAGGGAGCCTTCAGTTTTATGTTAGAAAACCTAAAAACAACTCTTTATAACTCTCACATTTCTGGGGTTTCAGCATCAATTTATACATCAAAATGTTCTTTTCTTTCAAAGACTACTCACATTTTAATCTTAAAACGTTTCGTTTTCCAACTTTGGGCCTCCAAGCGCAAACAGTGATGATTTTTCTCTCATTCAATGCCATGTCAAATTTCTCTCACTAACATGTTGGACTCCACATTCACACAATCACTGCTTATTCAATTCTGACATATTTTCCATATATTATATATCGATATGTTCACAAGACTCTCCACAAGCCTCACATGAAATAATTTTTGGGATAGTATGTACAGTTATGGATTAATCACAGTTTGTTTGACAGGTGGTTTTGTAGTTAATTTACCATGGACACCCATGTCTCTTCCACAGGTTGTTAGTGGTTACCTGGTGCACCTGCCATGTTTCTCCTCCCCTAGCAACCATGTATAGTTCATAGCAACAGTGTGTGTGTGTGTGTGTGTGTGTGTGTGTGTGTATGTGTGTGACTACTATTACTGATGTAACCTACATGACAGAAAAAACTGATTATCTCTCTCTCTCTCTCTCTCTCTCTCTCTCTCTCTCTCTCTCTCTCTCTCTCTCTCTCTCTCTCTCTCTCTCTCT
>JAPQRQ010000018.1:22810162-22821627 GCA_037367365.1 Apogon talboti | reverse complement strand
GATTCACCAGTAAAACCCATGGAGTTGGATCAATGACAGTGGATGGACACATTGGGTTTATGTTCAGTTAATGATATCTTTGCTAAAAATTCCCTTTTTATTCTTTTTTTCTGTTTTGATCTGATAATCTTTTAATTAACTCATAATTTACAGTGAAAAATGCAAAACATAGAGAACAATATTATAGTAAATGGTGGTAAATCATTTAAGAAAGGTTAAGTAGGGAGAAAAATTAATCTGGGAACTGCCACAAAAGTAGCACTGGGTCTTTTGATCAATGACAGTGGATGGAGACACTTGTTTATATGTTGAATTATCAGCCCCTTTTACACAGCACTTCTGTCACGGGAATATTTAACCTTTACTCCGGAACAACATCTGTGTAAATGAAATGGTGGGATCATTTGGTCCCACCTCTGTAACACCTCTGGAGGTAGTAACAGAGCCATGATAAAGGTGGGATCATGATTACGGAACGTTGTGTAAAAGGGACACCTCTTGTTCCGCAACCAAGGTGTGACGTTTTGATGACGTATTGAGTGTGTCACCCCTGCGCTGTGGGGATTTAAAAATGAGCGCAGGACGTGTGCAGTAAACAAACATATCAACACAACCAGAAAGATGAGGAACTGGGGAGATGCAGAGATCCGTGAGCTGTTGTCACTTCGGGCGGAGGGCTCTATTCATGCTAACATTTGTGGAACAGTAAAAGACGGGTCGACTCTGGAGAGGTTAGCTAAGAAGATATTGTTTGTTGTTTTTGAGAGCCAACACTGCCATGCTCTGGGTATTTCCGACGTGCAAGTTATACGTCCCACTATACGCTGCGCTGCGTCACTGCCCCTTTGATTCCGGAACTAGGTCCTCTGTGTAAAAGTCCAGCCTGTCTCACCTCTGTTACTCTTTGGCTTGGTTGTGTAAATCGGTTGGTGGTGGAAAAAAGGTGGGATCACCATCTCACCTTTTTTCCGCGATCTCTGTGTAAAAGTGGCTACAGATATGTTGGCTGAAAAATTTACTTTTTCTTCAGTTTTCTCTGTTTTTGATATAATAACCCTCAACATTACCCTGAGCTTTAATGAACATCTATAGGGTCAATAAATTAAATATGGGAAAATATCTGATATCTGACCCCTGAATATCTGATCACCAAAAAAACACAAAATAAAGATGATAAATGGAAATAAATCACTTAAAAAAGGCTAAAAAGAAAGAAAAAATGATTTGGGAACAACCACAGAAGTAGCACTTTATGGGTTAACAACTGTTTAAAGTGCAAAACATTTCAGTATATTAAACAGTTGTGGCATGTGATGAAAACGTGCATCCTGTGTGTCAAGTTTATCTCTTTTTTGTGTGAACAGATGGGTTGACTGAAGTTGCTGCTGCAGTGAATTGTGGGCCAGCATTCTGTCCTGTCCTTTGGTAAAGCATGGTCCACTGTATCCTATGCAGAAGGAGATACTAAGGGGAGTACTGACACTCCTTTCCTTTGCATTTACAGAATTCAGACAGCTCTTATTATGGCTGACACTCAGTTATGGGTCATTTCACTCAGTCAGGAAACGTCTTAAGAAAAAGGACCATTTGTCTTCACCCACTGAGTTTATTTAAAGTGCTCTTTGGGAAGAAAATGTGTCGAATCTGAGACACAGTAATATCTAAAAGGCCTTTACAGTCACAAAATCATCACAGTTAATCAACATTATTATTGGGTTTAGTACAAAAACATAAGCTGATAATATAGAATAATTTAAGAATATAATGAACAACAATTTAATTCAGATTAAACAAAACAACAAAAGCTAAAACCTCATATGAAATGCTTTGAATCAAGGAAACACTTGATTGCATTTTTCCTGACAAGATATTCTTTTCTTGCCATGAAGGCTGTTTATTCTTTCTTTCGTTCTTCTCAGTAAAGTATTTTAAGACTTTGGCCTCTATGATCAATGCTATAGAAATAAAACTGAATTGAATAGCATTTAATCATTTTAAGTGTTTTTTTTTGTTTGTTTTATCCTATTTTCAAATGAACTCGTACCATTTATAAGACAGGATTTATAATAGGCCATTAATTCCTTTATGTAACATCTATAAATTCATAAAACATATTTGGAAAAATGAGCAACACTGATCTGTTGTTTGTTACAGAGTGAATCCAGTATTTCTACTTTTACATTTACTATTCAGCCTCAGATCTCATGGGTTACTGAGCTTCCTTTATCTCTTCTGCACCTGTCAGCTCCATCCGAGATACTATTGAACCACCATCAGCATGTCCTGACACTCAACACAGTTTCATTTGGCTTCACATTAACTGCTTCATACACTTTGGATTCATTGGTTAAGATAGTATGTAAAGGCTCCATTTATTTCAATTTAAAACATTAGTACGTGTTTAAACCTATAAACTGATAATGGGACGAAAGAAAGTAAATAAAGCATCTAGAGCTCTGTGGTTTAATAAAAGTGCAGCCGTGACTCCTTTCCAATAGTGAGCTTAAATTGATACATGAAATCCATTTTGTAGCTTTTACACAATTGTGTATTGATAATTTATGAAGTATTTATAATATAATGAATGACATAATTATACAACTTTTTTTTAATTCTGTTTTTTGGCTATAATTGACACTCCAACATTATTTTCCTTCATATTTAGATACATAATCCTCATGTCCTTCCTCTGAATCCAAACAAATGTACTAGTTCTGAGTCTGGCTGCACTGGTTTTGGTTTCATTGTGACTAGATATTTGTATTTTTCCTTTCTTTTTTTTTGTTAGATTTTGGCAATTTCCCCTTTCTGTTGGCAGTTCACTTGGCTTACTTTAAGTAATGGTTCCATCATTTTATTGCTCTTTTTTTCTTGTTATTGAGAGTTGTGTTTTTGCAGTGTGAAAAGGAGCTTCATGCTTATTGAGGAAGCCATATATCGTAGGCTGAGTTTCATGACAGAGAGACAAAAATCCCATGTTAGCCTTCGTGAGAGACAGTTTATTTTCGAGGACGGGAAGAGTTCTGCAAAGCTGTCTCTTCTTCTATGCCATGCCAATATGGATAGGTTGGCACATGGACAAATATGCTCTGTGTTCCCGTAGTTTCTGAACGCTGCCGTCCAACAGACCCTGTTTCTCCTGAATATATTATTTTGATTAATTACACCGGGTCCCTGATGAATTTGAGTGACCTCCAAAAGAGTCTACCCAGTCTTGGACATGTGATTTCCTGTATGGGCCCAGATTTCTATAAAGCATGATAATGAGGCTTATTAGCATAAACATGAAGACAGAGACAAGCTTCTAAAATTGGCTTGGGTGTTATATCTTTTATCTGCCAACTTTTCTCGACAGTTTTAGCACCTCACATGAGCCTGCAATTTAGAGGGACTAAGTGCACGAGGCGGTTGGTGATTAATGCAAATGCTCCAGGCATTGAGGGATGCACAGCGAGTGCAGTTAAAGAAAATTTAGTGTGTCCGGTTATTTTGCCATAAACGCTGTAGCATGTCACAATAAAGCGAGCTAGAGCCTCCCTGAATTATGACGCTTCACTGTGTGTTCCCATATAACTGTGAGAAATGGCCAAACCGAACTGCTGCATGCATGCCTGTCAAGTTTGATCAGTGGGGTGCAATCCAAACATTTTTACACTTTAAAATATTAGGAGCAGGAGTTCTTTGATTAATTGGATATATTTCAAGTAGAGCTATGTCGATAAATGCATATATGGCATGTGGTTTTAGTGAAATTAGGGAAGAGTTGGGCGTTTTTTCACACAGGTAAGTTGTCATGCTGGTTATATCTCACATCAGAAGGCGCCGTATAGAGAATCTCACAGCTGCATATTTAACCGAAGCCATTTAGTGCTCAACATGCAGTATATATCACTGTAATATAAAGTGAAAACAATTAAATGTACTTTATAGGGCATGTTCAATCTTGTCATGCCTCAGATTAGGGGAGAAAAAAGGTGAATTATGACACTTAAAGCTAAGTGTTTTACTAAAGATAACTAGTGGTATAATAAAAAACATGTTACTTTGGGGTAGGTTGTTGCATATGATAATTTACCTCAGTATATAGAGCAATGATATCACACTGAAACACTTTCTGCCTGTCATTACGCCATTTAAAATGATCTGTTTTAGCCAAATCCATAGCCTTTACTTAAAATCAATCAAATATCTTCAGTGCCTAAATGCACACAATTATTTTAATACCAGAATCTAAACAAGCTGCTACTGAAAATAGCAACTGTTTTTTTTTTGTTTTTTGTTTTTTAGGTTTAGGAATTTGCAAACATAAGTTAGATGAAAGAAAAGAAAATGGCAGCCAACACCTTTCACATAAATAAAATAAAGAGATGAAACGTAATGTGGGGAGCCTCTACTTTTATCCTTCTTGTCATTTGTGGATAACAGCCTGGCATAAAAAGTCACACACACAATATTCTGTTGAACCACCTTGAGCTTTCATTATAAGATCCTGTTGTGGAATTCTTTGTCTTGTCTAACTGTTATAACATTTGTTTCCATCCACAGTTGCAGTAATTTTCTCCCAGATCCTAATACTGATGATGGGAGAGTGCAGCTATTGTATCAAGTCTTCTCCATCACATCTCAGTGATTATCAATGGTGTTCAAGTCTGGAAGTATCTGAAAAAATTACTTAGTTAAAGTGTACCTGTACTGGTCACACTTACAACATTAATTGTGCCTTGTGAATTACTTATAAGCAAGAGACATGCAAAGTCCATAAAAAATCTCCATAAATGCACCACACTGGACATTTTTATTATGTGAATTACATACAGGGGCAGAACCTGTGGAGAGCAGCCATTGCCAGCCGGAGGTGACGTACCCGTGTTGATTCTGGGTGATGAAATGCGAGTAAACAAGCAGCAGTCAGTGAACGAGACCAAGTTGAAAGCATGTGATCAAGAAGGAAATTTTTAGGAAATGAGTGTATTTGGTTACCTTTTCCATCCAATAAAGTGTCATCTTAGACTGCTGTCTACTGCACGGGGTCAGAGACCAGTCCACCGCAGCCTAGGTAGTCGGACAAATCACTCACTCTACATCACTACTGGTTCCATAAGCTGTTCTAGAACAGCTGATGAAGGAAGCAACATGTCTCTGACCATGCCTGGCTAATGGAGCAGTGACTTGATACTAGCGCAAACTTATGCATTATACCTGATCTTTTGAAATAGCTGGTAATGAAAATTCACTACAGGTACCCTTTAGATCCATGTGGAGACCACTTAAACTGGGCTGTATATACATGTATGAATTTGTCATTTTTAATCTTTACTACTGGCAGAGAAAGATGGAATTTTACCAGAAAGTTGTAGTGTTTGCATTGACTTTTAAACAGCTGAAGCTGGTCAGCCTGGCAACCTATGGTGACCCTCTAGATCTCTGGCCATAAGCCTTGAAATTCTCCGCTAAGCCACCAGATTCAGACACACTGACTTGCAGAACACAGGAGGTGCTGGTCTACCACTGCCTTGATCTGTTTTGAAGGAGTCTGCCAGCAATTCGGCTTTCTTCAAAGCCACCAGATTGTTAGCACAGTTTAAAGCAATATGTCGCCATGGACATACTGTACTGCACCGTGCTGCTTTATCAACACATAATGTGTTCAAGGCAAATTCTAGCCTCAGTTTGTATAGTAACATGCTATTGATAGCTAAGTAGTGGTACATTCAGTATTTCACTGTAGTAGGAGCTATGAATTGATCACAGCCACATTAATTGCCTCCAGTGCTGCTACTCACACTGGTGTATGAATGCGAGTGAATGTTTGGTGGTGGTCGGAGGGGCCATTAGGCGCGAAGTGGCAGCCACGCTTCCGTCAGTCTGCCCCAGGGCAGCTGTGGCTACAAACGTAGTTTACCACCACCAGAGGGTGACTGTGAGAGTGAACGAATAATGGATCCATTGTACACGCTTTGAGTATGCGTTAATAGAAAAGCACTATATAAATCTAATCCATTATTATTATTATTATTAATAAAACATCTAATCATATCAGAGTGTGAACATAACTGCATTGTCTCTCTGAATACATGATGACACCATCCCAAACATCAACACTATGTCCTCTTAGTCTTAAGTCAGACTGAGGGCAGGCTAGAGGGTAGAGTGACTCACTACTGGTGTTGGAAGTACCGCCTTACAAAAGTAATGCATTACAGTAACAGATTACTTTTAGCTGTAATGGAGTAGTGTAAGGCATTACTAATCAATTTTCAATAATATTTTACTAGGTACATGTTCAATAGCACTTGCATTAAAACACAATTTTCGCCCATAATTTAATGGCTCAAATGAAAAAAAAAAAACAAAAAACAGAAGGACTGTGAGACCTTAAGGAATCAAAAATGCACCAGGAAAGTTCTATTTCCTGTTGGTGTTCAGCCAATGGGTGAAGACGACAGAAGACAGTCCATTGGCCACATGGACATATGCTCATTACTAACCCTAACCCTGCTTTACAGAAGCTAGTTAGCATGATCCCTGTGATCAGCAATGACAAGGTAAGCTAATGTTTCTATGACTAGTTAGTATATTTAATCAATTCCAGATTTTTTCTACTGGGGGGGGGATTCTCTATGGCACACACACCATTTATGATGAGAGTATGTATGTAACTCAAAAGTAATACAGGAGTCATGTAACACATTACAATTCTGAGACATTAATATTGTAAGGTAAGGGATTACTTTTAAATAACGGTAACAAGTAATCTGTAATGGATTACAGTTTGGAAGTATCTTACACAACACTGCTCACTTCTCACTTTAGTGAAGGTAGTATTACCAAACATCTTCTTTTGCAAATGATGCACTGTCGGTGCTGATGGTGCTCACTTTGCCAATGACATGAAACACTTCACTTCCTGTCTTCTAAATAGTCAGAAGAGTTAAAAACAAATCAGTGGGTGAATAAAATCAGATTAAAAAGAGCTGCACACAATAATATTACATCGATTTGATGTATTTTACTTGTAACTGACAGAATTTTATGAAAATTACCCCTTGTTTTATTTAATTTATGAGATCTCATGAGTTCATTGCTGAGGCATAAACAAGCCTCAAACAGTCAATATTTTCTTAATTAATTCTTATTCACTTTGAGAATGTAATTTGGAGAATGTTTTTCAGAATGTTCAGAAGATATTTGGTTTGTGTAAAATGTTTATTTGGATGACTGAGCTGCATATTTAACTGAAGCCATTTAGTGCTTAACATGCAGTACTTTATATATGCTGTTTCACATGAAGCGAAAACAATTAAATGCACTTTATAGGGCATGTTCAGTCATGTCATGCCTTAGAATAGGGGAGAGAAAGGTGAATTATGACACAGACCTAAGTGTTTTACTAAAGATGACTAGTGGTATAATAAAACACATGTTACTTTGGGGTAGGTTCTTGAATGTGATGATTTACCTCAGTATGTAGAGCAAAGCTATCACAATGAAACACAGGAAGACTTTATGGATTATTCTTATTTACTTTGAGAATATAATTTTGAGAGTGTTTTTCAGAATGTTGCAAAGATGTTTGTTTTGTAGAAAATGTTTACTTGACTGACGACTATGAGGCAAAAGAATCATTGGAAATCTGTAAACTGATTGGGTTGAGGGCTGGTACATGCAGATCAAGAGCCTGATTTACTAAGATAGCAAATAACGGGCACAAATTTGCTTGCTCCCACTAAAAAATATGCGTGCTGTTAATTTCCGTGTCACGGGTGATCAACTAAGATCCCCTGCACAAATGACAACAGGTGCAAAGTTTTTATTTAAATGAGGATGTTGCGTGCGCTACTGGTTGTCGTCATGGAGACAGTACACTGGAAAAACTGCTCTGGGATACGACAACACTAATGGCAACAGTGCGCTTGAACGATCCAGATGCAACGAAATGTAACTTTGGAGGAGTTTTGTCATAGAAGGTATTGTATGACTCCTCCTTGTATCTGGCCCCAAATCATCCCCTAGTTCATCTAGAAGTTCTAAAATGACATTGCTGGGGAGGCGATCATCTCAATCTCAATTATTTTTTCAGCAGTCATTCCAAAAATGCTTACGCGAGTAGACAACATTCCTTCTCTGCGTTGCCTTTGGTTGCGCCCTATGCCGCCTCCTCGCCATAACAACTGCAGCCAGTTTTCAGCGAAGCTGTGCCAGTTAAAACCTGCCTTTCAAACGTGTTAAATATAGACACAAAATCAACCACCACAGTCAGTTTCAGGTTTGGTAAATCACATTGCACGTGCTAAATAAATACTTGCATCTCCTCCTCCCAGTAATTTTGTGTGTTCTGGCAGAAACGCCCATATTGCATATTCGTCAAGGCAAACACACTAAATGGGTTGGATGAGCTATTTTGCCAATTTGAGAGATGCAAATGACGGTGCGTCCTTTTAATAGATAAGCATCAACACGTTTTTACGTGCGCAGTCAAATTTGCACGTTTTTACACATGCAAACCTTTAGTAAATCAGGCCCTAAGAGTACACATTTGTTCACAGTAAATGTGTTATTTAACCCATAAAAACCCAAACATCCACGAAGACTAAAAACATCTACTGATCTAAACTGTTTAACACCTGTTGATCCACTAATCCTACCAATACATGTCAATAACTGGTGTAAAATACAGTTTGTCATCTTTTCATGGTCAACAAATTATGATAAATCCATTATCAAAGGTTAAATCAAGAGAAAAAATAATTTTGGAACTGCCACAAATGTAGCACTGGGTTTTTATGGGTTAATTCAACGTCAAAAAAATCAGTTATTGTGATTCACCAAGACTGAGAAATTTAAACAAAAGCAAACTATGTGATGATTTGTTGCCCTTTTCTACAATGTAAAGTACAGATTTATGAATTTAGGGTTTAGTAAATTCAAATATCCTAGATCACCCAAGTGCGAAGACGAAATGGTCCTTTTTCACATTCGTCAGTCAGATGTATGTGTGCATCTCTCACGGTAAAGACAGAGCAGCAGATTAAGGTAGCACTGGCTCTCCCACAGTGACAGTTCAATGCTTTTCTTAATCAGAATGGACAGCGGGTGTCATAAAGGACCGAAGCAGTGACCTTCCATTTGTAGGATTGCCACTTACAAGGCGAGCGCTGCCGTCTGCACCATTGATCTCTTAGTACTCATGCACTGAATTTAGAAAGAAATTGCTTTGAATAGCAGACACATTTGTATGCAAAATCAATGTTAAGGCAAAAAATTCTGCCTTAACAAGACCGTTTTCTCTTTTCTGAAACTATGTATTGGCTGATAGATGACAGGTATGACTAGGTGGTTGTCGTAATCAATACATAGAATCAGATGTTACTCGCTTCTGTGCCATAATCCGGGCTGAGCGTCTGTACAAAAGCCCAATTCAGATGTCAGAAGAAGGATATACTTAACTTCAAATGGTGACAAGGGGCATAAATCTAAGTGACAATCACACAGGCTCCACAATTCATTATGTAACCAGCTAATCTACGTAACTGCTACAGTTCTCAGCCGACTAATTTAATTAATAGAGGTTATGTCTCGTGGGTTATCAGATCTGTGCTCTCTATTGTAGATGTTGTGTTACTATCAGTGGTATAGTGGGCACAATTCGTCACCGATATTTGATGCTTTCTAAATAAGTATTTTCTCTCTGTTGGCGGGTAGGTGAGGTTTGTGGAATGACTAAAGACCACCTGGAGGCCTCTTCACAAATCAATACCAACCTCATGGTCGACGTTATCTCCTAAGGACGGGAGTTAAGATTGATTGTCGTTAAGCACTTTACAGGATGGAAAGAGGATGAGGACGGATCATAAAACGCCCACGCACCACCTACCCATCCCTCTCAGCTGCAAGAGAGTGCAGCCAATCGATAGCAGCAGGATCAGCAAAAAAAAAAAAAAAAAAGATAGAGAAAGGAACAAAATAAACAAACAAACAAACAGGGAAGCAGTAGTTAAAAATACCTGCACCAAAAAAAAATAAATAAATAAAAATTAATCTATGCAGAGGATATAAGCAAATGTCAGTTCTTACAGCCATAATATTAATTTGAAGTGATTTGTGTTGATTTGGTATTCTAATGAGTTTGTGTAACCTGGGGAATCTGGGCTGAGCTAAAAGATTAATCCAGGATCTCATTGGAGTTGACCTCTGTTTATTTTCTTGTATGAAAAAGAAAAAAAAAAGGTGGATCTTTGAATTAAATAACTGCACTGCGCTCCAACTCCAAATTAATTACGGCATGAGGGGGAGTATTAGCTTGAGTCACTCAGGAGGAAACACAAATATGCACAATGGATGATTAGAAAGCAAGACTGGATTATGATATCACATCAAAGGTGGGAGGTAAAGAGAGAAGAGGAGCACATTAGCAGTGCACTTACTCCCATGTACTGACAGATTCGGTGTTTATGTTACTGTGACATGACTTACATTTGCACATCAACAACAGGAAGCGCATTAAGTTTTCATTGCCTCGGTTGCACGCTTACATGCCTCAGTAATTATTACGCAGTTGAAATGAATGAGGCAGGACTAAACAACGGAGGAATTTATCGTGACTCAACACTACTTGGCATTCCACATTTATGTACCAGCAGAATACGCCTCTACTTAACCTCCAGTTCTGCAAAGCCACAAAGTTAACAGTACGAAAGAGGTCAGAAAACAGATTGGAGTTTTTATAAATTCACAGCAGTAAAAGTTTAGATGTACTGATCTTAATCAATTTCAGTCTATTCCATGGACCACTGACTTTATTTTCACGCTGGATCTCTTTTTTTCCACATTCCACATTTTGCATATTAAAGCTGTAATATGTAACATTTCCTTAATAAAAATATCAAAAACATTACTAGATATGTCATATATTTTTGATGTTTACTCCAGATCAGTGCTCTATCTACCACACTAATACAGAATACTATCCAATACACTATGTATATTTTCTAAGTGTCTGTTTTCCTCCACCATTCAGGAAAAACTAATTCTATTCATTAATACTGGACAAACCATAAACTTAAGCCATATGTTTCCATATGTAATATTCTGACTTAAAAAAAAACAAAAAACCTAATACTTAAAATAATTGATTTATAAATTATCTATGTGACCACTAGAGGAAGTAGTGAGTCACTGTGCCATTCTCCCATAGTGATGAAAACTTACACCACAGGACCTTCGGCGAAAATGTCAGAAAGTGATCAGATGTAATGAGAACCAAGAAGAAATAACTTTTTGAGTCAAAGAAAAGTGATGAAAGCTAAGGCCCGATCCCATTTCACCCCTTGGCCCTATAGCTATGTATCCACAGACTGTATCACTCACTGAATAACGTTTAAAGCTCATTGTTTACACACATTTTCTGCTTCAAACTAAAAGTCATAGATGCTTATTTTGACAGTCGGTGAAAATAACAGTGTCTT
>JAPQRQ010000018.1:22772669-22782837 GCA_037367365.1 Apogon talboti | reverse complement strand
CAGAGGTGGACCTTACAGACCCTGTAGACCACATTGGACCTGAGATTGTTGCCTCATTGTCCTCACTGGAACTGTTGATGTCACTGTCTTGCTCTGTGCGCGGAAATGACCAAAACTAGTCACTTGCCAGATACAGGGTTAAACAAAAAGCATAAAATGTACAAACCCAACAACTTTTGTGATTTTTGCAGCCACCATAGTGGAGTGTGAGTGATATAATTACTTTATAGTAATCTGCTTAGATTAGACATGATGAAATTACTAATAATTATATGGGATACACTGTGATGTGGGAAACAAACAGGCTCCAACATTAGTCTCAAGCATTTTCCCTACACTTGGGTGTAGATGTAGAGAAAATTTCATCGAACCATAACCAGAACATAGTGCACACAGACACTTTACATCCCTGGTTTACGTACTATTAAATTTAGATGATGCAGAAAATAATTATCTTCATATATTTTTTTTTCTACGTTAATATTTTATAATTAGTAACTTACATGAGCGCTTTTTTGTTTTTAGTTGCAGATGTTAAATTAATGCGGCTGCATTCCGAGCTAATAAGAGTCAGGACTTCAAACGTTTTCTAAAGCTACATCATGTAAGATGTCAGTAGGTCTACTCATACATACATAAATACATACTGTGTGCCTGCACTTACATGAAAGATGAAATATGTGCAAGGATGCATTCCTTTAATTTTTGATCATAATCCATTTCATCTTTGTCAAGACGCAGAGGTTTTTCACTTTGCCTCGAGGCTTTCAAGGGCAATTTGACATCATAACTGTAGCCATAGGGGCTTTTTGAAAAGTGACTCATGCGTATAGTATGGGGACAGTTATATATAACATCAGCTAATGTAATTCAGCCTTTTAACATATAAACATTTTATTAGAATAGGTCGTTTGTTGAGTGATTTAGCTTTGGCAGTGGTTTGGCTGCTACCGCCACCATTTAGTGGCTTTTCTTTTTTTAAAACGGCTTGCTGTGAACTCAAGTGTCAAGTGACTCATTATCTGTCCTGAATATTCTTTTTCTTCTGCATTTTAATCTCTTTGTGAATAAATGGTACGTGTTTTACACACAGAAAAATATGTCAATATTAAAATAATAAAAATGACATATATTTGCACAAAAAGGCACTGTTTTTATATATTGATCATCTGTCTTGTCCAGTTCATCCGTTCGAGGATCTGTTGAGAGTCTTTGGGGGATAAAAGGAACTGGGGAGAAAACCAAAGCTAAACTCAATGAGCTGTGTTCTCAAAGCCAAAGTTGTAATGAGCTGCACATGTTTGAAGTCAGACATGTAGGCATCCCCTCACAGAATACTAAACCCACAGATCAAATACTGTGATGTAAAAGCAGTCAAACCACACAGCACACAAATAGGTAGTTATTGTGTACTGATGACCGCCACGCTCTTTTATAGATGCAGACTGGGCTGTTCTCCAAGTACATATGTTTATTGGCTGTACTTCAATGGTACTTTCATGGTGAGACACATTCAGATCAAGTACTTTACACAGCAATTTTAGAGTTGAACAGAAAAGGTTGTCCTAAAGTTCAATTATATGACTTGAAAGAACTGGTGTTCCATACTTACATACAAGTGCTTATTTTCATCAGTGCTCAGAAATCAAACTTTTTATATATGGAATACAATGTGTAAATGTGCTTTGCAGAAGGGCCTGGTCTGTGCAACATATGACTAATATTTGAGCCCAGGGGAAGTTGTGTAAAATCTTTCATCCCTTCTGCAATAGCTGCTCTTAACAACACAAAATAGACTGTGTTTTTAGTGTTTGTAGTTATTTTACGTGTTTTACTTGTTTTTATCTGTTGTACTGTGTTTTGGATTGTGTCGGGGTGTTTTTAATGCCTTAGTGTGGTTGTTTAAACATTATCTTACAGCTGTGACAAAAGAGAGATTTCTGTTTTTACTTGGAACAGACAATCTGTCTTTTTCATCCAGAAATATTAAATGTACAGTGAATAAAATAGATGTTCTATGGGCCACTTGGGGCATTTTAGAACCATTTGTCAAATCTCAACACTGAATATCTGAACATAATTGCATGGCAGATTGCCACACATTGCTTTTAATGATGTGTGCTCTTGAAGTGAGTTATCGGCTGATGCCCTTTTAGGTTAAATCATTGAATAGTTTTAGCTAAAAATAAATGATCTGTAAAATTAAATCATGGACTAAATGTAATTAGTAGACGGAGGAACCATGATGTCATCCATTGGTTTATGACTTTGAAAATAGTAGTTTGTGATTTGGATAGTGCCATGGTGGTTTTATGGAGCCACAAGTGACCATACTTGAACAAAAGGGGCACAGTGTGAGAGGTTCAACTAATGCCAACAACACTAATTTACTTGTGTTCACTAGACTCTGTAAACTGTAAGCTTCATCAAAGAAGTTAGCAATCATGACATCAGTGGTTAAATTGGCTTTTGTGAGGATGGGGGTCCTGCGTGCAGCCTACGGTCAATGGTCATCTTATTTCACCAGCATCTACATTATATTGCACTCAAATTGGCCACACTTTATGCAACACATTTTTTTTTTTTTTTTGTTCGTTGGGTTTTATTGTGTCGGCTGTGTGACTGAATAGTTATCTAAGCAACAATGATGTTAAAACTTTTTAATTTATTATCTTTTTAATTTTTATCACGCAATAATAACAAGTTTCTAATTTGCACATTACAAAGCTGCATAAAGAAGATAACATGCAGGACAGCAGATACATTGAACAGTAATATATGTCCAGATTGTCAGAATACAGTGTATGGTCAATGCAACATGTAAAGATTAACTAAAACTAGCATTGGGAACATTGTTTGGCTTTTCCTCTGACTGGGATTAGAACCCTAGTCTCCTGCACCACAGTCAGTACCATTACCTACTGAACTATCCAACCACTGATGCTAACATGTGTAGGCTATTAATATATAGTGGTGGTAGATTGTTCTGTATTGGTCATTTTAAAAGTAACTCACAAGCTGAAAAAGTGTGTCCAACCCTACTGTAGGCGCTGGAATTCTAGGATCCGTTTAGTGTAGTTCATGGTTTAGATGAGCGGCGCACTGATGTTGACGCACTGAGATACTAGAATCATAGAATGTGTTATGACGTGACGGCTGACAACCGATTTGAGCGTGCCTATGGGTTGTCTTGCACTTATTCAACTTCATAGTTTGTTTCATTTGTCAGGAGATGAAATTGAATAACAGAATTAGTAGCGGGTTGTTTTTCATTGAAGGAGAGGGAGCTGATCTCTGGTGGGGTTTGTTGTGGACCTAAGGAGGTGGAGCTGCGGTGCACTCCGGCCCAATTGAACCTATGGACCTGGGTTTGATTCAGTTGGTCTGGTCTAGGTCCAGCAAAATTATGTGTCCATAAATGATGGAAATGCTGTGATAGGCTGCCAAAACAATGTCACAGTGAATACATGCCATAATCAAAGATCAAGACAGTCCAACAAAATATGAGTGTGGGGCTGTGCCAGGCTGTGTTCATTTCTGCTTGTTCTGGATACACATACATTTTTGAACCAAAACTGTAAATGAAAAAGCAAACAAACAAACCTGTATTATCAGTACTGTGATGGTTTAATCAATCTACCCATGAAACTTGGTTGGAAAGTGGAGAGTAAATATTGAAGAATTCACAAATGTGCTTGTGCTTTAACCCATAAAAACCCAGTGCTACTTTTGTGGCAGTTCCCAAATGATTGTTTTCTATTTAACCTTTGTTAAGTGATTTATCACCATTTATTATAATATTATCCTCTATATTTAGCATTTTTCTGTGTAAATATTGTATTTTCCTATATTTAATTTCCTACATTTAAATCAGATTTTAATTTCATAAAAGCTGAAATTGAAGTTGAGGATTATTATAACAAAAACAGAGAAAACTCAAGAAAAAGTGACTTTTTCAGTAAAATATATCATTAACTAGACATAAAACAAGTGTGTCCATCCACTGTCATTGATCCAACTCTATGGGTTTTACTGGTGAATCAATGTTGCAGAAGATGACAGTGTTTCCACGGCAACTACAGAGCCTCTGAACGTCCAAATGGGTCATATCTGATGACCATGAAAAGATGACAAACTGTATTTTGCACCAATTATTTACATGTATTGATAGGATTAGTGGATCAACAAGTATTAAATATTTTACATCAGTAGATGATTTTGGTTGATGGTGGATGTTTGGGTCTTTATGGGTTCAACACAATTTAGTGGGTGTGATCCACTTTTTATCACTTCATGAGCAGTTTAAACACTATAACAGTGTGTGAAATATGTCTTATTTCTACATGTATGTACAGTTCAAAAATATGAGCATGACACATAACCATGTTTAGCACCATTTTATTTTGGCGATTCCAAATAGTAGAAAGAATTATACATTCAGATTAGCTAGCACAGCTTACTTTAGAAAGTAATATCAGCCTGTGTTGTAAAGTCATATCTTACTCATCCAGAACCATATTTGTGCTTAGGGTTAAAGCCGGTAGTTTACAAAACATTAAGAAATCTAAGCCAAGGTGCTGAGGCTGTTCTCGTTGGCATTCAGACTGATGAGAAAACTGTCTATCAGGTTTAATTTACTGAGCACGCCACATAATCTAACTTAGATAGGCAGCTAAATAAGCATGGCGAGCCATATAAATTAAGTTAAGTGGTTATGGCTGATGTGCGGAGCTGCTGCTTTACAAACAATAGGCTTCTTTCCACAGTGTTTTTCTTTCTGCTACAGGTTTCAAGCCACAGTTAGCTAAAAAAAGAAAAAATGGAATTGTCTTTATACTTTTGCTTATGTCCTCTGCATGCAGTAATGGTTTGATGTCTGCCAAATTTCAATGTGAATCAGCCTCCTCAGCAAACTTATCAGACCGGCAGCAGCACTTTGCTCTGGGCCCTCTTCTTCCCTTAATCCTCTCACCCAGGCCTCACTTTGTTTTCTCGCCTGCTCTGACTTTGCTGATAGAGATGTAAAGAACCTCAATCCACTTCCCTAGAAAACCTCTGTTTGCACTTCCGAATACAATTATTTTTTCTCATAACTGCAGATATATCCCAGTTTCAAGGCGCCAGGCAAAAACAACCGAAAGTGCCAAGTGTGGAGTTCTTTTTAAACCACTGAAATATCACATGCTCTTCATGGAGAGCCATTTAAAGAGGTGTTTTCTTCCTTAAGTTTCATATTTCCACCCTCAACAATTGGGCTATTCTTTTACAAAAACACAGCTCAACTCCACGGCTTAGTCAGCGAGTTTACGTCCAGGTTAGTTTATTAATGCTCCCGGTGGTTAAATCTCTTTTTCTTTCATTTTGGCCATTCCTTTACACAGGAAGTGCGGCTCTTGTTTGCTCTTGTTTATCTTTTTAAAAATGTAACTATGTTGTTGCACTTAGTCATTCCCTCTCCCTTCAGCTTTTTCCTTTCTGCCTCAGGGATGCAGGTAATTCTCTACCCTGTTGCCAGAATCACCATTTAATGCTAATATTTCTGAACCAAAAATGCATTCATATCAACATTTTCAGAGAGGCAGAGACCGTTTTAATCATGTCTCTCAGAAATTACATTCATATAAACTTACAATGTCTGGCCAAAAAAAAAACAAAACACACACACACACAATATTTCATTGGACTGCAAATAGCTTTGACTTGCCGTGGCTTCATTAATGCCATGAAATCCTAATGCAGTGTCACACTAATTATTTCCTTCTAAACATGATATCATGACTCACGTAAATATACATGGCACTTTTAATTGGTGTGTTATCTGTACACATTATAAGCTTTCTGCATGTATGTTCAGTGTTCACGCCATTATAGCCCCCTGTCCAATCTGAATCGATCCATCAAATACCACGCATGGAGGGTTAGGGTTAGGGTTAGGGTTATGTGAATCGAGGATCTTGGTGTAAACTGACACGCGATCAAACAGCGTTGAATAACACGCAAAAGGTCGAAAGTGAGTAAGTATAGCACGCCAAATGCCACGAGAACTGGCTTGACATACAAAAAACAACAAAGAAAAAGAAAACAAAAATTCAAAAAGGAGCAAGATGAAGTGCAACTTATATACACTCGCCCCGGTACCCCATTTATTTCTACTGGCCACAAAATCCCATGCAAGCTCCACAAAATAACTCTCAAAAAAATTACACATATCAAAAATAAAGTCTGTCCAAGCCTCCAGACGAAACGTATATTATACACGTCTACATATAATCTACAATAGGACAATAATTACACAAACACAGTACACCGTGTTCAACACATACAATATAAGAACCTGTCTATCATATTTCATAGCAGCAACTTAAAGCTCTATATGCATGTACACTATATACATTGTATATCATAATACATTATTCATAATCATATAATATAATAATATAATATACATTATATAATAATGCAATATATATATAGCACTATTATCTTGGAAAATGCCTGTGACATCAGGGAAAATAATCCAAGATACAGTAGTTTCTCTAGCCAACTCCAGCGGTGTTTCTTTGACTTTGACATTCAGTGATAGCAAATGAAGCATGTAATCATCATTTGACAGACTGAAACTCACATACCATTCCTTCTGGGTAAAATTACCGAATCCACCACTGAACTGAAGAAGAGACATTTAACCCTTGGGACTAAAGCATCATTAGATTCTTGGGTTAAGTCCACAACTCTCTAACACTATGGCTCATCTCCTTTTATACACTCAGCCACTGATACCTATCTAATGGTAGTAAAAGGCAAAAAAAATAAAAAATACAAAAATAAAAAGAACAAAATATCAGAACGGAGTCGTATGAAAATGTCAAAATGCAAAACAGGTCTTTGATTGATTTTGAAAATAGGACAGTTCATATTAATGAACATTTACAGGTAAATACGAGCCATACGGCTAATTTCCACCTTGAGTCTCATTTGAATGTACTTTCATGATGAAACACATGCAGTTCAAGTACTCTTACACCGTATTTTTAGACTTGAACAGAAAAGCTTGCATTGAAGTTCATTTATATCACTTGGCGTTCAATACTTCAAGTGCTTATTTTCATCAATGTTAAGCAATTACACTATTTACATATGAAATACAATGTGCAAATGGACTTTTCAGAAGTCAAAGTGGTCGGTGCAACACATGACTAATATTTGAGCTCATTTGTATATATAATATTTTATTGTGTATATAATATTTTGAGCCCGTTGCCCAGCAGGACGAGAACCTTTTTCATCAAAAAATATTACATGTACAGTGAATAAAATGGATGTTTAGGGGTTAAGTCCTCATCTCCTTTCATACACTCAGCCACTGATACCTACCTAATGACGGTAAAAAGGCAAAAAAAAAAAAAAAAGAACAAAATATCACAACGGAGTCATATGAGAATGTCAAAATGCAAAACAGGTCTTTAAATGTCGGCTTTGGGATTGCGTGAGCTGCTGCGCTCATGTCTGACTGCGAGTCAAGCGTCTGGCACACATCAGCTTACAGTACTTGTGTCTGCATGTCAATAATATTAATTTATATCACCATTTGGCCTGTCACAAGGCTTTTACTGAAGCTAAAAATCATAAACACATTTACACTTTAATCAATATCATAAAAAATATGGTGCAGCAATGAGTGTTCCTTTTCTCCTGAGACATGGGTGCCAAACACGGTAATACAACTTGAACATAATTTATGGGTTGAGAGGCGCCACTACAGCACTTGAACCATTATACATCCCTCAACTGACTGAAAAGGTTGCAGAAAATAACATTTTCTGCACAGCTTATAATGAGATGCCCTGTGCAGCAACTGATAATGTGTTCCAGAAAAGATGGCTAATGGCAGCAGTGATGAAGGAGAAGAGGATCAAAAACACCAATGTGATTTTGTGTCTATCCAGGCACCATACTGCACTGTTTAAAGCTTTACGAACAACGCAAATTAAAATGAGCTTTATTCAAACAGAAATATTATCACATATATATAAGTTATCTGGTGTCATGAAGGCCCTGGAGATGCAGGGGTTGGTTCCAATACGAGATTACAAGAGAGGTTATACAAGCAGTAAGGATATTATGTAAATAATAACCATGGGGGCATCAGTATGGATTTGGAGCAAAACTGAGCTAAATGTGCAAGAAAGGAAAGGAAAGCATGTGAACCTGTAACCATACTTAACCACATACCACACACAGTCTCCTTCAACAATACACCATCTACTGTCTGTCTGAAACTGAATACGAACAGAAGAAAGATTTGAAATTCTCCTCATTCTTATCCTCATGACATTTTGTTTTTCATTGTATCATTTCAGTTGCATTGGTTCTTCTTTTACTTGATTCAGTTTATATATAATAGTGTACGTTACCACAGTCTTAGTCCAATATTAGGTTTGTTGGTTTAGTGCAGTTCTAATGACCACACATATGCATTCCTCAGTCTCTGTATAAAGATACAATACGGATATCAGGGCTGGACTGGGACAAAAATTCGGCCCTGGACTTTCTGGTCCAGACCGGCCCATCACAACCCACACACAGGTGCTGTGAAAAAAAAAGAAATCGGTCCTAGCCTTAATATAGTGTTTCCTCTGGGTCAAAATACGAGTTGAATTCATCAATATTGTTTAATGCCTTTTCAAGCCAGGGTTTGTGTAAAATTCCCTTTCCTTTTGGTTGCTGTGGTATGCAGTTGGTCAGGAGATGATGAAATCTGGGGTTTGTGTGTGCAAACTGCCTCCCGGACTCCAATAAGTGATACCCTGCAGCAAGTTGTTTACTCGACAGCACAATGCTATGAATTGAAGCTTGATTCTTAGAAAACAAAAATTGTACAATGCTTTAAAGGGAAATTCAGTTTATACTAGGTATGTTTTCTGTATTTTACCTTTACTCTTATTAGGTTTTACAACCATCACACATCAACACAGTTCGTTTGATGCAGTTATAAAGATCAAACTGACAAAATAGCATCTTACCTGACCTGTCCATCACACCTGAACCAGCTCACCTACAAAACATGCTGTGTTTTTACTACGGTGTAATTGTATCTCTGTCTTGTTGCCTTTTTTCAAAGTAACCAGCTCAGAGCTCTTTTCACCATCCTCATTAAACCTGCACTAGTTTCACTCAGCCACCAGGTATGTTTGAAAAGGAGAATTCTGTGATTTTATGTGCCACAGCTCCCCGTGAGCCACAGTATCACGCACCGCCTTGTTTCGCTTCATATTAAATGTATAATGTGTTTGGTGCTGAATTTTCCGGCTGACAGGTAATGCATATTAATACGACTGCAAAAGGGCAAGAATATTGGAGCACAGTTGAGGGCAGAAGTTTGCATACGCCTTGGATGAATGCATTCAAAGTCCGTTTTTCACCATTCTGTGCATGTCATTCCAGTCTGTATTCCCTCACTTAGCCCGGCTCCTTCGGTCTGATAATGTAAAATTTCAGAAAAGCAGTACAGGCAATTTGCCAGGTCGACTTTGATCTATTTCATCATATTTTCAGAGGGTCAAAATTCCCAGACACCAGGTTTACAGTGTCTTTAAAAAGCCTGAACACTTACAAAAATTGTTCAAAGTAATCAAAGATATTCTAAATTAAAACCAAAGATGCCCATTTTAGCCACTGGTGAAAATGTAACTTAATCAGTTTAAGCTTTAGTCACGTGCATGACTGTTTATGTGTAGAGCAGATTTCCTAGCTGTGATGTGATCTGTAACATGTTTGGCGAGTTTGGTGACTTCTAACTTTGGTTTCAAAGATATAAACAAAAAACAGACATACAGTCCTGTGCAAAAGTCGTATTAAAAATATATATTCTTTTTAATATTTAGCAATGTTCTCCTGACCTGACATGCATTTCTCAACCTCTGTATCAGTATACAACTGGAATATACAGAAAATATCGTAACAGCATGGAAAACAAACATTTCAGAGGAAATAAGAATATTGCGGAAACTGTGCGGGATCACTTGTACTGAAAAAACAGATGATAGCCAAAGGTCTAAAGAAGGAAGATTTGAAGGAAACAAGGTATAATATATGGTAAATGGAGTACACTTATATAGTGCTTTTTTTTGCACTGTAATGGTGCCCAAAGCGCTTTACACTGCACACA
>JAPQRQ010000018.1:22746319-22756700 GCA_037367365.1 Apogon talboti | reverse complement strand
TGAGCCACAGCCGCCTGTGTATATCAATGTTCTTATTTCATATATCGGCCATTATATCGGATATCGGCCGATATATCGGATATCGCTTTCTTTTTTAACCCCCAATACTGGTATCGGCATCAGCCCTGAAAATCCCGTATCGGTCGAGCTCTATTCCAAACAGATCTTTAGTGTTGCTACTAATAACACAAACTGTAGAGAAAGGTGATACTGTTGAAAGTTGGGAATTCCAATACTACATAAAACCTCTTTAAGTACCAATTCAAGTTTAGGGTTCTTCCTCATAAATTTATTTCTTTTTTCCCCCCTAACTACAGGAACTGAATAAGTCTGAGAAGTTGTTCCATCTCTGCAGTACAGACCAATTTGAGGCAACAGATGTAGGCCATCTCATTCTGACTGAAAAAAACTAAAGACAACAAAAACAAATTTGATTGGAAATTATTCATTATTATTAAAAAAATAATAAAAAAATAACCTGCACTTTGTTGTTGCATACCTGAAACTACTTAATTCTGAAGAAAAAATATCCAGTAATTAAACAGAATGAAAGGGAATAATTACAGAGTTGAGACACCGTCAGTAAATATCCTTTGGTTTTATCCACTTCCTTTGGAGCTTAAGTTAAGGTCTGCCAGTCGTCATTTCAAACACAGATTTGCTACTGGGTGGTGCTTTCTTTGTAGCTGTCATCCAAAACAACAGAGTTCCAAAATATTTGTAATAACCTGTCAAAAGCCTTCAGTCTGTTTGTTTTTCATTATGGCAAAACTGTGGCCTTCTGTCTTCAGCCCAGATTTGCACACATTGTCAGAACCAATATGAGTGACCTCACATCAGACTGTCAGCATACAAATGCCTCTGTGAGGTGGAAAAAAAACAACTACTTCAAACTTGGATTCAAATTGGGAGATTATTATCAAAAAGATTTGCAGACAGAAACAAGTGAAATATTAAGTGTGCCAATTAGTGGTTTCACTTAAAATATTAACCTTTTATGTCAGAGTGGCAATAAATAAATTAAATCGGATATGCTAATGGGACTGAGTGGAGTAAATGAAAGGTTTTAGATGTGTAACAGACCCTTTTCTCAGACTGATGCCTCCACCCGTTCCTGTTACCCATCCCAGCTGGTAGAAGAGTCGACACAGCTCCGGAATCAGGACACGAGGGTGCTCCTTGTCCTGCAACAGACACAACATTGTAAACCATGGAGGCATAGCTCACATTCAACACCCTTTCAATTCATCTTTAGGCTCCTCTCATTATTTTGTGCCTCCTTGATCCTCATTTTGGACTCAGAAATTTAGATTGGTACTAGGGCTGGGTGATATGGCCTCTAACTATAATCAGCATTTCTGCTGGTAAGGTTTAGATGTGGCGGTGCGCCATGCCAAAATCCTTTGATACAAAAAGTAATCACCGTTGCATTAGACTTATTATACATTATGTATAATGTATAATATATAATATGCCTACTACTTTCAATAAGAAGCCGCACGCGCTCTGTGCTGCTGTACAATTTTTACGCCCATATTTTTTTTTACCCAATAAGAATTATGCGCATGCTCTAAACCATCAGGTATGCACAACCACGTTCTTTTCAATGTAAACATTTGGCGGTGATCCAGTAGTGAAACCTGTCGCACTGAATTTACTCCATTTATTTATCATTAACTACAGTAAATGTCACTTTATTTGGATATTCAAACCTACACAGTTAATGGGGGTAAAAATAATACGGGTGTACAATCAGCATGCTGCATGCTGTACCAATTTCACCCACGTAGTGTACATTTGAAAACACCGGAACTACAAAAATAATACGGGGGAAAATATTGTATGTGACACCGCACCTTTCTGAGGTAACTGGAAGATCAGCGTGTGAAGGGATTTTTTTTCTACACTGAGCAGGTGCTACAACTTCAGGTGTGTGTTTCAAATAAAATCATCATAGTGTTAATCTGTGGACTGGACTATAATAGGTGGACCACCACCAGCAGAGTTTCTGTACAGGAGAGCTCCAGAGCTCTATTATGAAAAAACAAGAATTAAGTGTACAGACAAAGCCTGTGCACTATGTCATTGAGTGTATCATGACTCAATAATTAAAACTATTTTTGTTATTAAATGTTATTATTAAATTATCAAATGCTGTAGTAATGCAAAAAAAATGCAGAACAGAAACCAACCCGCGCGGCCATGTATTTTTTTGTTACTGCGGCTGTAATCTCTTTCCATTTCAAACTTTTTTTGTCATGTGGGATTGATTTGGCAAATGATGAAGCCAGACTCATTGGCTTAGGGGCTGGTTCCGATGAAGTTTTAATTGATGTGGGTGGCGACGTGTACATGCGGATTTTCAGATATTCTTTGTGTCGCAGTGAATGAGTTTTCAGGCGGTAAAACAAATTTGTGGTGCTGCTACCTTTCGTGGTAACGTTTTTCCGGCATATTTTTCAGATAACCGCTTTTTGTTCGTCATCCTTGAGAAACCCGAACCACTGCCAGATAACAGAGCCAGTGCTGTTTTTCTTCGGGACAATATCATCCATCTCCACATTCTTTGCGCTTTCCATGCTGTACTCTCTCTCCTTTGCTGATATATAAATGTGCATGTGCAACAGACAGTTTTCTGGATGGGCGGGGGAGCAAGTGCTGTGAGAGGGCATGATGAGGGAACGGCAGAAGTGAAACTCCTACTGCTGACATTGGTGGTACAGTTAATACCCGATGTATGCGATATAATTATTTTATATATTGCACATGATCCAAACTGTGATACATACAGTATATTTGGTATACCGTAATTGGTACGCCATCTTTAAAGATGTCATGATCCTAGAGCTATAGAGATTCATCGACAACTAAATTAATCAACAACTATATTAATAAACAATCTTTTTTTTTTATTCTCAGATTAAATCTTCTTCAATGAGAGTATTCTCTGATTTATTTCCTCCTGTTGTGGTAAACTGTACCTCTTCAGGTTGTGGATCAAACAAATTTGAGGACATCACGTTATGCTTTTGGAAACACCTTTTCACCATTATTTTGACATTTTATGTGATTAGATGAACACACACTAGAAATAATAGTTAGTTGCAGCCCTTTTTGATTTCTAAGATGCCCACTGAGGAGGGAGGAGTGAGGGGCAAAGGCTGAGGAAGCAGGGGGAGCTATGACTACGGCTACATAGGTCTATCTTTGACAGAACTCTGCAGCAATCAGCCTTGAGATGCAAATCTGGATCATACAAACTAAAGCAGGAGAGGGACTAAAAAAGTAGAGGGTGTTTTCAAAGGACCTATGGTTTCGGACTATTGTGTTGTTGAGAGCCCTTAACATTTAATTAAAATACCTACAAAAATAGAAAAAAGGCCAAATTCACTCAGTAATTAATCAATAATAAAATTTACTGCATCTAAACCTGCACTTAAGTTCATATTAGACAGTGAACAGCCTGTTAACCCATGAAGACCAAGTGCAACTTTTGTGTTAGTTCTCAATTTAATTTTTCTTTATATTTAACCATTTTAAGTGATTTATCATCATTTAGAGTAATAGTATCCTCTGTATTTTGCATTTTTCAATGTAAATCATGTATTATCCTATGTTTAATTGACTGATCATGTAGATGTTCATAAAAAGCTCAGAGTAAATTCAAAGGTTATTACATCAGAAACAGAAAAAAAACCTAAGAAAAAGTGACTTTTTCAGCAGAGATATCAATAACTGAACATAAAAACAAGTGTCACCATCCACAATCATTGATCCAACTCCATGGGTTTTACTGGTGAGTCAAAGTTGTAGAAGATGACGATGTCTCCACGGCAACTACAGAGCCTCTGAACGTCCAAATGGGTCATATCTGATGACCATGAAAATATGACAAACGGTATTTTACACCAATTATTTACATGTATTGTTAGGATTAGTGGATCAGCAGGTATTAAACAGTTTAGATCAGTGGATGGTTTTGGCCACCAGTGGGTGTTTGGGTCTTTATGGGTTAATAATGACTCAGTAAACACCTGATGTTACTGAGCCGGTTCAGTAAGATCCGTGTTTACTGACTACATTAATTCTGATACAACAGAAATAAAGCCTTACCCTAACAGAAAAGAGCACAACAATGTTACACCCATTTTAGTCATAGCCATAGGTGGATATTTGAGCTATTTAAGAGGTGTGGAGAGCTAAGGGTTCCAAATAGTTATGTTTTTTTTCCCTCCTGATAACCAATCAAACTCTAAAATCTATTGCTATCTTTTACTGACAGATGTCTGTGTTAGATAAACTAAATTATCACGAGACTTGGATATAACCAGCAGGGGGTGGCAAATTCCATATGTTACATATTTAGGTTTTCATCATCATCATTTCACAAAATCACCCTACTGTAAGTAATGGATGAAAGGGAAAGTCTTTCCTCAGGTTGGAATAGAGGACGATAAGCCTCTCATTTCAAGCAATTATGAGTTTTTGATGAAGCACAACAACTAAAATGTATCATTTTTGACTTTGTGGCCATACTGATCATTTTCCTTCAGGTTTTCAGAGGTCGTGTTGGTCATTATGTTTGGTCTGGTGAGAGGGGTTGAGACCATCTGTTTTATGATGCTGTGGAATGAAAGAAAATCTGTACAATTTCAAATGTGTTTGTTCCAATATTATGATAACTCAGATCACTGGTACTCAATAATACCTTTATACTGAACTTGTTGTCTATTTTGAAATGCATATTTCCCAACCTTTTTCAAAATAGTGGACTTCATGTTTTATTAATAAATGCATCTCAATCAAGTACCAGGACCACTCAAGCCGAAGTGGTTTAACGGTGAGTGTTTAATGTTGGTGTTTCATTGGCAATTAATGTGTACTGTTCAGTATCACTGTTTACATAATGCATGTACATCTACTGGGGTTCAATTGATCATTTTAAGTGTACATGCGATAAACAAATTAGCTTGGCGTCACAGTTGATTTTGTCACATTATATATATATATATATATATATATACACACACAATACACTTTTTTTTTAAATGACCCAAAAAAAAGGAGGAAAAACACGAATAATTGAAAAAAAAGGGAAAAAGTAAGCGGAATTTTTAAAAAAATTTAATTAAAAAAAATAAATCTAAAAAATTAATTAAGGTGTGGCAGATGACTGCAAACGTCTACACAATAGAAGAGGAAAATCACACCCTAAATAAAGAACGCTTCAGTAGCTACCATAGCTTCAGGGTTTTTCTACAAAACTGAAGTTGAATATAGCTTATTCCTCCTTGATTTTCTGTAACCTGAAAGAACACACACGCTCCTTCGTTACAACACTGTCATGTATTTAAGTCATAAACCACAGACATTTTCCTGCGAGTGCAAGTACCTACCTGAGCAGTAAACAAGTATAAACCCACAGCTGAAAGTAGTCCACACCAAACACACAATTCACATTGTTTGCATAAACCTATCGACTCCAGCAGCTTTAGAAACAGAGGGAGCTGCATAAAATCAACACAAACTTCATTTAATGACAAACCGGCACATATAACAGTTTGCACTCATATATGTGAGGAATCTTACATTAGTGCAGTAGTCTTCTCATTTTTTAAGAGAAAAGAAGTGGATGTAGCCATGGTGAAGTTACACACTTTGTGGACTTCATTTTGGCATTTTGTGGTTTCGTTTAAGTCAGAAGAGTGTGGAATAAAACCAAGGGTGAAGGTGGATATACTGTATGTTTAAGTGTAATACCACTGGCAGCCACTCGGTTCCAAAACTGCTTGGCTCCCATAGACTTACACTGAACTTTCCTTTAAAACAGGGGTGTCAAACTCATTTTAGTTCAGGGGCCACATGCAGCCCAATATGATCTCACGTGAGCTAGACCAGTAAAATAATAACATAATAACCTATAAATAATGACGACTCCAAACTTTTCTGAAGAGAAAAAAGGAATATTACATTCTGAAAATGTTAACATGTATCCTTTAAAAAAATGTGAATAACATAAACATTAATATCACACCTCAGCTTATGGTTTACACATGTATATTGCATCTTAGTTATAATGAATCTACAAAGGTATAACCCATTTACTAACAGGCAGAATATTGTTAAAACAGCATTTTTTTTCTTAAGACATTTCAGGTGGCACATGGTTGGTCATGGTATTCCATTTTTTTGTGAAAGTATAGTTTGTAAGTGTTAACATTTTCAAGTAATTTTACTTTTTTCACTCTAAAACAAAGAAAAAATTTGGGAGTTGGCATTATTTATAGGTTACGTTATTATTTTACTGGTCCGATCCACTTGAGATCGAATTGACAGCCTCGACTGTTAATGTCTTCAATGTAATTTTTGCATTTCATAAATTTGCATTTCATCCCACTGACCTTTTAGCAGGCCACTTTCGATCCATGATTCATAGGTTTGACACCCCTCCTTTAAAACTAATAAATAAATATTTTTTTGGGAGTTAGTTTAGTCTTATTTGTTTATTACCCTGCCCCCCCAAAGGGAAGGCAAGGGGTATTGTTTTTGGTTCGGTTTGTTTGTGTTTTGTTTCTTTGTTTATTAACACTTTAGCAGCAAAACTATTGGATCAAGTCATACCAAACTGGGTTTATAGATTGCCAGTGACCCAGAATAGATGTGATTACATTTTGGGAAAAGTAGGTCAAACATAAAATTTTTTATGAATTTTAAAATCTTCCCATTGACTTACTAATTGTGCCGGGCTGCAATTGACCTGCCTTTTGAAGATTCTGTTTACTGAATAAAGTATACTTCTTTTCCTGACAGACACCTGACAAATGCTTATCGGTAAGCTTGCTCTTACCTTTAGACTGACCCTTTTATTCAAATATGGTCATTCTGGCCCCAAAAAGACATCTGTAGGTGAAAGTTATCGACCTAACATTAATGCTGACTTACTGAAAACACTGTCTACATTGTTAATGAGGAGAACCGCCAAGTAATTTCAACTATTCGCTCAACTGACAATATCATATAAAATCACTGATTAGCATTTTTGGGCCTAATAAGGAAGCTAGCTAACAGCCAATGTAAAACTATATTAATACAAACATAAGCTAATGCAACTAAGTTGCTATCACAGCCTGGATTTTGAGTAAAGGAAAACTGCATTAAATCTTTGAGTGACATAATCATTGTATGTTCTGTGTAATTTACCCATAACTGTAGTTGATCTGTGTCTAAACATTCTGACTCAGCTGGTGAGTAATCCATCTGTCAAAGACACCATGGTACATATAAAAGTCTTCTATTGGCCATACAATCTTATTAACGTAGCAATAATTTAAAAAAAAAAAAAAAAAAGACCAGTACTTTATTAGAGGATCCAAATAAAGTGAGTAAGACCTGACTGCCACATGGAAGAAATGCCTTAATAATATTACAACAGAGAGGCTGACATTTTTTGAATGGGAGTCAATTACTTAGAGTCTTCTGCATTGGCTTCACTTTCACACCATGGCCGTTCCCCCTTTAGGCTGCAACTGAGTCAGTATAATTGAAACATTATTCATTTTAATGAGTGCATGATAGGAGATTACACTTCCCAAAGTAAAATGAGTCATAAAAGTCCATAAAACACACTTTGATGCGTCTCACTCTGGCATTTGTCAAGTAGATTTACAGAACAACACTCAGACAAATGCTAGTTACTGTCATGTTATACTGGCCTGTTTCTCTGTGGAGTCTTGACCTGCATCCTGGTAACCGTTGCTGGTACCACACAAGGATGACATCTGCTGTGGGGGCAATAACATGACATGATGAAACTGCATCTTCCTCATTAGTCTTATTGATTATTCCAACTTGAATAACACGCAGTGGGAAAAGGCACAGGATGGAATGGCTGAGAACTGATTGGAGATAAATACACCCTCTGGTTTGGCCACAACATAAATACTGAACCTGTTGTTAAAAAATACTGGAAAACACAAGGTCACAGTTATTTTTTTAATTTCTTGAATATTACCGTGTGCAAACCATAGATATTATCTAAATGCAAATGTAGATCATAGGACAAATTCAGCTCTATGACATCTCCCAGCCCTATTTCTGGTTATGGACTCCAGTTGAGAAGCCTCAGGTTTGCCGTTTTGGCCATCTTCGTATTGTTTTATTGAAAAGAGACATAATTAACCATATTTGGACATGAAGTTGATGCTGGGAAAAGTGATGAGGAAATGTCTCACCAAGAAAATACTATGTGAAAATACAGACCACACCGACTAATTCAGTCATGTTGACTTCGACTGACTTCAGCTATATAAACCAAGTTTAAAGTACATAATAAACACTAAAATATGGAGACCTGTTTGATAAAAAAAAAAATGTCATCCTTGAATAATTAATAAACACCCTTATTAAGATTGCACCGATCCAATTTTAGGATAGGATATCGGCCCCGATATCAACATTTTAGCTGGATCGGGGATCGGTGAAAGCAACCGATCTGTAAGACCGATCCTTCCCCTTTACATTTTTGCGACATGGGCTACGCCATGCATGCCGAGAGTTGAGTGAAGTTGTTGCAAACACAAACATTCAACATGGGGTCTGTGACTTGAAGGTATTCAGCCCTACCACACCAGCAACATTTCCGCTGCTAAGGTTTTACCGTGGTGCACCGCAACAGCAAAATCTTTGCCACCACACCACACATTTGATACAAAAAGATTGTCACCGTTGCATTAGACTCATTATACATATGTATAACAGTGCTTCTGCTGGTAAGGTTTTGCTGTGACGTAGCACCACAGCAAAATCCTTCCTGCCTACTCGGGTAGGTACCTAAGTACAGTTTCCAGGATCTGGAACTTGTGACATTACCATACGTCTCTCTTTGTTTCATATGTTTTTCTCTTTTTTTTTTCCCTCTTTGTCTGTATCTATCTGTTGTCTCTGGTCCTGTCATTTTGAGTTGAAGATTTGATATTGCCCTATCTTGCAAGTATGTAACTGAATCTTTGTTCTTTAAAAAATCCAAAATAAAAAATAAATAAATCCTTGCCGCCCCCAAAAAATAAATTAATTAAATAAATCAATAATAGGCCTACACGTTAGGCTATGCATTTTAAAGTCTTGAATTTAAAATTAGAAGGTTTTACAACATGGATTACTGTTTGCAGTGGTAGTGGTTGGTTCTGCTGCTGATGCTGATGCTGCCTGTTACTACTGGGATAACTGCCCATTTGCACATGCGCAACGGTAACTCTACTTGGACAAACTGCCCGAAATGCAATGCCAGAGACCAAACAGAAACCGACCAACCGGGGAGCGCACTAAAAACTGCTTGGATCATACAGGAGAAAACTGTTTCCTTGTTGTAGCTTCTTTGGAAATCCAGTGAAAAGACAGGTGACAAATCAAAGGGGAAACCCCAACTGACAGTGCCTCAGTGTTGAGCCAGAACAAGCCTCCAGAACAGCTTCAGTGTTCCTTGGTATCCATTCTACAAGTCTGAACTCCACTGAAAGGATGAACAACACTCCTCCAAAAGACTTCCCCTGTTTTGTTTTTTGATGCTGTCGTGGAATACATTTTCTAACACATTGGTATAAAATCTCCCATAGGTGTTCAGTTGGGTTGAGATCTGTAGATTGTTTAGACCACAGAAAGTGATTCCCATAATTTACATACTGATCAAACCATCGCCCGTCTGCACATGTCAATATGAATTCTTTGATATGCACAGCTGACTCACTGAACACTAAATATGCAAATATTTATTGCAGTGAAACTACATTAGATGTGATTGTGTGACAGCTTTGACATATTTGGCTGGCATTGCTGATTAGAGTATTATTGAGTTCACTGATGCAGCAGCTTCAAGCAAATAGTTTGTTCTCCCATTGGGGAACCACAGGTTGTAGTTGTGGTAGTTGTTATGCTGGGGAGAGCTGATTTTTGGGAAAACATGTTAGTCTATATTTTATAAGTACTGACATAAAAATTGTTTGCTAAATCAGTCAGTCAGTCATCTTCTGAACCTGCTTTATCCTCCTAGGTCGTGAGGGTCACTGGAGCCTATCACAGCTACTTAAGGGCGAAGGCGGGGTACACCCTGGATGAGTCACCAATTCATCACAGGGCTGACACAGAGACAAACAATTCACATTCACACCTACAGGCCATTTTAAGATTAATCAATTAACCTATCAGTGCATGTCTTTGGATGGTGGGGGAAGCCAGAGTACCCGGAGAGAACCCACGCAGACACGGGGAGAACATGCAAACTCCACACAGAAAGGCCCCACCAATTGACTGGTGTTGGAATCAAACCCAGGAGGTGAGGCACGAGTGCTATCCACTGCACCACCGTGTCACCTGTTCAGTACGTCAT
>JAPQRQ010000018.1:22727600-22741682 GCA_037367365.1 Apogon talboti | reverse complement strand
GTCCAGATTTTTTTTTTTTAATTCAAGTTTTTATCTTTTTTTTGCTTTGGTGTATGACAGTATAACAGTACAGAGATTCACAGTATGAGACATTCATTGTTGCTCAAAACACATGTATCATCACTGGTAAAACAAAACAGATAATGTAATGAGAATAAAGTTAATACAATGCATTAAAATAACAAAATACAATTTGGGAACAATTGTCAATATCATAGCTAAGAGGAAACATTCATCCAGCGGGTTACCTTAATGTCCTAGATTAGGTACTTTAAGATGATGCATTCGGCCTGTCCAGATTGTTATTCCCCTTCATGCAGATCAAAAAAGGTAATGTGATCTATTACAATGTCTATAGTTAGGCAAGTTAAGACTGGACTTTAATTACCCACTAAGAATGACAATACCAGCATGTTACAGAAATACATAGATAGGTCAAGTGGTAAGGAACGCAAAGTTGAATAAATCTGAAGCGGTTACTAAGTTCAAAGAAGTCATGTAATAACTGTATTTCTTTCTCATTACGGCGTAACATAGCCTCAGATTAGTGATACTTTGCAGTGGTTAATTGAGTGTCATATTTAAAGGAAGACTGTTTACTTCATGTTATATAAGTATTTTATTCCCAAGATAAGCCTATAAAAACACACATGAAATGCCAAGTCTTGTAGCCTTTAGCATTTTGTGCTCCTATAGACCGAAGATAAAAAAAGACACTAGGGCCTACACACATATTACAATATTAAAAGGAGTCGCTGCAGCAACAGACTGTCAGCTGACATCTTCCTTAAATCCTGTCTTTCTCTACCATTTAGTTCCAGTATTTCACTGTTTTTCATTCACTAGAAAGCAGTTGTTGTACTAAAAGTGTTCATTCATCTTAGATGTCACATCTGGACACATTCTAACCTGCACTTTTCTGTATTTACATTCTTTGTGACAGTGAAGAAATCTATTCTAACCTCTTGTGAATTTTATCTTTCAACCCGGTCACTGAACATTCCACACTATCTCTCTCTTTTTGCATATCACAGATATATTTTGGACACTACCCATTACATCGTCTGTGTGTTAGATTTAGTGGTCAGTCTTTCTGTTGTGAGCCCTTAAAGCCTCCTGTTGAATGCTTCTGCAAATACTTCAGTCCAAAGAACGCTACAGTGAATACTCTGTGGAATATGTCTCTGTGCCATCTTTCTGTCAAATCCATAGAGAAATGCAGTACACCAACATACTGTAAATGTCTGAGATCAAAGAAGAGGAAAAAAAACATACTTTATGCATGCAGCCCAGTATGAGTGTTTGTTCTGACGAAGTCAAAAATGTAAAATTGGCCTTAGTTCTAAGAACTTGTGATTCTAGCCTGGACTTGCTGTCTGTTGGCTTGAAGGATCCTTATCTGGAATGTTGGTAAATTGCTCCACACAGCCGCTCCTCTCCTATATTTCCTTTTGAATCGACTCCAATTTCTGCTACCTATGGCAAAGGGTAACTGCAAAGAACCTGGTGTGTGACTGTGTGGAAGTTCTTACTTTGGCCAGTCTCTAGTCTGCATCTCATCAGAGAACTGCTCAGGGTAAGAGTCAAGTGTCATCGAATTGATCCGATGGCACAAACACAATCTAGATGGGATCATAGTGAAGAACCGGCTGGGAACATGTCCATAATGTGCTCGGATGCCACTTCTAATAGAGTAATCTCCTTTTAATCACCTCTACAGTATATTGCAGGTGAAGTGCAAATTGGTTTATTCAGCTCATTCCAAATAATGTTTTAGTGTTTTGTTCACACTCTCAAGTTGTCACATTCTGCTGTTTGGTCATGAGTACCTGGCATCTAATTTCAACACCGGTGGTACCTGAATGGTATCTGATGTGCAGGATAGCAGATAGAAGTCAATGGAAGTCCTGGGATGTGACAAATTTACGACATGAGCCAGGTTACGTTGTAAAGTAACCTTGGGAGGAAGTGGAAGAAATATTTATGCAATTGCACACACTATCGCTAAGCAAGTTGTTTTTTATACCTGAACCTAAATGAAATTGTGACATTGTCCAGATGTGTTTCAGATATCCACATCCATTGCCAAATGATGCTTTGAGGGTACACTTAAATGTTGAAATGTGACACCTTATCCAAGTTTCAGTACATGACACGTAGAGAGTGAGACTGTGCAATAATATAATACAATAGAGAGTCGAGTGGGCGGTGACGTCACTTTTCCTCTTCAGTCATAGTCTGTGGTAAGACATGACGAAACACAGCTGCACTGAGTAGAGCAAAAAAAAGGAAATCAAATAAAGTTTTCCGAACACAGGTCATTAGGAAAGGAATAAGTTGAATTAACTGGAAACAAAAACATTTTAATCAGTAGTTAAAGCTTCAGGAGACAAAATCACGAGGGATACAATGACAGTATTTATAGATAAATTCCTTCTCTGTGCAGATTTCTCCTCTGAGTCCAAATCAAATGACTCATTGATGAATCTGAGGTTGTTTCATTCTGGTTATGAAAAAGTGAAGCTATTTTCCCATGATTCTGTGTCTAGAAATGGAGTAGAACAGTAGAATCTCATCCAGACACAAACAGATTCTGATCAATGATTGGCAATTAAACCTGTCAATCACATGTTTAACCAATTTATCTGTCTGAAAATGTCTGAAAATGCTAAAAAAACAAATCTCCGAATGTGAGTTTCAGTTTAGTTGGCTGTTAGCCACTAGTTTACTAGTATATAACACTGTGCTTGTACAGAATGTTGTATGGAGGTGGATATTTGGATTAAATATCAGTTATAGGGAAAACTGAAGCAACTGTAAAACAATCTTTAACAACTGAAATGAACTCTTGTTGAAATCCTACCACCTGTCTAGGACTGTCTTTCCCAAATTAGGGTCAGGATATGATGTGAATTCATTATTCTAACTAAAATAGAACAAGAGTGAACTTTATGTTAAAAAAAAAAAGCAAAAACAAAAGACATGTTATGCTGTGTATGTTAACATTTGAATTGTTTGTTTCATGCATCTGTTAGTTGGTAGTGTTAGAAATAGCATTGGATGATGATATTTTAATAATTTATTACATATTTTTGCAAAGTTGGACCACATGGAGACATAAAGTTGGTATTTCAGCTGTATGGCAGACAGAGGAAATGTTTTTCCATTCAGCCTCATAACAGTTTTTTTCTGATTTCAGATGTTTCTGTGTTTTTATTATGTTAAAGCTGAATGCTGTCACTCAGTAAGTGTTTTGGCTGTTCCATCGGTGAAACTGTAGTGATTTTACCCTCTATTCCCACTCAAATACCTTAAATATTAAAATATGGTACAGCTGTTGGTGGTCTTTTGGGGAATTAAGACTTCTGTGATCCCACAAGTTTTTGTTTCGGAATTAAACTACATAAAAATCTGTTCATGTTTATGTGACAGTATAACAAACCAGTAGATCATTGTATCATTTTACACCCTATTAGTTGTACTGATGATAATAAGTGTTAAATTAAATTAAATTAGGCCTATCCCCAAAGTAATTGATAGCTCTGAGTCCTGTAGGGCATAGTGTTGACTGTCTCACTGATGCAGCTGAATAAATCTTTTCAAGTTAGATACGTGAACTTTTGTTCATCTCGTTACCAAAACAGGAACATGAAGATACAAAACCTAGGTGTGTCTCAAGCTGACTAATTTTCACAGGAAATTGGCTCCTTTTATTTTTTAATTTGTGCCTGAATTGACATGTAACATTTACAAGACGTACTGTACCACTGAACTGGCAGACAGAAAAAAGGTTTGCCCTGCAGCTAAAAACACTAAAGACAAAGGTTAAAGCAGGGGTGTCAAACATGCAGCCCAGGGCCAAAACTGGCCCACCAAAAGGTCCATGCTGGCCCGTGGGATAAATTTATCAAATGCAAAAATTTCACTGAGGATATTAACAGTCAATGGTGTCAAAATCATTTTAGTACAGGGGCCACATACAGACCAATTCAACCTCTAGTGGACTGGACAAGTAAACTAATAGCATAATAGTATGTACATGATGACAGCTCTAAATGTTTGTATTTGTTTTAGTGTGGAAAAAAGTAAACTTACATAATGAAAATGTTTACAACTACAAACTATATTTAAAAAAAAACATCTAAACTATCTAAATGACAGTGCTCTTCCTGTTATTAAATTATGAATTCCTGTTCCTTTTGCCCGTACAGAAATGGGTCAAAGGGCTTTTGTTTATTCTGCACCTTATACATGGAATCAGCTACAGAGGGACTGGAAATTAACTGAGTTAATTTCTTTGAGCGCTTTCAGGTCCAGACTGAAAGCTTTTGAGGCTGACGCCATGACTTGTACTTGTTTTTCGTGATCTGCTTGTAAATACTATTATTACTAACAGTTTGTTGTCCAATGTGTCTGTTGTATGTGTTTTACCTGTGTAATCCTGTAACTGTGTGTTGTTTTTACTGCTGCCTATCTTGGCCAGGACTCCCTTGTAAAAGAGGTTTTTAATCTCAATGAGATATTTCCTGGTTAAATAAAGGTTAAATAAAAAAAAAAAATGTTTTGTGTATTTGTAGCTCCACTGTGATCTGTAAGTTGTAATACACATGTGTAAATGAGAAGCTGAGGCATAATGTTGGTAAAACTTTGTTTTTTAAAACAAAGAGAAAAATGTTGTGTTTACTCATAGGTTATTATGCTATTCTTTTAGTGGTCTGACCCACTTGAGATCAAAATTGGCTGTATGTGGAAACTGAACTAAAATGATTTGACACCCCTGGTTTAAAGGGTACCTGTAGTGAATTTTCATTGCTAACTTTTTCAAAACATCATGTATAATACTAGTGGTTCCATCAGGTAACTTACATCATAGCCCGTTGTCAAGTATGAATACTAAGTCACTGCTCTGTCAGTCAGGCTTAGTCAGCGATATGTTGCCTCCTTCACGGGTGGTTTCATCACTGATAGTGATGCAGAGTCATTGGTTTGTCCGATTATCTGGACTGTAATGAACTGGTCACTGACCCTGTGCAGCAGACACCAGTCTAAGATGACACATCAGATCGAACAGGTAACCATTCACACCCATTTAATCAAAATTGCTAGCCATCATTTGCTTCTTGAGCACATGGTTTCCACTCAATCTTGCTCACTGACTGCTGCTTGTTTACTAGCAGTCATCACCAGGAACCAATGACAGGTACGTCACTTACAGCCACCAATGGCTGCTCCCCATAGGTTCTGCCCCCATTTGGATCATAATGAAAAGGTCCAGTGTGGTGCACTTATAGAAATTTTTTACTGAATTTGCACCTCTCTTTCTTAGAAGTAACACACAAACACCAAGAACAATTCATGTTGTAAGGATGGCCAGTACAGGTACACTGTAACAGACACAGAGATCTGGTGTTGCACACTTGAGACCATTGTCAGTCTTGCACAGTGTATCACTGTAATGAATGAAGGAATGATGAATTCTGAGGTTTTCCAGCGAAGCATTACTGATTGTGATTTTTTTTTTCTGCTCTGATTCATACTAACCACTGCTGTTTGATTAGCAAGTAAAATGATTAAATGCAGTACGTGCAGTATCTACAGACAGTGTCACCATAAAACCAGGGTGAGCTAGGAGATTGAAATGATGGACAGCAGCCAGTGTCCCAGCAGAGGAAAGCTGAATATGAAATGAATCATTGTTATCTTTGATTTTTGGCTGCAGAATAGTGACAGTTACATTATCTTTATTCAGCACAACGACCTCACCTAAATCAAATCACTATCAATATTATATGCAAATTATATTATCACGCATATTCTTTGGCAAGTAAAGTATAAAAACTCATATCAAAGCATTAACTTCACCAACCCTAGCTCTCAGGAATTACATTTATAGTTCAATTGCTAATACCTATAGGAGTCGGGATGCAAACGCTGGTGTTGGCATTTTATAAGACTATGACTTATTATTTAATTTCTTTTTTTGTTTTCATTATTATTTGAAGTTTTTTGTTGCAGCATTTTTAGGTTTCAGAAAAAGGTCATGAATTAGGTTATAATATGCCCTTTTTCAGAAGAATAACAACATTTCTGCCAGAAAATTTCACTCACAGGTAACTTTATCCACACCTTCTTGTTTATAATTCGTAAATGCATGGTCAGAGTGTCATATTTCGATAAGGAGGCCAAGTCTGAAGCATTATTTTTCAACTCAAGTGGGAGGTGACGGGTATCTGGACAGCATTGATAGGATTTGGATACAGTTAGGGAAGAAGGTGAGGTTTATGTTACAGGAAGACGCCTCCTCAGTTGGATTAGGTGGCGAAACATGCAGCAAGAGTACAACATTTAGCACAGAAAAATGGAAGGAAAGGGTCCCAACAATCGGTCATTAGAAAGGAGCAATCTACAGTTTAACTGGGAACATTACAGATGGATTTTTATCAGTATTTAAAGCTGAACTTCTGTCCTCTAAATCTAAACGATTATATGTAGACAAACCTGATGTTGTTTCACACTGATATAAAAAAAAATTTAAACCACTTTTTAATGACTTGCTTTTGAGATATCATGTAGAACAGGGGTGTCTAACTCATTTTAGTCCAGGTTCCACATTCAGCCCAGTATGATCTCAAGTGTGTCGGATCAGTAAAATAATGTCAGTTAATAAAGTACAAGTACATTGTGACTATGTTTACATCTACAAAGTTTCCATAAAAATGGGAACATGAACAACCTGAAATTTCTTAAGAAAAGTAATTGCAATTTTAACAATATTATGCATCATCTACACATGTACATTATAACTTACAGATCACAGTGGATCTACAAATATACAAAATATTCAGTAACAGGCAGAATATTGTTTAAATAGAAGTTACTTCTCTTAAGACATTTCAGGTTGTCCACATTTATTCAGTTTATTCACATTTCTTGTGAAAGGATAGTTTGTACATGTCAACATTTTATGTAATTTTACCTTTTTTTTTACAGTAAAACAAAGACAAACATTTGTAGTTGTCATTATTTATAGGTTATTATGATAGTATTTAACTGGTCTGACTCACTAGAGATCATATTGGTCTCATGTGGAACCTGAACTAAAATGATTTTAACACCCAGAACTGTTAATATCATCAGTGTAATTTTTCCATTTCACAAATTCATCCCACGGGCCGGATCAGAACCTTTGTTGGGCCACTTTTGGCCCACGGACCATATGTTTGACACCTGTGATGTAGAACAATAGAGTCACAACCTACACTGGATACATTTGAGATTAGACTGAGTGTCGTGGGGTGGATTTTTTTCAGCCTGAAATCGTAGGTTAGGAGTAGATACAGAAGTTTCATATCTACTTAGACTACTTTAATTATAATAGAATGACAATAAATTAAAAAATATTTGCCCAGTGATAAAAAAAACAAAAAAACCAAAAAACTATCAAGCACTGCATCTTTCGTCTAAAAATCCAACATGTTCAAGTGTTCAGAACGTTTTCTGTTGTATTTGGCTTCTAAAACCATCTGCTCACGAGCACATCCAGGGTTATGGTAATGGGGAGTTTGATGAACCAGGACCTTTCTGTGTTTCCTTATGTGTGTTTCCTCATCATACCACGTATACTTTGTTGAATTCCTGTTCAGCTGCTTCAACCTGTAGTGGTTTCGATCTGGAGTTGGTCTTCTGCCATCATCCATCTGTGTCCTTGGATGGCTTAAATGCAGAGACTGAGAACAATAAAAGTGAACAAAGACAAATCTCACATGTAAACCTCCTGGTGCTGTTAGTGTTCCAACACAAGCCCCCCCCCCTACTTAACCCTTTATCGGGCAAGTGGCTATTTTTGGTATTTTCTACAAACATTAAATATGGGGCCAATTCTGTGCCTCAGCGAGGTCAAGAAGCATGTTGGACTTTATAACACGATACAGTGATTCAGAGAGATTTTATAGACATTTTGTCAGTTTATGACCTTATAACTGTTGTTTTATTGCATGTGTTTATTTTTTAGCGAGTGCTGCTTGAACCTTTTATGACAAGAGGAGGGTGCGATTTGTCAAAAAAACAGAGAAGGGGATTTTTTTTGTTTTTTTTTTAATCATAAAAAAACAAGCAATCAACAGGCCTAATCCTTTTCTAAGTTAGCGGTAGGCCCTGTTACATGTAGAGCAGTTGAACATTCATCTTTAATGCAAACTAAAAATACATGAAACATTTAATTTTCTGCGACGGCCACACCTGTGATGTGGGAGATGGTCTAGTTCAGTTTCAGGACCATGGATAAGGGCCGATCACACCAACATGGTAGAGGATTTATGGTGAACGGTCAACTCAATCAGACTGTAAAACAGAACATAAAAGCAATGGATTCAGATTTCACATCATGTCCAAATAATTCATCTAATTAGACTAAGTAAACAGTTTGCTCTGATGGTGGACTTCATGTGTCCTTTTGGTCTTTCCTGTTGGTGTGTCATCTGCAGTGTTTTGCCTTCTTTTATCCACATCTCTGTGAACTTCTGAGCAGGGAACGAACACTCGTCCGGTCCATTAACAGGATGAAGAGAAGACTGTTGAGTGTGGACACGTTCATTCTGTTCATCAGTGAAGATGTGATACATGGAACTAAATCCACATTCACACTCTGCTGTTGACACGGGGAGCGTGGAGACGGCACAAAACACTTTGTGGAGATTGTCCCCTTGGACTCTGTGACATTTATATTCTCCAAACTCTTTCAGAAGCAAAGGGATGTCTGAGACCTCAGCAGCAAAAGTTTATTGAATGGTGACCATGTGTTTATGTGAATGGGGACATTCACGAATTCTAAGACTGTTGACAGTTTGGGTCAGCTGAAAGTCAGTGCCAACAATGTAGACTATAGGTGTAAGAAAACTCAGTCACAACCTGCCTGTTATTTCAATAGGTTTTTAATCATTGACAGGGTTGTCCCCCCTGAGGATGAAACTCATTCAGCAGAAGTAGGGATGTAAAAACCAGAAGGGGGGTTGATCCCAGGGGTGGACTGGGGCAAAAAAGCAGCCCAGGAATTTGTACCTGACCAGCCCACTCTCCAAGGGGTGTGGATGGGGTGGTAGTAGCGGTCAGCCAAAAAAAATGTCATGTCCCATAAAACACTGATATTATTGAAGTTTATGTAACACAAATTAGGCCACAGCCGGCCCAACTGCGCCAATATTGCCAGTCCACCTCTGGTTGACACCCAACCCCCCCAACAAATCGCAGCTTGGTCACGCCAACCGATGACGAGGTAGATAACAATGTCCAATAACTAAGGTTTCAACTAAGTTTGAAATGTTCAGAGTTTTTTAATGAGTGCCCTATAAAGGGTTAAAGATGTCACCTGGTCCACATTACCTCTTTCCGGCACAGAGTAATAATGTATTTAATGTAATTGGATTTTCATATATGGATTTATTATTACTATGATCCAGAGTGAATTCCATTACAATAATCGTCTAAGAGGAACAGATTTGAGACAAAATCAATTTAAATTTCATGAAGAGAAATAAGAATTTAATTTTAGATGACCTTGGGTTATCATGTGACTCATATACAGAAGTAAAGAAATCACATGAGGAGAATAGCATGATTAAAAAAAAAGGAGAATAATTATGCATCAACTCTCTCCTCATAAGTCAGCCTGGTAATAGAAATGAGAACTGCAGAGCACAGGTCGCCAGACTCGGTGCTTTGGGATTTTTGGTGATGGGAGCAACAGTGGCTGCCATGAAACATGAGATAACAGAAGGAGGGAGTCTGTCACAACACAATGACTGCTAATTTGCCTGCAGATGCCCAGTGGACCTGCCCTTGAAAGATCCTGTGTTCATCTGTTTCCTGAGTGTTTACCCATTTATAAATGTTATTGTACATGTTAATTGAGAAAACCCTGCCTGCTTTTAGAGTTGGAAATATTAGCAGTCTTAAATGAGCCCCCATGTGTGCGGCCAACAGTGGAGTTAAACTACGCTTTGACTCAAGCTATTATTTTAAAATGCAAGGCAACTCGCTCCTCAACATTTAAATGCACTTGTAGTTTTGAAGAAAAACTTCTTAACACCAGAGGCCAAATGTTCACAGCTTCACACCAGAGCTGGCTTTTTAAAAATGAAAAATATTCAACCAAAGTGAAATATCTCAAAATGTAAAGGAGCGGCTGAACCCAAAGCAAATATCCAGTCATTATTGATTTAGCATCATCCTAGCTGGAAACCCACTGATGTTTGCAGATGGGATGATGAAACACACGGCGAGTCTTTGAAGTTACATCTCATCCCTTTTACCCAAACAACTGACATTATTATTTTCCCACCAAAATATTGACTACAATCCTCATGAACTAAAACAATACATCATGAAATCAATTTATGTAAATGTATGGCTAATTTCACAACAAAATCTGTTAGTTTAATCATAAATAAAAGATGGTTAATGGCATGAAATAGCATCATCCATTTCCCTTTCCTGCACACCTCCTCCTCTTTCCTCTACATTGTGAGCACAATCTGAATCCTGACTCACTGGCTAAAAGCGTCTCACCAGTCAAGCTTACTGCATGCTTGTGAACGCAGGATTTTTGTGTTAGCCCGGAGGTAATTCATGCTATTTATCATAGCTGATAGAATGTAAAATTCCTTTCTTAACAGTATCGGATAGGAACCTTCTCTGGGTGTGGAGTACAAGACTGGACAAGATCTCACCCACACATCATGCTGACTAACGCGTGACAAATGTCGCAAATTCATGCATGTGCCAGTTAGCCTGAGGCAGCAGCTCAGCTGTGACGCACTAGTTTCCGTCAAATACCAGTGTATCACAGCAGCTGTTGTACACGTACAGTAAACAATGCCGGAAGGGAGCTGCTCCTGACCTCTGTTTGGGCCAACTTCCTCCTGAAAAAGTCTAAAAATCGGAACACAAACAAAACTCGAGGCTGTTTTTCTCCCCTGTATCAACTCCATGAAAAAGAATCAACATGAAATTATTAGCAGCTCTGATGAGAAAGGGTGTGCTGTTTCATTTCTTTCCAGAACTGCTCATAATTCATCCTATCTGTGACAGAAATCTGGAGCTTTTTCCAAGACATTTTTGTGTGTGCCAGCCAACACGTTTTAAACAGCTGTGAATTATTCCACAACAGAATTTCATCCACGTTAATCATACTGCATAAGGCTTTATCACATGACAAATACTGTGTTGTATTTTTAGGTTTATTTGTAAATTATACACTTGTTAAGTTGTCACAAAAAATGTATATTACATATAAAGTTACTGTTGGTTAAAGTCTCACTCTGTTTTTTCTTTTCATTTTGTTTTAATAAAGGCCATGCTATGGCAATAACAATGTCATGTCCACACCTGTTTGCTTGCTTTCTAGCTTCAGTAGTTATCGTTTCCATATGTTATTATGCTAAGGCAGCGTTATATTAGTGACAGATGATGGACAGGACAAGGCATGCAGTGACAGATTGTAGTTCTGACGATACGTTTTTGTTTGTGATAAACAATGACCAAATGTGCAGGACATAAAACTCTTGCCGTGTATCTGAACTGGTCTAGACTTGGTTTAACTAAAACCAAGTTTAGACCCCGCTCAGTCTGGCTGCACTCGGGTCTGACTGAGGGTCAGTTTAGGTGGTCATGACTACTGCATTAGCTTGAAAATATGGGATAAAATTCTGATGTATTGAACTAATTTGACTATGAACATACTGTAGGGGTGTGCTATGTTATTATTATTATTATTATTAATAATAATAATAATAATAATGATAATATGTTATTATTATTATTATTATTATTATTATTAATAATAATAATAATAATAATAATAAAACATAGGGTGGTATGTCTGTAAGATGATCTACAACAGAGGTCATAAACTCATTTTAGTTCAGCGGCCTCATACAGTCCAATATGATCTGAAGTGGGCTGGACCAATAAAATAATAATACAATAATATATAAATAATGTCAACTCCAAAGTTTTATCTACATTTTAGAGTGAAAAATGTAAAATTACATTATGAAAACATTTACATCTACAAACAATCCTTTAAAAAAATTCGAATAGCATAAACAACCATGAAAAAACTTAAATTTCTTAAGAAAAATAAATGTTCTTTTAACAATATTATGCCTGTTGTTCATTACAACTTACAGATCTCAGTGGATGTGCAAATACACAAAATGTTTAGTAACAGGCATAATATTGCTAAAATTGCACTTATTTTTCTTAAGACATTTCATTAAGATATTATTTGTTCAGGTTATTCCCTGTTTTCACTTGTCCGACTCACTTGAGATCAAATTGGGATGAATGTGGAACCTGAACTAAAATAATTGTTAATATCTTAAGTGTAATTTGTCCATTTCACAAATTCATTCCATGGGCTGAATTGGGCCGGTTTTGGCCCACGGGCCATGTGTTTGACACCTGTGATCTACAACATCATGTGTGTTTACTAGTTTGATCATCAAAATTCCCTGTGATACTCTTTTTTTCCCCTCTTCCTCTAAACTAAAAAAAACACATTTATTTCCTGAACCACTGTGTTTTATTTCCCTGTATGATTTTTTTCTCATCCTATAGAAGGAGCAGCAGAAAGCGTGAGAAATGTCTGAGGAAGGTGTGTTCACAGGCATGCCAGCCCTCTGTCGTATGTGCGTGTGTGTCACCAGTCATTGTTCAACTGATGTAACACCTACCTGGTGCTGTATAAAAGCAAAGGCATGATTCATCTGCGTCAGATAATCAGTTCAGTGTGTCAAATATTTCATCTCCCTGGGAGAAAACGCTTCACGGCAAGATCAGCACTTTGTGATACAAAAATGAGGAATTTTCTACTTGGGATTGTTCTTGGACTTCTTGCTGTTGTTCACTCAACACCTGTTGACAGTAAGTTTTTTTTAAAAAATTTTTTCTTTAATCACTTTTTCTTAAATACATTATTTCCTATTTTGTAGGTTTATATGCTGTGTGATTTATTAAAATACTGTCATGATTTTTTTTTTTTTACTTTATTTCACAAATAAGTTTAACTTAAGATACAAACCCCTTTAATAATGTTATGTAAAATCATTTAGAAGTAAAGAGTATATTTTACAAAGAGAGTAAAACTGATATTAATCACTTTGAGGATGTTATATTCTTGAAGTTCACAATCTGAATCAGAATTCCTTCAAAACTGATCGAATTTCCACGCTGTCCTTTTCGTACCCCATGAGTCAGCACTTCCCTCCGCTGCCACTTAAGGTCTGTCGAGCTCCGGTCCAGCTCCTTCTGTAAGAATTGCAGAGTAGTATTTCATTGTTGGTGCGCAGGTTTCACAGGCTCTCCAGATTACACACAGAAGTCTTTGTAAAATGTGCTGAGCTTCTCCAGGAGGTGCATTAATGCATATGTTTTTGATAAGGTGAAACCAAAGATCAGCAAAGAGCTTGTTACACAAGTTTGGGCGACCGGTAACTTCAGTGGAGCTGAACATGACTGGACAGAAATGGAGAACAGGGAGACGAGTCATTTGATTCTGAGGCCTGTTTGATTGTTTCCTTTTTTTTTTTTTTTTTTTGTGAAAGTATTGTACAGATGAAACTACGATTCTGCATTTAGATAAATTAAACACATACTAGGTCGCCTGCTGCCCATTTCAGAGTTAGGGTTGAGGTGTGACTGAGCTTGTGTTTTAGCCACATCCTGAAAGTAGAAGATGTTCCCTTTCAGATGAAGTATAATACGTTTTGGACTTGGCGTGTGCTGTTGAGGTAAACTGTAACACTACTTGAAACTTCAACAGACTTGTGAACTCAACGGATGTTAAAAGGTTAATCCATAAAGACCCAAACATCCACGACCAAAAGCATCTACTGATCTAAAATGTTTAATACCTGTTGATCCTCTAATCCTATCAATACATGTAAATAATTGGTGTAAAATGCAGTTTATTATCTTTTCATGGTTAGATCAGATATGACCCATTTGGATGTTCAGAGGCTCCGTAGTTGCCGTGGAAACACCGTCATCTTCTACAACATTGATTCACCAGTAAAACCCATGGAG
>JAPQRQ010000018.1:22707839-22726745 GCA_037367365.1 Apogon talboti | reverse complement strand
CACCGTCATCTTCTACAACATTGATTCACCAGTAAAACCCATGGAGTTGGATCAATGACAATGGATGGACACACTTGTTTTTGTGTTTAGTTATTGATATATTTTAATGAAAGAGTAATTTTATCTTCAGTTTTCTCTGTTTCTGATATAATAACCCTCAACTTTAATCTGAGCTTTTATGAACATCTATATGATCAGTGAATTAAATATAAGAAAATACCTGATTTTCACAGAAAAATGCAAAATACAGAGGATAACATTGTAATAAATGGTAACAAATCACTTAAGAATGGTTAAATAGAAAGAAAAATTCATTTGGGAACTGCCATAAAAGTAGTGCTGGGTCTATATGGGTTAAATATGGAAAAAAACGGAATGCTAATCTGAGAGTTTACTCCATTTATCCTTGTGCTTCCTCCTCTTTGATGACACAAGCCCTGGCAGTGATTCCCTTCCAACTAAAACAGAAGAGAACATAGTCATAGTTTGATATACTGGGTGTGCCAATAGCATGGCATTAAAAATTGTTTGATGAGACTGCAGTCTTTTGTTAGCCCACTCACAGTCGATTAGTCACCGACGGTGGTTAATTATTACTCACCCCGTTGCTCTTACCACACCTCATCAAAGCACCACAACACAAGTTTATACAAGCACTTGGACCAAAACAAGCAAACCTTTTGTGGTCACTTTGTGTTAGTAAGATCTTGGTAACTTTCCTTTCCGCTCATGCCTGGGCCGGTAGGTAAACACTTGTGCTTTCTTTTGTTAAAGCTGTGACCCAGATCGTCCCGAAAGCTGAGGATGACGTTTTTCGAGAGGCTGTGACCGATGGCTTCCTCGTCGATCGCTTTAATCTGCCTTCACTCACCACCGAGTCACCAAAAACAAACACATCTGTCCAGCCTTCCCAGCAGTCAGGAAGTACCACCCAAGCATCCCGACATGGCCTGGACATGGTTGAGGGCAGCGCCGCAGGGGAGATCGACGGGTTCACCATGATAACAACTACTCAGAGCATTTCATGGGCTCAGAGCTCTACCTCAGCACCCGATCAGAGCGTCGTCTCTCAAACCACCATCTCTGCTCCCACCACCTATAATATCCTGAGCACTCTGAGTGATTCAGGATCTGGAGATGGAGATTTTATCGACGATTTCTCTACCACAACCTCCAGCACAACCTCAGAAACAAGTCCTGCGTCCACTACCTCCATGGCTCCTCTGGTCAGAGACATTGCTCCACGAATGTTCGGCCAAGGCCCGGAACCAACACCAGAATCATATTCAGGATCAGGATCAGGATCAGGACTAGAACAGGATACAGTATCTCAACAAACTGCTCAAATAAACTTTGTACAGGGTAAGCTGGTGTCTGGTTGAATGTCTAACTTAATAATGTCAGGTTTTTATATTGATTATATTGATGATATTGATTCTTTGTTTCTTTAGCTCCCAAAGCTGGAGTGACTGATACACCCATGCCAAAAGGGCACACTACACCAGGTGAGTCAAAAATAAATAAATAAATAAATAAATATCAGCTTAAAGGCATAATTTGCACAGTATTTATGTCAAAATACTCAAAAGTAAACTAAAATAATCAATTTGAAGAAATGACAAACACTGTGTTAAAGAGCTTCATCTACAGCTGGGAGCAAGCTAACCGCTAGTCTAAACCAGCTTATCTCATTTTACCGCCATTGGTTCAGTGAGTCTGTGTAGCATCTAGTCTTCCTCCGTCCAACATGAAAAGTACTGCTGCTGTTTGGGCTGAATGGATGAAATCAAATTCAGTGTTCAAGGTTTCATACGATACAGTATGTCTTGAAGCACATATCAACTATACACCACCGTATGGCACAACAGTATTTGGTAGATATTTCAGTGGTATTTTCACATCTATTATTTAATGTAGAATCATTTCACAAAAAATGATAACTGATCCTACGCTCCAAGACATATATTAATTTGGTGATCAATAAAAGCCTTTCTAAGATTTTCATTTCTCCTGCTGAGAAGCCGAGAGTGAGCAGACAGTGGCTGTCACTGGGTTGTTATGAGTCATTACTCCACAGGAGGAGTTGACAACCAAAAGACTGGGTGGAGACCTCCTTAGATCTGTTATTACTGGAAGTGTTTACACACACCAGCAAATAGCACTCAGCCATTTTATATGGACTTTAAAATAATACATCCGCATTTGACAGTAGGTTAAATGAAAGTAATGCCTTATTCTTCTGTGATTCATTGATTTATTAGCAATTTGCATTTTACATTAACATGCTATGTCCTGCTGTAGCAGTAAAAACATACAAACACACAGATGTTTATCTTCCTCAGTCTGCAATATGTTCTTTATAAAATTAGCAGACAAAACTCTTTTAACAAAAACATTAATTAAACCACTTAGAACATGGGAGTTCATAAACTACCCTCGTCTCCATTGGTCAGTTTGTTAGTTTGGATTAAAAGTCACACAATAACTAGAACCTATAGACCACACAGAGATGGAGCATCAGTTTCCTGTGAGATTAATCTTCTTTGTCAAAGGAGTCTGGTGGCTTTAAAGGCAGTTTCAGACCCTCAGTTCTCCTCACAAAGAGCGACCTGAGAGCCCAGTCCAAATACAGTCTACATATTGATCGGCTTCGTGAGTTTGGCAGTTGATTGGATCCCCCTTGTGTTGACAGTGGGAATTGATTTTTGCTTAAGTTACACCTTTAAGACAAATCCTCTTGCTAATTCAACTTATTAACCCTTTAAACCCTAAGCCTAAAATGGTCCGTCTGGAGTTTTTTCTTATTTTGAGTATAAAAAGGTGATAAAATATGCTGTGGGTCCTTTTGCCCATTCTTCTAGAGCATTTAGAGCTTTCAAAATCTAGCACATTTACAATTTACTGCATGTTATAATACTGCTGCAATGGCTTCTTCTCCAGGTTGTAGTACAGGTGTGAGTGAAATTACCCAATAAAGCCTATAAAGCGCAACATCTTAGGTTTTAGAAACCATTGGAATTTTTCCAATTGCACAAACAGTGAAAGAGTTACAGCCGTGCAAAATGCATATGCGCAAGGTGTGTCAGCGATGACACGTCAGGTTTTAAAGAGTTAACTGACTCCATGTGTCCCTCCTCACCAGACTGGATCATCATCCTTGGCTTCATTGTTGGTGTAGCAGCATTGGTGTTGCTCTGCATTGCCATCGCCACCAGAGACAAGTAAGACTGAAACATCAGTAACAAAGTAACATCCTTGACTTTATAACCTTTGAATGGACTTCTAACTGCCTCTTATTGTGTAGGTGGAACGCTCCAAAGTATGCAGCCCAGCCAGCCCAGTCAGCAAACAACACTAATGCTTCAAACCAGCAGAGGGCGCAAGAGATGGAGACATTCCTCAACAAAGAAATGCCCAAAGAGAATGGAAAGGCCACAGAATACACAGTGATCCCCCTGGAAGAGCTTCCAGAGAATTATTCATCACACTGAGGCTCAGGGACAAAAAAAAAAAAAAAAAAACAGACCCTGTGGAGCCTTGAGACTCATCATAGAACCAACAGACTGTTTGGAGCAGATGACTTCAATCAGAGGAACAACACTTGCAGAGCTGTTGAGTTAAATGTTTCTGGGGACTCTCGCACCTCTGAGCCTAGTCTGAGCGGCTCATGGGCTTGTTTTCCTGCTGACTTACAAAAAAAGCTCTTACAAATGGTTTTGATGATGTATTGTCCTAAAATCTCTATTGCTAACAGTAAACTATAAGTGGTCAGGTACGTGTGGAGCTAATTTCCAACCAAACCTCAATATGTTTTACAAATACCCTACAATTCACTAATAAACTAATAAAATATGATAGGCAAATGAATGTATTTTCTTTTACAAATACAACATGTATCTATCAAACAAACATCAAATTTCAGGAACAAGCATAAAAATGCTCCATCATGATATCTTCATTTCATATGTTAGTGAAATGCAGCATATTTGTAAAACATTTTTTGTTAAGTTTTGGCAGCAAACTAGCTCCACAGCTAGCTCAAATGTCGTATATTTCAATGAACTCTCCAGTGTTTAATTTTTGGTGTTTTTCATTTTAAATATATTTTTTCTTACAAATACACAGGTTCATCTGGGTTCAAATGTTTGTTTGAGTGTTGCTCTAATGTTATTTTTTAATTCCTTTATTAATGTTAATATTATTGTAACTTATATTAAGCATCTAATTTCTCCATGTTCATTAAATCTCAGAGCACTAAACAAGTGTCCAGCACACTGCCCTGATAACGCTGTCAGCCTACACAGTCCAACTGCAGCTGCTGTAACATGCACTTATTTAATGTCCTTCCACTGATCTGACAAATAAACACAACATAAGCTCATCAATAAACATTTATTTGTTTCCATTAATATGTACACACAAGTATTAAAACATTTACACACTTTCAGTCCATTTGCCTGACAAATAATTTGTGCTCGGTTACAGTTTGTTCAGTAAAGAGTGCATTCCATTCTGCTTGCGTTTAGCCCAAGTCAAATTTTGCATCACAATAAATGTCAGACAGGAGGAAAATACTGAATACATTCTTAGACAAATATGTGCATACAATCAAAAAGAGAGAGATATAAAATATACGTTTAGCCATCTACAGATTGTACAATTACACATGGTCATAGAAAAACTAATGTGTGCTACGTTAGTTCAGTTGACTAGGATACATTATTATTTAAATCAAGGATCAATAACAAATAGATGAAAAAGTGGTGTGATGGATGAATGGGTTTCTGACGTGAATCAGTATATCACAGAGGAAGACTCGCTTCCGTTTTGGAGGAAGGCGGTGCTTTGACGTGAACACTGGATGGCCTGCTGAGGTCTCTCACATGTAGACATACTGTAGCTGCCAACGCCAATATTCTCATGCACACAAAACAGCTGTAGCATGCACGTTTCATGTTGTGTATCACTGAACAACCAAAAAAACAACGGTCTCTCTTCCCTCACAATAATTTGGAAAAACAAATACAGTGAAAGAAATGTTTCAAATAAATATACCTACGTTCACAAGTTACTCAGAAGACTAGTCATCCATAAGAGGTAAATCAACTTTGTTCTAACACTGATTGTGTTTCCATGGTTACCAGTATCCCAGTTATGAGGTTTATCCTGGTTTTGATCAGATTTAGGATGTAGTGTTTATGTGCAGCATAGAGTAATCTAGTTATTCATATCCCTGTATACATGGTAAATACTGGCATCTCAGGCACTGATTACTCTGCGCTTGTTTAGTTTATTTGCACAACTCGGACCACAATTTTCATCTGATATTCCTGTTACTACTACTGTTAACTTTTGACTAATTTGACTGTGGCTGTGGAGGATTAGTCGACTTTAGTTTCCATTATGGATTTGATTTACCCATATCATTCCCAGCAATGGAAGAAAAATAATTAAGGATATATTAAAAACATGCCCATGTGTTTTGCTGCTTCTTAACAACATACTTGTATTGGACAAAATGTAGGTGTTTTTACTTTTTAAACTGTATATAATATTTAAGTCTTTCATTAACCAAAGACAAAATTTTCAGTCGCATAGTGGAATAAAATCAAGGGGTAATAATGGTATCAAATTAATTTTCAACGCAAGCATATAATTAAGTGTAATACCACTAATGACCACTAGAGGTCGGCTCCAAAAAACAGGCTTGAATTGGACTTCACTCCAGTCAGTCTAATTTGTTTTTTTGTTTTTTTTTACCTTTGCATGGGCAATAGGGTTACAAATAATGAGATGCACTGACAAGGCTGTTAAATGATTCAACCACACAAATGTTTCATGAAGTTTGCCATGCGTTTTGTGTCAGTTAACATTAGCTCCAAGCACTTTTGCAAATATGGTCGCCTCTGGCTGCAAAAAGTCAAGATTGCAACCGCCAAAATGTAAACTCAGGTCTATAGATGTCCACACTAAAGTTTACACGTGCAACAGGATCCTGAGGAGTCCAGCTACTGCAACTGGGTTTCTCAAAACCAACAGGGCCTTCTCCAATGTCCTGAAATTAGGATGAAATATATACAGCCAAAGACAAAGACTAGGTAGGAAAAGCCAATCACAACCGGGATACTGAAATCCATGTAAACACCCCCACTGTTGTTAAGATATAGAGTTTTAGAACCCTTTAGCATAGCAAAACAATTTTGAAAAATGACAAAAAAAATGTCACATCCTATACATTTGATTGATACATTTTATCTAAAGTGAATATATATATACACAAAGTGCAAGGAGGCACTTTAAATGTGAATATATAAGCAGTCGCTTATATTTAAAAATGATATATTTTTTATATATATATACTGTATATATATATTTATATATATAACCTAGGTTTGAGCTATGCAGCGTTAAACTGAAAATCACATACAGATCCAGCCAACATTCAATGACCTTGTTTTTACAGCTTCAGAATTTATGCGAGCGCTGGAGGCAGAACTTATAGTGCGCACTTGCTAATCAGATGCAACCGTAATTAACCCTACATGCAATTACAAGCTACTGATATTTATAATTAAATCTATTGTGGAAAAAAAAATAAATAAATAAATCTAAGTGAGACCAAGTGAGGAAGGCCCAGCTGTCCTCGCTTTAGAGTGCAGTGAAGGTGGAGGCTGGACGCATATTTCCTCATATATGAGTCTCAACATTAAAATGAAAGGAGTATACTTCATTCTGAACCAGCAATGTGTGAGTCATCGTACTGACAGCACTCTGCAGTTGACATCTTCAAGGCAAGGTTGTCATAAAGCAAAAGAATAATAAACAGTTTGGAACAAAACATGGAACAAAGCACTGGCCTGCTGAGAGTTTGAGAGACGTCCCCTTTATCTGTTCGTCTTGTTGAACCTCTTTCTTTTCCTGATAATCGTCTTCTCTCACTCTCAGAGACACACATGATAACATGAACGCACATAGATGTATACACACAATTCAGTCCACAGGCATACTTTAGTTCTACAAAGACTCAGGGTTTCACTCATAAACAACATTTATACAAAAGTAAATAAATAACCGCCAGGGCACCCTTCACGTGCTCTGGCTTTGCTTTACAGCTCAGTCGCCAAAACATCTTGTACTCTGTGTTGCCATATTTAGAGGATACCACCTCTCCTCTTATGGCCCTAAGTCCTAATCTTTGCTTCTTAGGCTTGACCATGTGTGTGACATCAAGGTTTAATCCTTAAAGTCAAACAGTCAAATGTGATTCAGTGTTTTAACCAGCCTGCATTTACATTACACTGCCACAAGGGGCACTGTTTCTGATGTTTGAAACTGGATTTTAAAACCTGGCTGTCTACAGACTTTACACTTAACCTTTTAACATCCACAGATGACCAGTTAATGTAGTTAAGTTAAACTAATGTAGTTTAGGTTGTGTTTTAGCCATATGTTAAACACAGAGATATTCTCTTTGAAATAAAGCCTAGTACATGTAATTAGCTCCATAGCTCTTCTTTTATGAGCCTAACACTAAGCAATTATATGCTTAGGATTGGGTTCCATGAAAAGGTGGATGTTACAAGGTTAGTCAGTCTATAAATACACACAACCAGAGCTGATGATTCAGTAATGCAGAGACAAACTAAGAAGCAGTCTGTGTCTGATATCTGTTCAGGTGTTGAGATGGTATTGAGCTTTAATATTTACAACAACTTTATATGATCCCTTCATCCACACATCATCTCTCTGCCCTTTAAACTACAAAGAAAATAATTGAACACAAAAGGAGTATGATGTTGCACAGGCAGAAGAATTCTATGTTGACGGGACATGAAGCTTGCAACAGCACCAAGTAAGGCCCTGAGTGTTGTCAATCATATGAAATGCACCTGTTCATTACAGTTCGTTTCTATTCGATGCAACTGGCGTTATGAGCAGGTGAGTCAACTAAGATTTTGGTGCAGTGATAACAGAGGAAAGAGATGAGACAGAACAAACAAACACTGGTGAACTCTGCTTTTTTTTTCTTCTTTTACATGTTTTTTGTGTATTTTTGTAGTTTCATGAGCAGAAAGTGAAAGCTGGTGGAACTCAGGGTAAGGCGCAGCAGCATCTGGATCTGCTTTACTCGCATTTCCATGGTCCCTCTTCAACAAGAGAGAAGTCTGCTGTCTTGCCATTTTTGCCCATGGTGACCTGCAAGCAGTTATCAAGCACATCTAACTATGGGGCCAAGGCACCATCACTTATACACCGTGAGTGGTTGGGAGCAGAGAAGCCAATGCTTCTGTACATTCAGGCCATTAACGAAGGGGTGAAGTTTACAGAGTGAATCCCCAACATGGAAATACATGTCATCTTGTACACTGATACCATGGTATACAGTGTATACATGGAATGTTCATTGACAGAATGATAAGAAAACAAGTATTAGTAGTGGTATTTTTTTTTTTCACTATTGGCCATGTATTTTATGGATTCTCTGCCCAACCGAATTACAATCCTCATCAGTTATCAAAATGATCTGAAAACAACTTCAAAAGTTGCAAAAAATTTCATCATGCAGGCAATGTGATATCAACAAAAATCTAAGAGGGAAATGTCTAAAAATAACAGAGCTGTTCTTTGTTTAGGGAGCTAGCTACAATGTGGATAACAAAGGATCTGAGAAGAAACATGGTGAAACAGCAGTCTTTATGTGTACCACTGGCTTTAAAATTCTTAGCCGATGGCATTAATTGTAATTTGGTCAGGGCTGCCACAAATACATGTCCAATTAATTAGACAAAAAAAATAAATAAACAGCATCTCAAATAAAGTGAAGACAGACCACATTGAAATACAGTATAATCTTTTACAAGACAGTGGAGATGGTTTACTTTGACATTTTTATCTAAAGTAATAACACAATTATATATTTATTTATAATAAAGTGTAATATAATAATTGTATAAATAATTGTAATAATAACATAATTTTATAATTTTTGTAAAGTAAACCAGGTTCAGTGTTGAAGATGTGAACATGTTTGTGTGCTAATGTGAAGTCTGTTCTTTTGTTTGGTGCTTATTTGTTGCCGTAGTGAACGAGGCCGGTGATAGCGAGGTTCTTCAATGTTTCTCCTCTGCTGTTCTACAGCAGCAGCAGTGTGCAACACTAGCTGCCCTTAGCTTAGAAGGAGAGTGAGGTAACTTCAACAACTGACCGGCTCCCAGATTGTACTTGAACCCTGTTATTTGTTAACTCCAGTCTACTCATTTCTAAGCTAATAGCGGAGGAGATATATTGAAAAACACCGGAGTGACCATAAACAAGTCTATTTGGGCCTGAATCCTCTACATAGAAATCAGAACACAGGTTGTTATCATAAACTCAAGGGCCATTTATGCTCAACGTTAAAGGCGCATATATGGACGGAGGTCTGTCCGTCCTCTGTGTTCATTACGTCTGTATTTCTGTCCGTCCTCCGGGACTTTGTGGATGTGAACCAAATGGACAATACGGAACAGTACCACCAACAGCCATGGAGGCAGTGTTGAGACTTGAAAAGAATCGTGTCCAGAAATGGCAGAACTTTTCAAAGAGCGACTGTGTGAGTTAGCGAAAAACTACCGACATATTTACGACAACTACCTTTATCAAAATCATCATTAGTAACACCTTGTTGCCTTGTGCATTATTATTATTGACTTTCTTCTTCTTCTCTCAAAAACTTTACTCTTCCTCGCGGTATTTGTCCGGTATGTTAATACTAGTTAAAAAAGAGCGGCGCCCTCTGGTGGATTGATAGACAAACACTCATTCTAACGCAATGGACGCAGTTGGACGTATAAAGACAGTGACACTTGACAGCGTTTGAAACAGACGTACCTATTTATAAAGCGAGCATAAATGGGCTTTTAGTCAACCTGCATGGTCATAGAAATACAAATTTCTATAATCAACAGATGACCAACCCCAGCACAAAACAGACTACAAACTTCACACAAGAACACAAGCATTTTCTACTTTGAATCTTTAAGTGAAAAACCCTTTCTGGATAATAATAAGAATAATCATAAGATCACAAAAACTGCTTTTTCGTATGATTAACAGATGAATAAATAAATAAATATTCAATATTTATTTAGCATGTTCACCACATGACATTTTCTTCAATAAAAACATGACATGTTCTATTCACATAAATTCAGGGACACCAGTATACGGCAGGAGGTCACATACAAAATAAACTGACAGAAAAAGAAAGGACAAACACATCACAGAGCTGGGGAGGAGTGTCTACATACAAGTCTCTATATCTGTTAATGTGAAATGTACCTTGCAGTCGTCTATCAAGATTGAGTTGTGGTGAGCATATACAGTCTGGTTGCTGTTATTTTCAAAGTACGACTGTGTCTTTCCCATCTCGTACTCATCCATGCGGGTCTGTTGAGCGTCGAAGGAGTCAAGCTCATCCTTGGTGAGGTGGTATACAATACCCGCTCCGTACGAGTCCCCGACCACGTTGACAGAGGTGCGGAATCGGTCCCTGCAAGGAGAAAAACTATTATTAGTAAAAAGTATTATTAGTAAAAGCACAAAAGAACAAGGATTGATTTTTTTTTTAAATATCTTTGGTACTTTTTATTAATTTAATAATCACTAAATTTCCCAATACTAGTTCATTCCATAATTTGTTGTAAAAATATTTATGAGGCAACATGAAAGATCACCAATAATTGTAAGAAGTTATTCTGAAAGTGATTAATGCAGTCATACTTTTGGTACTAAAAAAAGTATGATTGTTCAAAGTATATTTTAATGATGACTAATGTATTTTTGGTGCAGTGAGGTGTGGACCAGTGCTGCAAAACTACTTGCACTTATATGGCAATTATTCTAACTAAAGCTATCAAGCATATCTTTAGTCAGATGTAGTTACCATTAAAACTTCTCCAGATTAATTTGTGATGACAAGTATTGCTTTGGCTTGATTAGATGGTCACATTTTTAGCTTGTTGAATTCCATTAGCATCAGCCACTTTGCTAAAGCAGTCATTTAGCATTACTTAAGATTAGAATGTTGCATTTGTAAGTGCTTACACAACTTTTTTTGTGATGAATTTAGCCGCGTCTTCATTAAATTTACTAAAGTGAGCCCACATTTTGGAATATTTTATCCTGCCAGCCATGAAAGGACAGCACAGAATGTAAACAAGCAGTTAGCAACATTAAATTCCCAGCCTGACACCTCATTAGTGTGTAAACATTTAGAAATGGTTATGTATTTTAAAATGCCAGCTTAGAATAAATTAAAAAAAATATGGATTCAATACATAAACCAGATCCAACTGCGGTTCGACGCCCATCCTTAGCTGTAACTAATTGAAAAGACAACAGGCACCAGTTTAAAGCAGAATGTGCATAAAAAGATCAGAAATCCCTATTATAGTGGAAAAAAAGCAGCTGTTTAATTCACAAAAAGAGCCATTGTTTACGTGAATGTTAATGTATACATATATGAACAACCTGCTTAGATTGTTCATATACAGTCTCATTTGTGTCATTATAACTATGATTACCAGAGTGCGTAGGATCAAAAAGATCATGTAGGTATGAATGTCATGTTTTCTCGGTCAATAGACTTGACAATGAGTGGGTGCATGCGAGTTTTAAACTATTTATCGTCAGAGAAGCTGAAAAGGTGATTCGATCCTTTCATATAGACGTTTCTACACCCCCACAACACAAGGTATGGACCAACTGCACATTATGTGATGAGTCAAACTAAAACATCTATTTGATGCTTGTTGGGATTTTGTATTCTGTTCCCACCATATGCTTCCTTCACATATATTAAATGTGTTGTGAAGAGCACAAAAAAAGCAACAGCTGTAACACCATATATAAAAAATACATGCCTTAATTACATCTGCACATATGTGGAGATTTTATGGAAGCAACGTATGATTTTCAGTGTTATTTGACCCAAAGAATACAGGCAGGAAAACAAAATGAAAACTTCATAGTGAATGAAAGTGGGTCATTTAGTCAGTTTGGTCATGGAATTAAAACATGACATATATCATGGTTTAATACATATGATTAAAATACATGCACATGTAATTAAATCTTCAATATGTGTGTTTCGAACTTACTTTGTGCTTAAAATTTATGTTGGAATCCGTGGAATCTATGCACATCAGTATCCTGGATATTGTGGGGTTTTTGAGGCGTCTTGATTTCAGTACCCTGGATAAGACCTTATCATTTTTTGAGAAACCTGGAGCTCTCTGACTATGGGATACAGTTTTATGTATACTCCTTATCCAAGTTTCTGACAGTTTTAGATTACTGCATGGACAGAATAGTATCTCACTTTTTGAAATAATGGAGAAAGAAATTTGTCTTTCAGTGATGAAAAAAATAAATAGTCAGCAGATCATCTAGATGGAAAAAGCATTGGAAAGCTGACTATTTTAAGTCTGTAGTAAAACATCGACCAGGACGTTGGTTTCCCCTACATGAACAGTGCAACAAGTCAGGTCACGATGGAAAACTCTACAGAAATATGGCTATGTGGATTAAGATGAAACCCAACCCCTGAACTCCATTATGAAGACCCTCAGCCATCAGTCACATGCAGATCGTCATGTTCTATCAAGAATCAATAACATCTGGAATTTGCGAGGTTGTCAGGTTGTGTTCGATGTTAGAGTCCTGTGGTTGTGACTACACCCTATACACCCTATAATATCTTTAAAAAAATAAGTGCAATTTCACCAATATTATGTCGCTGCTTATTATTAACACAATTTACAGATCACAGTCGATCTACAAATGCAGAAAACATTTGTAACAGGCAGAATATTGGTAAGATTGTGCTTATTTTTCTTGTTTCTCATATTTGTTCAAGTTAGTCACATTTTACTTTGACAGGATTTGTAAATGTAAATATTTAAATGATGATATTTTACTTTTTGTCATTATTTGTAGGTTATTATGCTATTATTTTACTTTATCACATTAAGCTGTATGTGGCCCCTGAACTAAAACATCCTTGTATATTAACATATTATATTAACAGTAACTTGTTAATATTTTCAATGTAATTTTTGGACTTCTGAGATTCATCCTGCGGGCCGGATGGTACCATTTGGTGGATCGGTATTGGCCCGCAAGCCTTATGTTTGACACCCCATTTGTTGATATTAGCTAACTCCATTTCTAAACTATAAGTCCAAAATGCTGCTGTAAAGGTGCAGAAGAACAGCATTAAAGTATAAAGAAAGACCTGAGAATTCAAGCTGTTATTACGTACACAGGTGACTGAGAGGGTCTTTAGCTTAGAAATAACTCCCATCACAGAACAGTCACATGTTTTTGACTAATTAAAAACACACTTCACATTAAATTGTAAAGTTACGTAATAAAACATAGAGAGTTAATAGAAAATGTGATAATTAGAAAAAGCCGTACAGCAAAGGTGGAATGTGATAATACAACAAATCCAGAGACTTTACCCAAGTTGAAGCACTTGCTGTTTGCACACATATTCATTAACAGCATTGACAAGGATGAGAGAAACCTGTAAATGTGGTGGTTAGTTGGACTGAATTGACATTAAATGTAACTCACAACAGCCAGTCGACAGCGACCAAGAGGCTGATGTCCTGAGTGGGGAGTCCCACGGCTGTGAGGATCAGAAGCATGGTGACGAGTCCTGCACTGGGGATACTGGCTGCTCCGACACTGGCCAGGGTGGCAGTCATACTAAACCGGAATTCAACGACACAAGATTTCACACTTAAATCTGAACAGACTCCTGTTTAACACATGTTTATTCACTTGGATTTGCTATGTATTTATTGGTGTGTTTTATGTGTCGTATAATTGAAGTTGACTTATGTATGTAAGTTTCTCAACTACACCAGCACAAAAAAAAAAAACAAAATTAAATAAATGTAAAAAAAAATATGAATGTGTAGAAATGTAAGATGAAGATTCCATATGATCTGTGCAAAATAGGGTGACTGTGTGTAGTTAACTCTTAAGCACCAAAGTTGCAATATTGCAACTAGCCACATAACAGAATGAAACAGACCATAGTTTCAGGTAGAGTTGCCAAATCTTGTTACCACCTCCCACCAATAAATGGCGGACACGTGCCCCTTCAATCCTAACACCATTTCAGTGCATGTTTCTATTCAAGGTGAAGAAGAAAATCCAGTTTGAAAGGCATGGTCCCGAGCTGGTTTAGTAAGTAAGTAAAGTTTACTGAGTTTTAGTTTTGATAGATAAGGACGGAATTGACTACTCTGCTACTAAAACTTACTGCATTTTACTTTCTACTAATGTTTAAGTTCATTTATTTTAAGGATAAGATGACAAAAAACCAAAAACACAAAGAAAACTTCCATGTAAATATGTTCATAAGTTCAATTTTACTATAAGTTACGCAGCCCAATATGGCCGCCGCCCTGTGACATCACAATATGCAAATTAGATGAGTAAATTCACTCTCATCAAAAACTTTGGGTTGTACCCAGTATTTTTCTAATTTATAGTTATCTCTAACCACTTCCAAGCTACAGCCTTTTGAAATCATGATATCAAAACTGAATATTTAAAAATAAAAATTGTGGCGCCTCCAGGGTTAGTAATAAAAGATTATGTAGAAAATATGATAACACTTTGTGACACTAATATATAGTTGCATCCACATTCTATTTTCCTTGTTACATTGCTTTGGTGAATATCTCTTGTGATCAGTCAGTCGTGGCATTTCCTTTTACTTTAACTGGAGTGTTTGACAAAAACAAACACATTTCTTGTTTCAGGCTCATATAAATTTAACAAGTACCAGTAAATCGTAGTAATCACTGTTTTCTGGGTTTATTGCCAATAGTTTACCCCACAGATGTGTTGCTCTCTGCAGCCCCACTCTCACCTGACAGTAACAATCTGGCCCCAGTCGAGCTCAATCCCATTCATCTGAGCGATGAAGATGGCAGCTACGGCCTCGTAAAGCGCCGTGCCGTCCATGTTGATGGTGGCGCCCACAGGGAGGACGAAACGGGTTACTCTCTTGTCAATGCCCAGGTTCTCCTCTAAGCACCGGAACGTGACTGGCAAGGTACCAGCGCTGTGGCGAAGAAAACCAGGGAGTAATACTTCATTATGACAGTCACGCACAGCTCGCAATGAAGTTCAGTTTGGAAACTTTTCTAAAAACTTGAAGAAATAAACGACTTTTGAAATTATAGATGATATAGTCTGTTGAGAACTAATTTGACTGGGTCACACTTGATGTTGCAGCACTTCTGACACTTAATTATATTATTCTTCTCTTCATACTTAAATAAATTCACCCAGAGCAGAGTTAATTTAGTCATTGTTAATTTGTTACATGAAATGGGCTAATGTAAGCTAACACTTTCATGAGTTAATAGAGAATAAAAAACTGAGTTGGACTTTAGTCTGAGTGGAGACAAGTGCAGCTGTTGCTCCGTGGTTGTTTTGTCTCATAATTAATCAGTGTTTCCCACAGATGGAGGGAAGAACTGAGCCCATCTCAGGAGGAGAAAGACTGGATCGCACCTAATAAATAAAACATTCAAGTAAAGACAAGATATCCCATATGGAGGCAAAGGCGGAAACTAGTCATCATCGCCACATATCGACCCACGTGAAAGAAGAACCCGCTTTCACTACAACACGTAACACACTAGAGAGGAAAACGGGAAATGTCCTGTACCTTGATGCAGTTCCGAGCGCAGTGACCCAAGCCTGGAATATGCCCATGAAGAACGTGAACGGGTTTTGTTTGACTATTACGAAGTATATCAGCGGGAGAAAGATGCCTCCGTGGATGATGAGGCCCACAATCACGGTGATCATGTACATGCCCAGTTGCCGTGCTACCACCTCCAGGTCAGCAATGGAGATGATTTTTCCACAGATGAGGCAGGCAATACCGACAGGAGAATACCTGGAGATAAACACACAGACAACATGTGTTAAGGTTAAAGCTTCAAATATTATATCTATATATATAGATATATAGTGGCAGATGTTCCACTGTGTAAACTTACTGTATGTATAGATAATATACTGTATGTTTTGTCATCCGTGTCAGGGCTGTCTTAACCCATAAAGACCCAGTTCTACTTTTGTGTCAGTTCCCAAATGATTCTTTTCCTCTGTATTTATCTATGTGTTTTACCACCATGAATTTAAATTTTATCCTCTTTAGTTTGAGTTTTGCAGTGGAAATCATGTATTTTCTAGATTTAATTCACTGATCATATAGATGTTCATAAAAACTCAGAGTAAATTCAAAGGTTATTGTATCAGAAATAGAGAAAACTGAAGAAAAAGTGACTTTCGGTAAAATACATCATTAACTGAATATAAAAACAAGTGTCTCCATCCACTGTCATTGATCCAACTCCATGGGTTTTACTGGTGAATCAATGTTGTAAAAGATGACGGTGTTTCCACAGTAACTACAGAGCCTCTGAACGTCCAAATGTGTCATATCTGATGACCATGAAAAGATGACAAACTGTATTTTATACCAATTATTCACATGTATCAATAGGATTAGTGGATCAACAGGTATTAAACATTTTATATCAGTAGATGCTGTTGGTCATGATACAAGGTGCATTTGGGTCTTTATGGGTTAAGGCATGGGTCTGATGGGCCCCACAAGCATAAGGGCCCCATGCGTCTGTTAACCCTTCAATGCACCTTGCATCATATATGATACATACTGATCAAAGGCGTATAGTCACTTCACTAGCTGCTAAATTAAATTATTTTCTGCTTTTACAATTATTTTAAAAAGCTGTTTTTTTATTTTATACTTTTGTACTTGAAATTTTCCATGATTTTTATATAGAGTTGTTTTATTTTGTACAAAAATTTTTCAATCATTTTTTGCAGATGTTTTCATTTTGTACGAATTTGCCCAGAAAAATAATTTCTGACAATTTGAAATCTGTATTTCCAAATGTTGAAACTGTACTCAATGTTCCTGTGCATGATGATGACCAACTGTACAGGACAATGTTCCTTTTCAAGACTGAAACTTATAAAAAATCAGCTTCGTAGCACAGTGGGACAGCATGGTTTGAACTGGCTTTCACTTATGTGCATGGACAATGACATCCTGAAGACCACTGACTTCAAGCCAGTAATAATTCCTGTGAGTAGTTGTCATAGGGGCCCCAGTACACTGCTTTGCCCGGGGGCCCATAATGCTGTTAAGACGGCCCTGATTGGTGTCACTGAATATGTTTACATGCACAATAATATTCCACTGTTATTCCAAAATTCTGAATTTGACAGGTGTATAAACAACATATTGTGTCTAAATTTGGCCTTTTTTTCCCCAAATGAAACATTTTCTGATTAAGACATGTGGAACATGCTGACATTACTCCAGTTTTATGAGGATTCACACATTGACTTTAAACATTTTGAAAAGAAACAGCAGTGGATTTTTGGATAGAACTAAACATCAGTCAGCTGAATTTTTAAAGGAGGCGTGAATGGAATGAATGAAACCCAGAGAGTTCACATTGAGGAACATCCGCCAACACTGAAAAGTGGGAAAAAAGGCTATTTTTTTTACACAGTTATGTTAATGGACTATTCATTTTCATGGACCATTTAAATAACTTAAAAGGAATTTTGTCTTTTTCAGAAAGAGCACAGAAAACACAATATTTTGTCAGTTTTCAATGCCCTGGATACACTGCAGCCTCAATAATCCATGTGGAAGATTACAAGTCCATACAATTCAATGTTGGCAAATGAAAATATGAGGCAGTTGATTGGGTTAGTAATTGGAATAACAATGTAAGGATGGATTTGGGGAGTGTTACAATGGAACACCAAAGTTACCAACACCAAGGGGTTTGGATTGTCTCAGCTGACTCTTTTTCTTATACTATGTATTTTTATACTTAAATCTAACCAAACCATCTTTATAGTAACCACTTTCTTTTTTATACACATGATATATAGATCTATCTAAAGACCTGGTTGACACCAGTTTTGTTATGCTTATACTTAGTATCTGCACTCCTCCTACAGTTTATGGTCCCTAAAACTGAGATTTCTAATGGCATTGCTAATCCCTGTTTTTGATTGGTTGCTTAACACTGAACTTTGCTGCCTGACTGAGTCTTATCCATCACTAGACATCCTTCCCTGATTGGTTGCACCCCTATCTTATAACCATGTCCTGGTCTATTGGTCAATTCAACATGGATACTGGATTACAGGGGTTTCCTCTCTGGACTGGATGGTATTTTTATTTGAGTATGTATATGTCTAGTTTTACATGAGTGGTCATCCCATAAGTATATTAGGCATGTTAGAACAGAAAAAAAAATGATCATTGAAACTTTGCTGAAACACTCATCTGAATGGAGGTTATCTAGTTTTAGTTAATATATTAGCGTGGCTGGAGCTAAAACTGTGACCTTGAATCTACGACTATCAGAAGACTGTTGAACTGTGAAACTGGCCTCATGACATCCATAAGTAGATGTTGTTAAAGTTCCCGCAACTACGTTCTGGTCAGACACAGATACTGGTCGCAGGTTAAAATAGTACAAATGCATACATATATTAAACAGTCTTGGGTCACAGCCTGCACCTCAACACTACAGAGATTTTGATGTTATTTTTTTAATTAAATCCTCAGCTTAGACATGTCAGATCAATGGTACAATCCTGCTTTTATCATCTCAGAAACGTTTTAGGGATGGCTCCATGACTAGTCAGTTAAATTACTGTAATTTCCTGCTCACTGACATCATTTAAAGAGCGCAGACGTAGACTTTGTAATGACCTGTCAGAGGAGATCAGAACCAAAAACTATTATATTTTAAATAAACTTTTAAAACC
>JAPQRQ010000018.1:22644754-22655138 GCA_037367365.1 Apogon talboti | reverse complement strand
ATATATGCACTCACGCAGTGGTATGAAAAAGTTTAGGCACTCCTCTAAGACTGCGTAATAATTTATAATTTCACAGAAAATTAGCCCAGTGAGTACTGGGGTATTGTCCAGACAAATATTCTTAGTGTAGCAATATTAAGTTGTATGAAATTGAATCAGATGTCAAAAATAGGGTGTAAAAAGTCAGCAACCATCAAACCTAACTGAACTGGAGTTGTTTTGTTCGGAGGAATGGTCCTAAATACCTTCATCCAGACACTCATTAGAGGCTATATGAAGCACCCAGAAGCTGATATTTTTGCAAAAGGAGGCTCTACTAAATATCGATGTGATTTTTCTGTTGGGCTGCCTAAATGTATGCACCTGTCTAATTTTGTTTTGATGCATATTGCACATTTTGTGTTCATCCAATTAACCTCATTTCACTGCTGAAATAGTACTGTGTCCATTAGTTATTTGATAGATCAAACTGAAATTGTTGATCCAAACACCTAATGATTTATAAATGAAAATAATAGAAATTGTCAGGGGTGCTCAAACTTTTTTCATACCACTGTATACTATATATACATATTAAAACAGTCTATTAAGACACAATTAGAACAGCAATTTGTACCATATGTACTAGACAATATATTATCAATATGATAATTAAGGAAATATACATAATAGGTGTACAAAAATATTGTGTTATTAAAAATGATGTGGTTATAATGTGGAATTATAGTCTGATGGACACAGGCAGGAATGATCTCCTGTGTGGTTCAGTGGTGCATTTGGGTGGATTCAGTCTGTCACTGAACATCGTCCAGTAACTGACCAGCATGTCCTGGAGTGGGTGGGTGGAACTGTCCAGTATTGTCCTGATCTTGGACAACATTCGCCTCTTTGACACCACCGTCAGACAGTCCAACTCTATCCCCACAGCAGTACTTTTTGTTGTTATTAAAATAAGATGATGTGCACCGATATGTGCAAATATTTCAAATCCTAGTTGAATATATTTGTATAGTGGTAAAGCTTTAAGCGCACATATAAAAGCCTTAGGATTTCTGTGTGTTGCATTTACAAACAACAACTTATCCAGAAGATTATATTTGTTTAATGAAGAGTCCTTGCTTAATACTGCATCGGTGCATCTGCTGTTTGCTAGACTTTACAGTCAGAGTAAAGTTTTATGCACTGCATGACCCACACATAAACCTGTCTGATTTGATTTAGCCAAAAATCCAGGTGAGATAGTGACTGGACTAATACATATTTTAACTTATTACTTAAACAGTATCATACATCTATCTTAAGTCTAGTTTAGAAAATATTATATCTACAAATATCTACTATCTGGGAAATGATAAGTGTGTGTGTTCGGTGTTCTAATACAAAACAATGATGGTGAATAGGTGATAATATTTTAATTGTGGGTACAATTTATTCTTATTTTATGTGAATTGCTAATTATTTGAAAAGCTAATTGAATTAGCTCTGATAGTGTATTTGTATTTATGTATTTATTTGTATAACTGATGCATTGTTACTGGGGAGTGAGCCTTGTTCATCTTATTCATATTTTTCAACTCATTTTCATAAAAATATATTCATCTCAAGACATTGCAACTAATATCAGGGCTATATTGTAGCTATATTTTAACTACAAAGTTAAAACTATATTCAACCTTGTTTTCCTAACAAAGAAACAAAATTTTTTACTTTATTTTTTTAAGAGTGACACAACCCATACAACTTTTCAATTTGAGAATATTACATCTTAAATAAGTGCTCTTTTGTTACTTGTTATATGTACAACTTGACTATATTTTTGCCATTTTCCCCCCAGTTTTAATGCTGATTACAGACTTTCAGTGAGTAGACTTTTATTGTACTTTTATGAAATCTTGCCAAGCCAATGTGCTTACTTTTCTTTTTATTATTATTTTATATTTTATTTTTTGCTTAATACTGCTTAACACAATACAATTTGCTTATACTTATGAATATTTGGCTTCTTTCTAGTTGGGTAGATCTGCAGTGTAGGCTTTTCTCCTCAGTGTTTTTTTTTTTTTCTATATTGTAATTTTTTATTATTATTTATTATTTTATTATATTTCTGTATGCTGGTAGGAGATACTGTTGGTGTGCTGAATAATAATAATAATATTTGTGTGGTATCTGAAGCAAGGCTATTAATAAAAAGGGAGAAAGCTGAATAATACGAACACAGTAAAATCTCTAAATTCATTAGCTGAGCTTTGTAAATGTAAGAATTGTACCCTGAGGTGATGCAGACTTTTTGAGGGCTTCTTGATTGCCTGAGCGCCAACAACCATCTTCACATGTGCTGGCTGAAGTGGCTGCTGCCGGTTCCTGTCCGCCACACAGTGAGCTGCCACCAGGACAGTACGCTGGCTGAGCAGAGCGCCGCTGCAGGCCAGCTTCCAGAATGTGGACTCTTCTGAGGCCTCCTGCTGGTCAGACGTGGACATGTCATGGGGCCTTTGGGAGCCGGCAGCCTGATCAGGAGCTAAGCGGATATAGATGGCCGCATGCCACGGCCACTGAGTGTCTGTCATGTTGGATGTGCTGAAAGACTCCAATTTGCCGCACACTGTGTCAAGATAACAAAGTGGAAGGAAAAGAAAGACGTCAAAGAGGGACTGATGATGATGAATGATAATTTCAGGGCCAAATCACAGGAAAAGGTGAACACACAAAGCTGTTTGTCAGAAGCAAAGATGGATATTGGAAGGACTCAGTGTAAAGCTTTGTGTGAGATGTTACCAAATCATTGCCATCTTATTCAAGGACGAGGCTTATAACACACACAGCAAATGTCAGATTCTGCTTTTATCAAAAAATTATGTGAATATAAACTTTTCAGACTCAAGAGAACATGAGGTTTACATGTGCTTAAGGAGAGTCTGTATGGAATCTACAGGGTGTCCATACAGACTGTTTACAATTTAAGACATTTATTACAAAAGCAAATGAATAGAAAATTCGGTGGAAGATATTACAAAATGAAAAGTAGATATTGGAGGGGTTTTTCTGCCTCATTTAATCCACCTCTATATGGACACCATTAGGTACATGAAACACATCCAGACCATACTGGATTTGTTTCCATGTTGTCTGTATCATAGACTCATCAATGGTATCAATGACATCAGTAATCTTTTCCTTCAGGTCGTTGATGTCCCGTATATTTGTTTGATACATCTTTAAGGTAACCTTATAGAAAGAAATCCAGGCCAGTGATATCTGGTGAACGAGGTGTTCAGGGAATTGGACCATCCCTTCCAATCCACCGGTCTGGAAATGTTTGATTTAGGAACCACCAACATGTAGTCCCCAATGTGGTGGTGCACCATCTACCTGGAAAATGATGGTTGGTTGAAGGTCATCCAGTTGTGGTGACACATATTCAGTCTAAAGGTCAAGGTCAACATTTGCACTAATTGATCTATCATTGAAGAAAAATGGACCAATGAGTGGACTGCACATGATCAAACAATGTGATTAAAAACTCTGATAACCACTGAGTACATACAACAAATCTGATTAACATATCTGATCAGTTGCTTTTGTAATATTTTTTTTAAATTGTAAAGAGACTTTGTGGACACCCTGTATGTTGTTTACAGAGGTCAAATCCATTTCTAAGCTAACGGTAGGTAGTGTTCCTGTTGAGGGACAGAGGAGAGGGCATGAAGAACCCTGAAGGAACCATGTGGATTTTTGTAGGAAAAGCCACCTGAGTGCTCCACTCAAAAATCAGTTTACAGGCTGTTATCATGGATAACAAGGCAACTGAGACATCAGACAGTATAACCAATATAACAGGCATAGATGCCATCAGGCAAAGGGTAAGCTGCTTTCCCACAAGATGAGGTATTATCCACTCATATTGATTTAGAATATTTTGTTTTGGTTTTAAACAGGTAAATAAAAGTGTTCAGATATGTCTATGGGTATGTCACTAGTTGAGATTTAACAACTGAAAACTTAATATTTTTACATATTCATATTAATCAGATATATGTAGGGCTAGTTCTCACATTAAACTCAGCATTAACTTTAGATTTTACATTCATTTAACACTTAGCAATAAAGATGTTATGCTAAGCTAGGCTAATGTCAAACAAAGTTGAGACAATGAAATACAGCTTTTAAATGTGATTAAAATGTCTCAGTGATATCACATCTGATTTAACGTATTGATTTGCGGATTTGTAGTATGACATGGCATGGTTACTTCAAGCTCATTCCATTCAGATGCTGGCATTCAGCACCTTTTAAAGATGGTGGTGTAATGGTACAGTAATGTACAAGTATATATTTCCATCTATTCCATGTGTAGGTTTTAAATTTGTTTTCTTTTTTTAATTGGGGTAGGCATGCTATTAGTGTATGTCTGAGGTAATAAGCATCCCCTTCATCCCAAAGCAGAGTATTCTTATTTAACAGTTCTTATTTCACCTGGAGAGCAGGAAAAATGGCGTCCACTCCACCGGCCGTTCTTCATACAGGTGCGTCGGGAGCTGCCTGTGTGGCGGTACAGCGGGGAAGCGCACTTATAGTCGATACTCGTATTAACAGGGTAAAACCCACGGGGAAGGTCATCTGGAGCGCTGTCATCGTTTCCAGATGGTCCATCTGTTCTAAGGGGGGCGAAGCCCACCGAGAGCAAGTCTTGCATGTTGAACCTGGACGAGAGGCCAAGTCTTTGGACTAAACTCATTCTGTGGCAAAGACAGTTTATTATTACAGATCATTATCTACACATAAATAATCTCAAATGGCCTAAGAAACTTTACAATGTTAGCTGAATCTACTGTAAGCAATTCGTCTTTACACCGTATAAAATGTATTATAATATGTAGTAATTTGGGCAGTTTATTTAATGCCACTATGGCAGTAGCACAGATTATGTCAAAGTGGACATAGCCACCAAAACAACCCACTGGTTTGGAAAGTACCATTTTGGCTGATGTGGTCTTTGCTTTTTGAAGCCTCAGGTGGCCAGATTTGGACAAGACGGGGGAGCAACAGAAGTGTGAGGGATGACGGCTGACAGTCATCATGCTAACACTTTCACAAACTTGCTAAAAATAACCATAAGTTCAGCTTATGTTCAGCTGCTTCCTGCTATGTGCTGACATATTTAATTGTGTAACAGTCCTGTTATAAATGTATAAATAACCACATTAATTAATGGGCTAACTGACAAACAGGCCAGTAATTTTACTGTTAGACTTCAGTTGTGTGACAAAATCCTTTATCTTCTTAATGTATTTCCACACCTTTAACCCATAGAGACCCAAACAGCCACCGGTGACACAAATCATCTTCTGATATAAACTGTTTAATACCTGTTAATCCACTAATCCCATCAATACATGTAAATAATTGGTGTAAAATACAGTTTATCATCTTTTCATGGTCATCAGATATGACCCATTTGGACGTTCAGAGGCTCCATAGTTACCATGGAAACACATCATCTTCTACAACATTGATTCACCAGTAAAACCCATGGAGTTGGATCAGTGACAGTGGATGGACACATTTGTTTTTACATTCAGTTAGCAATATATTTGCTCTCTGTTTTGATAGATCTACATGATCTGTGAATGAAATATAATACCTGATTTACACCAAAAAATGCAAAATGCAGAGGATAATATTACATAAAATTGGTGATAAATCAGTTAAGAGAGGTAGAAAGAGAGAAAAAATAATTTGGAAACTGCCACAAAAGTAGCATTGGGTCTTCAGGGGTTAATTCCAAACTAAGGCCTGAACCAAGGTTCATATTTTTGTTCCACTGTGTACATTTGTTTTGATTCATTGTGATTTCACTCTGGAAATTTTAGGAGCAGACTAATACGCCCTGCCCTTATCATCTATATTGGCTGAGTCTCCATAGCATGCTGACTTGGTCATTTATAACATCTGCCTTCTCTTTGAGCTTCGGTTGTGATGTCAAAGGCAGGTTCACCACTTACACATAACTACCGAAAGACAGAAAAATGTTTCTTATTTCAGTTGTAATGTTTGTCATCCATCCATTTTTCCAAATGTTGCTATTCCGAAGGATTTGCTCTTCAGGCCCACAAATTACCAGATGTCCATTGATAATACTGTGTGAATGGGTCTTAACTATACAAGAACAAGAAGCTAAAAAACTCTGACTCACTAGAAGGAACATTCTGTCAGTTCTATTCAGTCAACCATCACAGTACACAGAAAAGCCTATCATTAGCCTTATGGTCTTATTATTAGCCTCATAGCCTTACTATTAGCCCCTATAGCTATTAATGGAAGAATAAGGAGACCAGCAACAGACCTATTACAAAAGTGGAATGAGACTAGGATTTATTTTTAAACCAATGGATGATATTAAACCTTTAGATGGGCTTCAGTTTAAAGCTATGCTGTGTCTTTGTCTATAATCTATACATCATCCCCTCTCTCCATGAGTCTAACCCAGAAACAATTAGTTTGATGAGTTAACAACAATATACAGTATTTAAATAAATTATTGTCGTCCCCCCCATCCCCCGGTCGGGATGCAAGGAGTATTGTTTTTGGTTCGGTTTCTTTGTTTGCTTGTTAACATTTGGTTAACTATTGGTTGACTTCATACCAAATTGGGTTTATAGATTGTCAGTGACCCAGAATAGACGTGATAACATTTTGGGGAAAGTAGGTCAAAGTTCAAATTTTTTATGAATTTTGAAAATCTTTTTTTTCCCATTTACTTATAATTGGCGAAATTTCAAATGTCTATAAAAACATAAATTTTGTTTCAATTTACGTCAAACTTGGCACATATAGAGAGGCTATTGATATGCATAGACATGATGACATCAGCTGGATCGATGCCAAAATAAGCAAGGGGTGGGGTTTGTTGTGCCTGGCACCACTTGTTATTATTGTATCGTCTCCTCAACCCCCTGCTGGTTATTGTTATATTCTATGTTTATATAGTTCTATTCTTTTTTTTGGATTTTTTCTACTATGTTCATTTTGCACCGTAGGGCCTCAGATTCTTGTCATTTCAGTTTTTTGTATGTGATGTATATATGGCAAAAACTTATAATAAAGATGACTTTGACTTTGAATTACATAAATAAAAATACAGGGTCAAACTTAATACCTTGACTGTAGATTTGGCCTCACAACACTTTGCCGCACAAGTTCCGACACTTTGGGTTCACGACAGGCTGCAGGAAAGAACCCACCAGATACTATTACTGCATATGAAGTGTCTGAGCCCCAACATAGAGGGGTGTGTGAATGAGCAAAAGGATGAGGATTCCATTCTAAACAAGAATGATTATATGTATAAAATATGCAGCACAAAATACTCATTATGAAGAATAATTAAAGCCATTACTGATTGACTTGTTTACATTCACTCATACTGCAATCATTGCACTGTATAACTGTTCATCCTCTCACATGTTTCCATGTAAATTGGGGTGTCAGGTAAACTAATAGTCAGACTTACTGTATGCTAGAAACATTTTGTGTCATCCCTGCAAAGTAATGAAGTGGAAAAACAGGCCACTCCGTGTGCTTAATAGTGTGTTCACAGCTCTAATGTGTTTTTGAAAACAACTACCTCTCACACACTTGGGTGGCCTGTTACTCCAGGATCCATTAGAAAGGCAGGTACTCCGATGGTTTCCACTCAAAATGTAGGAGTTTTTACAGAAAAACTCGACCTCCTCTGCACTTCCAGTTGTCTCAGTAACTGGCCTGTAGAAACCATTGAGTAATTTAGATGGAGGGGAACACCGGATCCTACTTGTTTGACCTGTGTGGGCATGTGTTCAGGAGGAAAAGATATCAAATGAGTAGAGAGCAACAACTGTAGATGTATTCTGTGGTTGTTACACTGTACCAGTCAAAAGGGTTTAACCATAGGAATGGTGAGATAGATACCTTTAACGCATGTTGGAACTCTGCCACTCCATGTACCATTAGGCAGACAGGTCTGCTGCTGGGCGCCCATCAGTGTAAAAGGTGGACGGCACTGGTAGTCCACTGATAACAGGTCCCCCTTTGGGCCATATACAGGCACAACATGTCCATTCACTGGTTGCTCTGGAGGTGCACACGCTGGCTTCCTGACAGATGAAACTGTGGAGAGTTGTTTTAGCTGTAATAAGTAAACATACAGTGGTATGAATTCATAGTTTCAGTCACATGACTGGTGTCCTCGAGGGCAAAACACCATTCTAACATAACAGCCAAAAGGGGACCAGCAAGAGTCCCGCACAGCAATTTTGTTTTACAAACTGATATTTACACCCCCAAACAAATAAAGCAAATAAAGCAAGTTATGTGAACAAACTAAAAGTCCATATAGAATTCCATTTTAGTGATATTTACAAAATTATATATTGTAGACAATCCTTACATGTTAGGATGGAAATATATAGAACGGTAGATAAAGTTTTTTTTTTTGTTTTTTTGTTTTTCTTTTTTTTACAATTTGGATGAGTTGATAGGAGTACTGTTTGGAACCTGAAGAACATACAATTCTTCATTACTAAAGGAGGTGCCATTTAGCAACTTTAGTGAGCTACCACACAATCAATGCTAGGGCAGTAAGCAAAAATATGAAGGTTAAGGTTATTACAGTATATACAGCCTGGCCAACAAAACTGTCACACACACGGCATTATATTGGACTGCCTTTGGCTTTGGTTACACAATGCATTCAGCATTGTCCTGCCACTGATGTTTAGACCTGGTCATTCAGTATATTCAGATAATCAGCTGACCCCATTTTATGGACATATTCTGTTGTTGATCCTAGACCTGACCAACTGAACCAATCCCAGATTATAACACTGCCCCCACAGGCCTAGACTTTAGGCACTAGGCATGATGGGTAATCACTGCCCCCACAGGGTTGTACTGTAGGCACTAGGCATGATGGGTAATCACTGCCCCCACAGGGTTGTACTGTAGGCACTGCATGATGGGTAATCACTGCCCCACACAGGCCTGGACTGTATGCATGATGGGTAATCACTGCCCCCACAGGCTTGGATTGTAGGCACTAGGCATGATGGGTAATCACTGCCCCTGGCTTCATCCACCTCTCCTCTCATCCTGATGTAACCATCATTCTGAGTTAAAGAATTTGTTGCAGGTGAGACTTATTTATCACTGCAGTAATTATTCAGTAGAAGGATCTGAACTGTTTGCTGAGGTAAATCCAGGTGGGGAGTTTTTCTGAAATGTAAACAAACCACTGAACCACCAAGGCCTTTCTGTCTGGGATCTGAATCAGCAGAGGCACAGCCCAGTGTTAACTTCTCCAGTTAGTGAAAAACTCTCTGACATTAAAACTAAATAGACTTGATAAAACTGTTGGCAGCAGAAGAAAGCCCTGCATTACCCTCCAGATGTGCATTCTTACAAAGATGTAAATTACCATGGAAACCGCACAAATAGTATGGAAAGATTCTTCACAAATTGACAGCTTATTCCATGAATGAGATAAGGTTATGTACGTATATAAATGGAATATTACTACATGAAACATTTTGCATGGCACTCTATAAAGGCAATAAACACATGCCCCCATTTTCTGTAATAACAGCCAGTTCTTAAAACTTGGAAGCTCAACAGTGAACATAATATTTCTGCTTAGTTTTTATCTTAATGTGATACTAATTAAGTATCATCTGCAGACGCCACATATGGTGCTGGCTGCTTTTAAAGCATTATTCTACTCAGTAAACAGGGTTTCAGGACTAAGCATTAGGGACCCAACAAATTATGTGTTGGACTAGAGGTGAATCCAAACCCAGATCCAATTCAGTTGCCCACATTAGTGTCTTTTAATTTGCATATACAATAACATCTTTTTGATGGGGTCTGTAAGGTATGCAATTCAATAAAATACCTCAACAGGCAGGATGTGGTTGGAATAGATAGCAGAGACACACAGTCCAGGGCTTTGGTACCACACTCCCCCATAAGTTTTTACATTCAGGCAATAAAAAAACACTTTTTGGCATCAGTTAAGAACAGATCAAGTTCTGGTTTAACTATAAATAAATACATTTAGTATTTTTTAAATCACATCTTTGAAAATGAAACTCTTTTTTTCTTAACTCTAACCAAGGAATCTTGCTGTAAAAATCACTAAATATATGGCATGAGCTGAATTTCTGAGACCGGTCTGAACAGTACCATTAGTGCTTAACACACTGTAATGTTCATATATTACAATAGGATATACTGTAAATCATATTTTTGATCCAGAATTGCATGTGTGATTTGTGAATATATAAATGTACTGATGGCAGTGGCACAGAGGGTTTTTTTATCCATAATGATATACTATCAATAGCATGTATAT
>JAPQRQ010000018.1:22631723-22641863 GCA_037367365.1 Apogon talboti | reverse complement strand
TATATGTGTGTGTGTGTGTACTGTATATATAATTTTTTTTTTACACATACTTTTGACCAGTGAAGTGTTGCTGTCAGCAGAGCTCTCTTTGTAGCTCCTTTTCATACTCTTAGTGATAGACATATTACATTCACAGCTCAAAGTTCTCAATACAACCACTCTTAAGGGTAGGGAGACAAGGGGTTTGTTTAAGGACAGCATCAGCTATAGTGGCTATAATATTCTCATTTTGGTGCTTGCACAACTAACCTGTCTCACGACGGCACCACACCCTGTTTCATGGATTTGGATAGACATTTATCGCAGTTTTACAAGCTGGAGTCCTCTAAGACACTGTTGCGTGCATACATCTAATCTGTTTTTGACCACTGTTGATAAATAATGGCTTTTCCATTGGACATATGCGCAAAACTTTACTGGTATTTACTAAATGTTGAAAAAACAGACGTGCATAATGTCAGTTTTTCCATTAAATCACAAATGCGGTGATTTATTTATTTATTATCGTGAGATTTCAGGAGAAGTCATTTCATAAACATGGCGATGAACATAAATATCACGTTGATTTCCAGATATATTAGTTATTATTATAAATTACACCTCTATCCCATACTAAATTAAAAAATTATTCAGTTTCCTGGTGTGTCCACATATGCCGCCCCATGTTTGCTGTAAAACGCTTCTTGTTCTATTGTTTTAAAATCTTTTTATATCCTTTTTTTTTTTTTTTTTTTGTTCATGTGACTCTAGTTGCGGAAAAAGGTCTTTCCATTGCAGTTTTGCAATATACCAATTTCACTAAACCCAAAAAACCACCTATTGCCAGCCCAAAAACTTTTCATCGAAAAATGAGAGTTTTGGCAAAATTGTCTTTTTTTCCATTAGGCAAATTTTTATGCCTAATGGAAAATTAATTGACCTGCAATTTGAGGGTCAATGGGAAAGCGACTATTGTACATAGGTGTAGTGTAGTAAAGTGTATAATACCAACACAACCTGCCTCAGCTCCAGCTCCTTTACTCCACTGATTGTAGCTGTATCTGGTTCCATATGGCCTTGTACTGAGGCGTGGCCATATGGAACCATTTGCTTATGCTTTTCAAGTACAGTATGCATCTAGACTGGAGAGGAGTTTTGTTGTTTAGTAATGAAAGAATGAAACACATTTAGATGCCGGTTTCCCAACACGTACAGTTCCTCAGGTCAGGTCAACACTAAAGATAAGAGTAATCACCACAAACTGGACATAAGCAGTGGTTAGTGACCATCATGTACTGGACCAAGAATCAGACCGCTCGAAATTCCACGAAAATGTAATTTCCTAAATATAAATGAGAACAAAAAAAGCCCCATAACCAGGATAGTGGTATATAGTATGTAAGCAGAATCCTTTTTCAATACCTAGATTAATCCTTCTGGTCCAAGTGGGATTTATTATAAACCTTCTGGGCTTCTCTAACATTTAGGCCACCACTTCCTCTTAAAGGTAGCTTCCTCAAAATTAATTAAAAACAACCTAACCTCTTAATTCCTATATATTGCTGAGCAAACCCAAGTGTTTAGGTATGGGAATGGGAGTTAAATATCTGAAGAAGGAGAATTGGATTAATGGGAGACAAGCTTCAAAGAGGGCAGATGATGAGGGATGGGTAATACATCTGTGTCACTAAGTGAGTCATCACTGCCCTGTGTAAGAGACCACATGCAGAGACAAAAGATATAATAGTGTAGGATAAAAAAGGAGAGAGCTGCACATTTCATGGAGGGACAAATTACCATCTGTATGTTGCTGTATATCCATTACATCTTAGATAACAGTGTCAGCATGCCTTTCCCCTCTCCACAGGCAGTCTCCATTCACATCAGGCATTTGTTAGATAACTCTCCAGGGGTATGTGACACTGAACCTACGGAAAACACCTCCGCATTACTCTACCCACAACTATAATTACTTTTCACAGTGTACAATTCACATCTTCATAAAGTGTATGTTTATCACAGATTATTTTTGTGTATGAATGTTGCAAGAAGGGCCAGTATTATATGCATCATTACACACATTGGCATCATTTTAACCCATAAAGACCCAGTGCTATTTTTGTGGCAGTTCCCAAATGTTATTTTTTCCCTATATTTAACATTCCCTATATGATTTAACACCATTTATTATAAAATAATCCTCTGTATTTTGCATCTTTTCAGTGAAAATCAAGTATTTTCCAATATTTAATACACTGACCATATAGATGTTCATAAAAGGTCAGATTAAAGTTAAGGGTTATTGTATCAAAAACTAAGAAAACAGTGAAAAAAGTGAGTTTTTCAGTAAGAGATATCATTAGCTGAGCGAAAAACAAGTGTCTCCATCCACAGTCATTGATCCAACTCCATGGGTTTTACTGGTGAATCGATGTTGTAGAAGATGACAGTGTTTCCATGGTAACTACAGAGCCTCTCAACATCCAAGTGAGTCTTATCTGATGACCATGAAAAGATGACAAACTGTATTTTACACCAATTATTTACATGTATTGATAGGATTAGTGGATCAACAGGTATTAAACAGTTTAGATCAGCAGATGGTTTTGGTCGGCGGTGGATGTTTGGATCTTTATGGGTTCAAAGCCATACTGGTGTTTGTGGTGTTCAGTTGTCAAAATAAACAAAACAGGGAACTCAAAAAAACCTGGCAGGACTAATGCTGCCTTCACGTGCTACCGGGAAGATGATCCTTTGATCCTAGTGAATTTGAAATTACAAGTGTGTTGTGTTCAAGTGCTTCTGTTGTCGTAGCAATATGAAAAATGGCTGACGCACAATTTATCATTACCTGCTACTTGGGTAAAACACTTTTGGACATGCTACTTCATCTGCCACAGTATTTTTTATTTTTTATTTTTTTGCTAACTGAGTATGCTATTAATGTGCAAAACTATCAGCTAACAGGAGCAGAACATTAGTAAAAGCAGTATTTATCATTTGGGATGATGCTTTCCACATGTTGAAAAGTTTAAAGACTATTTTCATCCCGTCAATTCATGAATCAAATGTTTTTTTCCCAGTTCTGCAGGGGAAAATACAATGTGAGGAGGTGTTTATGTGCAATTTTTGAGTTTGTAACTAATATTTACCATAATTCCCATAGTACGTGAAGGTGTTTTTTGTAACAACAAAATCATTTGAACCTGACGCTAGTTCTGGGCTGGTTTTTGGAGTTAGTTCAACCATGGAAGATTTGTTCTGATGGCTTTTTTGGAGAGGTATGGTCCTTAAAGCCAAAACCATTCGCGACTAGCTAGTGGTCAGTTACTAGCAAACAAGATAGTATGCCTCATCAACTGTCATGACCACATGGTCAGGTCTCATGGTATTGCATCAACAACAGCCATACCTTGGTCCTCAGTCCTTTCAAAGTTAGATCATCTGATGCTTTATTACACTGCAAAGAGATGATCTGTCTCATCTGCAGACTACTGCTGATTTAATTTCCCATAATTGCTGAAGCTCTGATTCTTCTTCTCCTTTGAATTAGGCAGAATAGTCACTACTTGAATCCTGTTTTTTTTAATGCATTTACACATTTTTATATAATTTTTTGGTCCTGATAATCCCACCCATCGTTAAGTGTTGGTAATACTCCTGAACCACTTTCAAGGTCAAGTTCTGTGTCTAGAACTAGTTCAAGATTAGGTACCAACACTAAGACCCAGTGAATTTTCTCGGTGGAAAAGTGATTCTAATGCTTGTCCCTGGATGGTGCAAGTCAGTTTGCAAATAGAGACAGGCGGAGTTGGTTCAACAAATATTCTGAAAGCTTTTACGACCTAGAGAAGCAGTGGCAACGCTAGTGCCAGCTTCTAGCATTCAACAGCACAACAAAGGCTGACTCCATTCATTGTCTCTTTACAAAAGTTGCTCCAAGCTTTACAAACTCAACATCCAAACATAACTGACTCACAAAGTTTTATTTTTAAATTGACTTGATCGCTGTAGTCATGAAAATTCCCAAACTGTCACATCAGTGCTATTGTAAACCAACAAATGTTGGTGCTGTCAGAGAACCAGTTCTTTTTCTTTTGTTGAAACAAGAACTGGTTTGAGATTAGGTACTGGACTGGCTCCAAACCATCCCTTGAACTGTCTCGATGGAAAGAGAGGAACCTTTTATAGGGCATCGGACTGATAACATGAGTCAATTAAACCTAAAGTCAAAGGAAAAGCAGATCTATAATGTACTGTATGCAGTAATGAGCGAGTACAGTTTGCAATGTTTACATTAGGTATACCTGCCTGGACTCTCCTGAAAAGTGAGAACAAAGCCATCAAAGTTGTTGTAGCCATCAGAGGTGAACAAGATGTGCAAGTTGTTCCCAGAGCTTTTTACTGGAGGAGGTATCTGATCCCCACAAAACCGACCAATCACAGGAGAGCTCAGATCCTCCCCATCACGCACCTCAATGTAGTCATAACGACAGGAATGGTCAGGCTCCAAACTGAGCAGCGAAAACCTGCAAAACCAAAGACAGCTTATATTAAAACTGGTGAACCACAGGTATAGATACACTGTATGTTCTATTTCATATATTCTTGATTCTGTCATTCCAGTTTTTCCTGGCTTAATCAGCTTGTTTCTAAAAAAAATTCTGATCATCATTTTTTAATCAGTGCTATTTAAAAGGCAATATATTGAGGTCCTTGTGCACCACAGTCAAAAGCACCCAATTCCCACAAGACACTGTGACTGTAGACCTCTGCTTCAGGACAGGAATCCAATCAAAACTTTAAAACTTTTAAAGGTAGTTAGGCCAATGGTAGCTAACCCAAAGTTTGATGGTAGGGATAGCTTTTCTCTATGAATAATGTAGGCTAAGTATTAAACAGCGTGTGTAATTATTAGACATAATTATTAATCGCATAATTTAGAGGTGAAAGTTAAATGCAAATGTTAAATACTAGAAAATAAAATGCTACAGACCAGAATTGGCCATACTGACTTAAATAAAGGAAGCAAATCATTGGCAAATGAATTGAGATATGAAACATGCCGTAGTGAATCATGTTGAAATACATGACAGATTGCTCTACAGCAGGATATACGTCAGCTCACAAGATCTGGAGCCTTTAACAGCTTTATATATCAGTCTGCTGTACAATGAAAAGACGACATGCATAAAACAGTCCACACAAATGCCACCTAGATCCTTCCAGGTATCTGATATGCACTAGTGCAAAGCTCACTGATGAAACCCAATGTACTGTGATTCACCATCAGAGAAAGGCTTCTTCTATGTAATAGAAGCTAACTTGCCTGGAAATTCTACTGGAGGATATTTTAAGAGGTGTTTTTTTTCCCCTCCATTTAATGTTGTCTGGTTTTAACACAGTGACGAACTCTTAACATATCAAACACTTCCTCTTCGTTTAGTTTTTTTGTTTTTTTTTATCTGGATTGTTTGTATTTTGCACATGTGCTGAAGACAACCCAGTGGAAGCTTAGCTATTTCAAAAGGTCACGTATAATACTCGTGGTTCCATCAGGTAACTTATGTTATAACCCGTTGTCAAGTATGAATACTAAGTCACTGCTCCGTCAGTCAGACATGGTCAGACATGTTGCCAGCTGGCGAAGGAGGCTTTACCAACTGTTCCAGCACTGGTATGTCACTTCCGTCCTGTCAATAGCTGCTCCCCTTAGGTTCTGTCCCCCGTGCGCAATTCTTGTAATAAAAAAGTCCAGTGTGGTGCATTTATGGCAATTTTTGACTAAACTTGTGCCTCTCTTGCTTATTTGTAATACACAAAGCACAATTAATGTTGTAAGCATGACCAGTATAGGTACACTTTAAAATGGTTTGTCCACAGAATGAAGCCTCAACTGGAAGTGTCCACACTGGGAACATCTTCAGCCAGAAGCCATCTGTGCAGTTTTTATAGGTTATAAAATTCATATTTACCCTGAGTCCTACACTAACATACAGTAGCTTACCTATCTTGTGGTTTCTTTACAATATTTGCATTAATACAAAATGCAAATTAACCATTACTTATCTCTTTTTCAGATAAAATTAACTGCATCACTCATAAACCTTTTGGAGGAAGCAAGAGAACATTTTGTTATGATGGTTGGGTGATTTTCTCAGGGGGTTGAAGTGCTTTATACTTGGGGGCAGCAGGTTAAATATATTGGTAGCATGGGAGTTAATCTCATTTTTCTACCCAGTACAAATAATGCAGTGATAACGATGTGGGCTCATGCAGGGTTGTGTATCCATTCTATTTGGACCTAAATAACAGTTGACAGAATGATGCTGAGGTGATCCCATGTGTAGGCATTTTCAGATTATGTCAAGGTGGTATCCTCCACCAAAAACACGTTAGTCTGCTCTGTTTTCAAAGGTAAAATTAGCCTCCAAACTGCTTTGAGTAAAACCTGTCATTAGTCCTAGATTTTTTGTAATGATTCTCATCAAATAGATGTAGATAAAAACGTTGCATCGTGTTGATGAACTAGATATTATTTTTCGGAATCTTTGCAGTCCAGGAAACCCAAGCACACACAGTCACTTGAGTGGCTAAACCCTGAAGCTTGGGGCTTTCCTGCTCATGTTTAAAAACTTGGCATTATATCAGACATGCGGTGAAGTAACCCACCTGAGCTCAACGCTGTTTCCCCTCTCTACATGCAGTCTCCATTCACACCGGGCGTTGGTGGGATAACTCTCCAGGGCTATGTGACCCTGCGCTCGCTGAAGAACAGCTCCACATGCTACCCACAAAACAATGGTAATTACTTCTCACAGAGAAAATTCCACTTTTATGCACAAAAATTTCACGGATTTTGTTGTGTATTGTAAAAAGCTCAGCCATGCATGTTTTGCAAAAGGAATGTTATTAACAGAAATTTCAATGATGACAGGATTCAAGTGGCAATTTATCCAACCAACCGCCACAATAAAAGGAAGGTATAAATAGTGTTTCTATATTAAAATTACTTTTAAAAATGGTCTAGATTGCTTATTACAGTGTTACTGAAAAAGAGTTCTGAGTTATACCAAAGTTGTCAGTGTATTGTATGGCAGAGTTGTGCAATAAATCTAAACATAATTATCTACAGTAAATTTACATGACCACTAGAGGGAGTAGTGAGTCACTGTAGCCTTGAGGCAGCCTGTCTCCCAGTATGGTGAAGGTCTTGGACCAGAGGAGTGAAAAGTTTCTGACCACTGAACACAATTCAAAAGAATGACATTGAGAGTTTGATGTTGAAATTGTGATGTTTGTTCTACATGGGTGAGTTTGAAGCTTATGAAGGTATAAAGTTATTATGAGATATTATTATTTTCGCTATGTTCAATGTTTGTAAATCAACGGTTCAGCGTAAACTGCGACTGTTCTGACTTTGTTTAGATGGTTCCAATCAGATCTTTAGTGCAGCTACTGACAACACAAACAGAAAACAGAGGTGATTTGTGGTTTTACTGTGCCTGTTTTGTGTCTTAATGCTAAGCTAACAGAGCTATAATGTAAACTATCAGCTGACAGTGGTGGTATTTTAACTGACTGGGTTTTGGAGGAGAAAACATGATGAAACCATAATACAGATGTGTGTTAACAATGAGCTTCATGCAGTATTTGATCAGTGACACAGTCTGTAGAGGTAGCGTTAATACATTGTGTTATGGCTCTTGACTGACCCCTAGCTGTTGACAGTTTGATCAGTTTTTTAACATCAATGCTGCACATAACTTCTTTAATATCATTCTAACATCAACACTGGCAGGTGGAAGATGAAATTTAAAAAAAGAGCTAAAAAATAAAAAGGACCTGGTTCATGTTGAAATTATGTTCAGAGTTGACGATTTTTAAGGATTTGGAATTTTCAAAAACACTTTAACACAAACCCCCTCAGTGAGGCATATTTTAGTCTATTTCATTTAAGTACTTTGCTCAAAACAGGTTTTATTGACGTCATTAATTGTACAAGGACTCATATTTTTTCCTTTGTGTGTGCATCCAACTCCAAAGTATATGACCGCAAAGCATCCAAGTGGCAATTTTGCCTCAGGCCATGAAAAATGAAGAGAGGAAAAACACCACGAGAGGGAATTACAGGGTTGGAAAGCAGGTAAAAAAGGTGTCTCTTCTACAAAAGCAGAAGGTAGCCGGGGTTTACAAGAACACACTTCAGTTAAACTGATGAAAAGACCTGATAGCTGTTTAAAATGTCATTATTTGTGAATTCAAGAAAAAAAGAGGAATTTTTGTCAACATTTAAATATTTCAGGGATTAGAATTTATGCTACAGAGTGACAAATACCCACTGAGCTCAGTTGATCTCACAAGCAATGTGTTGTCGCCACCAAGTGTTCATGCCCTGTATAGCAACTACACAGGACTAACCAGAGTACTGTATGTCCTTCATGAAAAACTACAAAATATGTAGGAAAACGTCTAAAAAGAGCCCATTAGGCTCCAAGCAGAGTAATAGATATTCACTTCAAGAGGTGAAAACAGACATATTTGGTATAATAAACAGCCTACATGCAATGTATAATCGATTTCTTTGTATTGTCACATTGCAGTTATTAATGCAAACTACATGAATTGCATGTGTTAATCATGAAAATGCAATATAATGAGAATTGTGTAAAACAGGCTTAATTCATTTTAACAGTTTTTAGACCAGTGTTATAATTAACAGTCTTGATTTTAATCTAAATAGTTACATAAAAGCAGTAATCTAAAACAGCATTTTGTTATATTTATCTTATAATAAGGGCCTTCAAGTCAAACACTGACCAGGGAATGCTTATTTTAATTTCAGTTTCTTAGCTCCAGTGTAGTCACAATACACAGAAAATGTTTAAAGTGTAACTGGCATTTTCTGTAATGATAACTTCAACGAATCACAGGTAAATGTTTTTACTTATTGTGTTCAGGTTGATTGCTATAAGATTCATTAAAAATGCAGGTGTCCTGTGTTTGGTAATAAATGCAAATCCCAGCTACTTGGGCAGAAATAGACATTAACAACAAGGTGTGAAAACAAGTGGTTATGTCATACATTGTAAACTATTGTGATCATATGTCACTTAAATACTTGTTTATCACCTTACTTAGTTTTTCAACCTTTGTCAAGTGATATAAGCATCCTGGCTCACTTTAACATAAACCAATTTGGAAGTAAAAAAAAAGTGTACTATATATTATCTGTGGACTTTTTGAAATCAACCAATTCAAAAGATTTTAAACGCTTGTCTCTTCTGTGTGAAAACTGGTTTAGTGTTTTTTAGTGTATTATAAGTTTTATATTTACTTTTCCAAATTCCCCTTGGTAGATAATTTATTGAACTGTGGGAGAAGAGTACAAAATTGACTTGATTAAATAAAAAGGTGAAAATGTATTACAGTTTGTCGAGGTTTGTGTACATAATGTAATAATGCTTTTACGTCATAGTTTGTTACATAGTGTTTAGGTGATGACTCATTTTATTAATTTACATCTTACTAACTATGAGATCATTTCTATCAACTACACTGTGAAATATTTCAGATGAATCTGGTATGTTTTGGGAATTACATATGGAAACAATCCCTGAAGCCAACACACTGGCACAAGACCTAAGTTATTTGTGTGGTAAAAAATCCAGCCAAAGCCCAGCTGGAGTGACTGGAAACAGCTGTTTGCCAAAGGTTTTACAGGCATCAGGTCATCTGTTTAGTGTTGTAGGAATTCAACAGCTGACAGATTTTACACTTAAACCCCTTTTCCATTGCAGGAACTTTTACAGCATTTCCACCAAAATTACTTTCCCTCTAGTCCAAACTTTTCTTGAAAAAAAGTTCCCAGAAGAGGGGTAGGACTTTTCAGATTCAACTTAATTCTTGGGGGCGGGGCTATGTGCTGAAGAACACTGATTGGTGGAACACACTTGCAGCGTTCCACATGTTCGTTAACCCACTGTAGCCAGTTTATATGGCATATTTATTTATTCCATTTCTATAAGCTTCACTTTGTTTGTATTTTGATTATTTGGAAAATGGAACAAAAGAAGAGAAGCTGTGAGGATGGATGGATGGATGGATGGATGGATGGATGGATGGATGGATGGATGGATGGATGGATGGATGGATGGATGG
>JAPQRQ010000018.1:22612790-22623733 GCA_037367365.1 Apogon talboti | reverse complement strand
GTGTGTATATATAATTGGTCATAATTGGTCTAATTATTTAATATATTTCATATTCCATATCAGTGTCTATGTACGCTAAGATTTTACAAGCATTATTTATTCATGGTTCATTATTTTGAGGTTTCTCTTGAAACAAATTCACTAAAACAACACCTCACTTTTACAATGAATGAATATATGGGCATCTCAACTGTTTATTACAATTATATATATAAAATCTCTATGGGAAAATAAAAAGAAATTGTTAGTGAGGATGTGAAATGGTTAAAAATATGTGTGTGTCCAGATACAAGCAGATTGGACTCACACAGTAGGATGAGCATGTGTTTCAAGACAGACGAGAGGACGATTCTCAACATAAAACTGTCAGTAGTGATTAACTCTCTCATCAACTTAGTGGCAGTTTTGTCCACCATCAAAAAGAGAGAGCGCTTTTGATACTGGCAGCTTTTGAACACCAAATTAGAGTTAAGGATTTGGCCTTGTTGAACCTGACCCCGTCAGACATGAGGAGGAGGACGAGTGGAGGATTATGCATTCAACTAAATGACACAGTTACACAACTCTGATCAGTGTCACCAGACCAAATTCACTGTCAAAATGAGTCCCTGACATCAGAGACCAGTGGTTTTTGGTTCATGTAATTGCCCATGGTGATCTGTCAGTTATTTTTACCCTCTGAACATGTTCCATTCAGAGGTACAAGTCATCCAACATGCCCTGATCTTCACTTCTATTCTGTGTCAGTAAAGAAAAGAAACCCTTAGCCCACTGTGACACCACTGAGGGTCACTGGGTCCCAGTGGGGACAGATTTCATGCACAAAATATGAAGCTGGGATCTTTAACCAAACTATATTTATTACATATCCTGAAGATTATCGATTGATAGTAAAAACATTGTTGATGTTGTAGACCCTGTCATTTTAAATTTTTTCATTTTTTTGACTCATAAAATTAGTAGATACACCATGACAAAACTGCTCTAAAGTACAAATGACTTTTTAATACAGTTTTCAGCAAATTATAACTTGGAAAATATTTCATTTACTCCATATTACACACACACACACACACGCTATTTGTAAATTATTATTATTATTTTTATGACTTCATTATTACTACTTTGTTATTTGTTGTGTCTACTAGTACTTTCTAATGTGCAATTGCCTGGTCTTTCACTACTGCTTTTATAGTTATTGTATTACTATTTTCTTGTAATATTTCTTATATGTGTACATTTGGTGTTGTGTGTTCCTATTAAAACCTCAATTTCCTGAGGGCTCTGCCCAATGGATCAATAAAGTTTTATCTAATCTAGATAGATAGATAGTTCTATCTAATCTAATCTAATCTAATATTAGTTCATATATTGCTATTAAATACAGACTTATACAGCATACTAGTCTATAACGCTAGTAATACTAACTTATTACTAGTATTAGCAGGTCATGGTTGTCATTTTGAGTAAAAATGAAAGTGTATACAACGTTTATAAAAGTAAAAACATAATGTACTGCGCACTTGTAATACCCCTCGGCCAAATATAGTGTAAGATTCTGTTGAAAGTTACTGCCCTGTAATTTAGATTGGATTGTCTTTGTGTAAAAATTATTACATACTTTTTTTATATTTGAAAGTACTCAGATATTATAACTGCAAAAGACTGTTTCAAGCAAACATATCACCCCAACAAAGGGGTCATGTCTCCATTTGATGCCATTTGACCTTGAAAAAGTAGGTCAAGGTGACCTATTTTCAATAGGCTTCTGCTCCATGTTGAGATGCATCCACAGTATAAATTTGGTGCGGATATCTCAATGCATTCTTCAGATAATACAATTACATTGTTGAATGGACAGACAGACGGATGGACGGACGACAAAACAATTGCAATATAATATTATAGAGGTAATTAGTCTAAAAAATATATACTTTTACCATGAGATGTTATATGGGCATCTTAACTGTTTGTTAAGAGCATACAGTATACTTTAAATGGTTTATGAAGGCTCCATGCAAAACTAGAAAGAATTAAGTTATTATGTTGCTTTTTTTCTTTGCACATTAACCTAATTTTTTTGCACATTTTAAGTTGTTCATATTTGTTCAGGTTATTCACATTTTATGGTGAAAAATGAAAATATTTTCAGAATGTAATTTTACTTTTTTCACATTAAACCAAGGAGAAACTTTGGAGTTGTTATATATTATAAGTTATTATGTTATTAGTTTTCTTGAGACCACTGAACTAAAATGAGTTTGACACCCTTGATTTTAAATTTTGTCATTTTTTGCACAGATTAATGTTACGGGCCGGATTGGACCATTTGGGGGGCCAGTTTGGGCCTGCAGGCCATATGTTTGACACCCCTGATTTATTGTGTCCAGGCATAATTATTTTTCCTCTATGCTCCTGAAAACACTGTCTCTTGTGACAGATTGATTCCATTATGCTCCAGCCCTAATATTAACGATCAGCTTCAGGAGCATTTAGAAGAGGTTCACATATGCTCGATTTGCATTTACAGCCAGATGCTTCACACGTAGGGCTTGATGAATGGGATTTAGTGGCCTGTGAGGAAATAATGATTTTACGCCTGAAACTGACTACTCGATATAGTATTGACCTTTCAAGGTCCAAGTACTGCAGCAATATGTGCCAACGTCTCACCTCAACGTCCCGCAAATCACATGGCCGCCAGCTTCATTAACTTCACTCATATAAAGATAGTATGGAGGACTAGAAACACAAAATTAAATATTCAGGACTAATTTAGTACCAGTTATGACTCGGGGTTAGACACCAACAGACTTAACACACGTGAGTAAATGATAGGAGACAGAATTCAATATACACTGAGCAAAAATGTAAATGCCCCCTGTGACACTTTAAATTTTTAATGGCATTAGGTGTTATCAGGGCCGTCTTAAGGCATGGGCCTGATGGGCACTAGCCCGTGGGCCCCACGAGCATAAGGGCCCCATGCGAATCTGTGTGAATGAACCCTTCAACACACCTTGTATCAAATCAATCAATCAATCAACTTTTATTTATATAGCGCCAAATCATAACAAAAGTTATCTCATGACACTTTACATATAGAGCTGGTCGAAACCAGATTCTCAGGCCAATTTACAGAACCCAACAGAATCCTCCAGGAGCAAACACTTGGTGACAGCGGTGAGGAAAAACATCCTTTTAACAAGCAGAAACCTGGAGCAGACCCCGACTCCTGGAGGATGGACGTCTGCCTTGACCAGTTAGGGTTAAAGAAAGAGGGAAAAGCACATGGATCCACAGCAAACTGAACTACAACAGTTAAAAAGTAGAACAGCTGGTGTTCGTATAATTACCAGTAACTAGAACAAATGTCCATAACTGTTAATACTACTACTACAAATATAAGTATTAACAGTGGATATACTACTACTACAACTGTTTGTACAAATAATAGAAACTTCTACCATCTATGTAAGTGTATAATAAACACTATCACAGCTATATGGATAAATGAGTAATGACGATGGAGGCAGGAGAGGAGCAGGACTACAGCAGCAGGTCCAGAGGCGATCCAGGGAAAACCTGTGAGGACATAGAGCACAAACACTCAAGTCAAGTCAGTAACATGTATTTGCTGGTGCGTGAATAGAGGAGAGACTTAGGAGAGAGAAGGTCAGAGAAGAGGAGGAGCAGAGAAGAGCTCAGTGTATCATGATGAGTCTCCCAGCAGTCTAAGCCTATAGCAGCATAACTAAGAGCAGCCTGAGCTGCCCTAACTATAAGCTTAATCAAAAAGGAAAGTTTTAGGCCTGCTCCCAAACATCCCAGACTGTGGCAGGGAGAGAAGTAGATGCCTGGCCATGAAGGGCTTTGTAAGTGATATATATGATACATACCGATCAAAGGGGTTTACAGTAGTTACTTCACTAATTGGTAATATAAGTTCTTTAACATTTACAGTTACATTTATGCATTTTGCAGATGCTTTTTTCCCAAGCGACTTACAAGGGGAGGATTAACAATTAAGCTACATAGAGGAACTCTTGAAAGGAGACCACTAGCTAGGAAAGCGGGGCTTCCAGAGGGTGAGACTGCAGAAGTGGAGACAATTGCAGAAGGAAATAGAGAAGGGCATGGGGAAGGGAAGTGCAAGAAAGTGCTAGGAGAGGAGGTGCTCTCTGAAGGGCTTGGTCTTCAAGAGCCTCTTGAAGATAGTGCTCAGTAGGTCATTCCACCACCTATGACCCATGAAAAGAGCCTGGATTGTCTTGTGTGAGGTGTTGGAATTGTCATATGACATTCCTTAGATGAGCGGAGTGGTTGTAGGGTAACATAAGCCTTTATCAGAGCAGACCCATTAAGTACTTTGTAGGCGAGCATTAGTGATTTGAATTTGATACGGGCAGCTATGGGTAGCCAGTGTTGCTGAGTTAACAGAGGAGGGATGTGCCCTTTTAGGCTGATTGAAGACCAGATTCGCCGCCATGTTCTGGACCATCTGTAGTGGTTTCACTGGACAGGCTGGGAGGCCAGTTAGAAGGGCGTTGCAGTAATCAAAGTAGGAGATAACCATGGTCTGTACCAGGAGCTGGATGGCCTGTTGGGTTATTTATGGCCTGATCTTTCTTATATTGAATAAAGTAAAGCGACATGACCTGGTGACAGAGGAAACATGATCTGTAAAGGTCAACTGATCATCAATCATACTACCCAAGTTTCTTGCTACTTTGGTAGGAGCAAGAGATAAGGAGTCAATTTTGATGGAGATGTCATGGTGTATGTTGGCTTGGCTGGGAAGACCAGTAGTTCAGTTTTGGAGAGGTTTAGCTGGAGGTGATGGTCTTTCATCCATGCAGAAATATCAGAGAGACAATCTGAAGCCACTTTTACACAGAGATCCCGGAAAAAAGGTGAGATGGTGATCCCATCTTTTTTTCCTGATTGCTTTTAAGGCTTCTGTAACAAACAGAGCGGTTTCAGTGGAGTGGCCAATTTTGAAGTCAGATTGGTTGGTGTCAAGGAGGTTGTTTTGGGAGAGGAATTCTGTGACTTGTTCTGAGACCGCCCTTCAAAGAAAGGTTTTTTTGAGCAGCAGTGTTACCTGAGCTTGTTTGAACACAGTAGGAAATGTTCCTGATGTCAGAGAAGCATTAATCACATGTGTGATTGCTGCTGTGACAGTAGGGGCTACAGAATGCTAGAGGTTGAATTGGGTCCAGCAGGCATGTAGTATGACGGCTAGAAGAAAGGAGTTCAGACATATCGCTCTCTGTGAGAGGGCTGAATGAAGGGAATGATGCAGTTGGGCTTTTGCCTGTTGAGTTACTGGTACCCATAGTCAGGGGAAAGGGAGGGGTGTATGTAGTAGAACTGCTACATGTTGGAGGATTGGTGAGGCCCTTTACTAGAGGAGGCACGCAGTTTGTGAGCGGCTCAGTAAACTGACTGCTGATAGTTGCCAGTTTGTAAAAAAATTCTCAAAATTTTTTGGCTATCAGGTTGGTAGCGGGTGGTGGAAGCGGAGGGTTGAGTAGGGTCTTAAAGGTTGAGAACAGTATCTGGGTGTCAGTGGCACAGTGAATTTTGTCGTTGTAGAATGCCATCTTCGCAGCAGTGACACTGGATGACAATAGTGACTGGAATGTGGTCAAGTCGGAAGAGCTTTTCGTTTTGTGCCATTTTCTCTCAGCAGCTCTGAGGTTGCAGCGACTGGAGGGTGGGACCATGGGTGGGACTGGGAGGATTGAGCAGGTCTGGTGGATAGAGGACACAGGCTATCCTGACGAGAGTTCAGTGTAGAGCACTGTCAAGACCGGCTCGGGGAGCCTTGACAAAACATAGGGTGTATGCCGGTCAGCAAGGAGAATTTATTAAGTAAAAGGAGATAGTCTGTAAGACAAGGAGGAACTAGCCTGAAGACCAGTCCGTCAGAAGAAGAGCTGGCGACCACCACTGCTGTCCTTGTGAAGCCTTCTTTGTTGAGTCCTGGTCCCCATGGCAACCGTCCTTCATGTTGTCACATCGTTGCAGCGACCGCCCATAGCCAACTGCCAGTCTTGTGTTCCGGATGTTGGGGCCACGCCCCCTGCCACGTTGCCCAGGAGAACCCAACAGCTTCTCTGGTCACCTGTGAGTAAGAGAGAGAGAGAGAGAGAGAGAGAGAGAGAGAGAGAGAAATGTACCCCGCGGCACTGGGGTGTCACAGCACAGAGACTCAGTGGCATCACTAACCCCTAGGGAGGAGAATGTACTGTCAGAAGAGCTGGGATTGTCTAAGTGGATGTTGATATCACCGAGGACTAACATGGGGCAGTGTTGGAAAAATATAATGTTAGACTATTCTCATTCTAAGGCTGTGTGTCTCACATGAACTGTACGTTAGGACCATCTCTGTTTAAGGCTACCCGTTGGACTGCAAGCTGTTCGGCAAGGCCGCATGCACCAATCAGGTCAGGAAGACACCCTAACAACCATGGCGCCATCTTGTCTCGGAGTTATCTATGGTTTCTCCGGCCTGGAAGGCGCCTACGTTGATCTGTGTCCCTGGAAGGAGCCTAAACATCACCCCTCTGCTGTATGGAGGATGCTCACCCCTCATGACAGTAAAGGAGGGGCATAAACTCTGACGTACATCATGTTGTTGTGAGATGCAAAACTGATTTGTGTAACCTATAAGAATCTGAACTCTCGAATGGCTGTCAGTCAACTGCTGTGGCATCTTGCTGTATATACTTGACTCCTTGTTGCAAGTGAAAGCTTTTTGTTCCAGAATCCAACAACTCCTTCTCGTCTCTCTGAACTTTTCCAACAGGCAGTCATGCTCTGGGATGTAGGAGAGCAGAGTGTCAAGCTCATCAGGAAAATCACCCAGTTGCCCTGGTGCACGATAAATGACAACCATGTAAACCTTGTTCCAGTGCTGTCACTAGAATGGCATTGTATTCAAAGGAGTTGTATTTGACTGAGGGTAGCAGTTGATTGTATTTTCATTTGTTGGAAATTAAGAGACTCCCCCAACCTCCTCGCCCAGATGGACGAGAGGTGTGGGAGAATATGCAGATGGTAAAAAGTGCAGCTGGGGTAGCATTGTTTTCAGGTTTAATCCAGGTCTCTGTGAGAGCCAGGATGTCCAGTGCTAGGTGGTTGGCATAGGCTGCAATGAAGTCTGCTTTGTTCACTGCAGATTGGCAGTTCCATAGCCTTATAGAGAAGGAAGCACCAGTGACTGGGGTGTGTGTTATCGAGCGGAGATTAGCAATGTTATGATGCCTTTTAGCAACGTGAAACCTTCTGCGTGAAGTGGAGATAACAGGAATAGGATAGAGACACATTTCTAAGGTAGTATTATGGGTGAAAGGACAGGTTTGCTCTAGAGTGACCATTTCCACAACACCAAAAAGGAGGACACTTTGCAGGATTCAGTGAAGACTGAATAATCACAATTCGAGTGTATTTCCCACTATAATACAGTTATGTCCATGATAAGAATGGTATCATGATAGAGTGATTCTGTGATACTCTATTCATTGTAAGACAATTTTATCTGTGATATGTTATCGTGTTTGTGTAACAGAAGAGGAAAAATGTCCCAGATAAGGTGAAAGGTATTTGGTCACAGTATTTGTATTTATTCAAAACTGACAACTGACCTGAACCTGTTTATCAAAGTGCACAGAGCACATAACGTTTAAGATCTTAGCATATTTACCAATTAATTTAACATAAAAAATAACTAAACAAACAAATGAATGCAAAAGGTACATGCCCAAGTTACTAATAAGCATAAATAACTTGTTTTATGTGAATAGAGAATAAGAAAAAAACCACTGGAACAGTAATTCAATCTTTATGAGTCTTTCTATGGTCCCCTTTCCTTTGGTACCTACATCTACATGACACCAACAAAGAGTGAAGAATGCATGTAGGTCCATCACAAAGATGACCCACATGCAATTTGCTTTTGGGTACTTTTGGAAATGAATGCACGTTCTTTTGTCCACTCTGGATTAAATAATGTCTTTCTTTTCGGCATAGCACGTTGTTAACGTGACGATATGACATTGCTAGGCTAGCACATGGAGGCTTGTTTACTTTTTCAATGATATCATCAGATATTCATTTGACACCACCTTCAGCCAATTGGTGCTTTTGCCAATCTTTTGTTAGACTGAACGTCCTAAAGGATTGGACAGTATGCTTTGCTGCGTTTAAGTGCAACTCCAAAAAGGAGGACAAACAAATGTCCTGCTTGGGCTGCGCTGGATGGCAGACAGGGCTTTCAAATTCCGGACTGTCTGGCCTGGACAGACGGCCACCCTAGTTTGCTTGCTTGATGGTCTTGCTCGGTGGACAGGCGCAGGTAGACACACACATCTTTACCTGATAACATCTTCACATGAGAAGGGCTGAGCAAAAGGGCTGATGCTCCAGCTGAAACCCACTATTTATATTGTGTAATCAAAATTCAACGTGGCTGTTCACGTATTTAATGATTGCATCAGGCTGAGACCGCCCACCGAGAGTCCAACAACTAGCTGTAGACTAGATCAAAGAGGTCTCTGATTGGTTTCTGATGGCCTAACCCATGATAGCAGTTTCACCCCCTAATGGGTTTCAGATGTCTCAGGTGTTAGCAAAGAAGCAGAAAAACTGTACTGACACTCTTCAAGGCCCTTTTGTGCAGCTTCCTCAGTCAATTAAGTAAAGAAAACAACTATGGAAATGCTTAAACTACTAACTAAAAACTGTCCAACTAATTAAAACCTGGGAACAAAGTTTGTGAAACATCATATTTGAAGAGGAAACGTGGCTAGGAAATAAAAATATCCAAAATGACTTAAATATAAGATTACTTCAAAGTTTGGGGAAATCAAATCATAAAAGGAAAAAAATCCACATTTGAACATGACTCATGTTTAATAGTCTAAGAGCTTTTCCATGTACATTGTCAGGAGAACTCAAGGGATGGGAACCAAACAGCTGTTCCAAAGATGTTTGCAAGTCCCAAAGTGGAGAAGACATCATCAGAACAAAATCATTGCCAAAAACGAATGCATCACTGGACGGAAAAAAATACTGGCATTGCATAAGCATGTTGAAAAAATACCACAGCAAATGCATGTTTTTCATCAAAATTGAAGGAAGTTGGATGATTTTTATTTGTATATTTCTAGTCAGGTAGTGTATTTCCATAAGTGAATATCATTGCACAATTATTATAATTTAACAGAAACAAAAATAATGGATTGAACAAAACATTGTGGTTATTGATTCGTTATTCCAAGACATGTCTTTTTTTTGGGGGGGGGGGGGGGTATTTAATTCTAAAAATAATCTGCAAATTTGCTGATAATGACAATATTTTATTTTCATCCCTACTAGTAGGTTATAAAAATTGCACAAGAAATGCCAAGATTTTTCTTTGCATTTAAAGAAGTACAGATGATGTTGTTGGGTTACACTCATACTTAATGGATCTATGTGTTAGATTTAAAACTGCTTTAACCCAAACATGTGGTCCAAGAATATGTAAAAGTAATATGTATGTGATTTTAGTGCCTCATGACAATGCATACTGGATGTGGTCAAAACTACTGTGTTCCATTAGTTTGAGAAGGGAATTGAAGCCAATAAGCGATGGTGATGTCCTCCCTCCTTCATTTCTTTGAGTGGCCTTTAGGTAAATGCGATATTGTCATCTTTGTGGTACTCAAGTAATAGAGATACTTGACTCGAGGCCAAAGGTGTGGATTCAATGCTCTAGGTTTGGTATTCAGTAACACCACTTCATTATTAACAGTCAAACCTGAGAACTAGACCCACAGAAACAAGATACGACAGGAGTCTGCTCAAATCAGTATAGGCCCAGAGATTGCCTTCCCTGCATCAATGTTCCACAGCTGCAGACAGGCATCTATTTATTTAAAAAGACGCAAGATTAGGTTTAGAAATGTATTTTTTTTTATGAAAATCTTCGCTAAATGTAGAAACATCTTGAGCAGCATTTTCACCTCTGTGTAATCAACCATTTTCTTCACCTCAAAGTCCTTTATACCAACATCAGGACAATAAATGTATCACTGTGCAGGTCTTTGGATGGTGAGACGAAGCTGGAGTAACTACAGAGAAGGAATGATACATGGGAGTTTGATAAATAGTGCCCCAAAAGACCTGACTTGAGAAAAAGTATGAACGGTACTCAGTGATTTTCTTTCTATCGCCATTTACAAATATGTCAATTTGACAGATTTGACATGTCAAAAAAGTCAGTTTCTAAGCAGCATTTAAGCTGTGTTAAAATAATTCAATGGACTGCATCTCTTATTGAATATGATACATGTAACCAGCGTGAAAAATAACCATGACATACAGGTGTCCATAAAGTCTACAATTTAAAACATTTATTACAAAAGCAAATGAATAAACAAATCTGTGGAAATTAATACAAAATGAAAAGTAGGTATTGAAGTATTTTTGCCTCATTTAATCCACCTCCATATGGACACCATTAGTTGGACAATGCGCATCCAGACGGTACTGGATATGTTTCCATGTTGTCTGTATCATAGACTCATCAGTGGTGTCAATGACATCAGTGATCTTTCCCTTCAGGTCGTTGATGTCCCATATCTTTGTTTGATAAACGTTATCTTTAACATAACCCCATAGACAGAAATCCAGGGCAGTGATATCTGAACGAGGTGTCCAGGGAATTGGACCACCCCTTCCAATCCACTGGTCTGGAAATGTTGGATTTAGGAACCCTCCAACATGCAGTCCCTAATGTGGTGGTACACCATCTACCTGGAAAATGATGGTTGGTTGCAGGTCATCCAGTTGTGGTGACACACATTCAGGGGCGGTCGTGGCTCAGATGGTAGAGCGGGTCGTCCAATAACCGAAGGGTTGGCGGTTCGAATCCCGCTCTGTCTGAGTCATGA
>JAPQRQ010000018.1:22570760-22583788 GCA_037367365.1 Apogon talboti | reverse complement strand
GAAACACCGTCATCTTCTACAACATTGATTCACCAGTAAAACCCATGGAGTTGGATCAATGACAGTGGATGGACACTGGGTTTATGTTCAGTTAATGATAAATTTTGCTGAAAAAGTCACTTTTTCTTAATTTTTCTGTGTTTTGATCTAATAACCAATGCATTTACTCTGAGTTTTCATGAGCGTCTAAATTGAATATAGGAAATTACATGATTTACAGTGAATAGAGAAAAATATGTAGGATAATATTATAATAAATGGTGATAAATCACTTAAGAAAGGTTTAATAAAGAGGAAAATTCACTTGGGAACTGCCACAGAATTAACACTGAGTCTTTATTGGTTAATTTCACACCAGATCCATACTGATCATAATGCAGAAATATAGAAAAGTAATCACAATTATTATCTACTTCTGCAAAGTAGATGTTCTTCCTATTAGTCTGTCAGCAGGGCACTGAATACAGTTAAAAAAGTATAACTTGATGTCATCCATATTGAACAGACAGACCCGGGTCAAGAAACTATTGATTAAACTTCTTACTTCCAGAGTATAATTATTCTTTGCTTAGTGAACTTTCTTGGGTCAATACCATGAGAGACACAGACAGAGACCCAATTTTTAACAAATTCATGTACAGACCTTCTTCTATCTGTGTTACAGTGCATTCAGTTAAACAGTGCTGTATTTTAACCCATAAAGACCCAGTGGTACTTTTGTGGCAGTTCCAAAGTATTGTTTTCTCTATATTTAACTTTTCTTAATTGATTTATCACAATTTATTATGACATTATCCTCTGTATTTTGCAATTTGCATTTTTCAGTGAAAATCATGTATTTTCCTATACTTAATTTACTGATCATGTAGATGTTCATGAAAACTCAGATTAAAGTTGAGGGTTATTGTATCAAAAACAGAGAAAACTCAAGAAAAAGTGGCTTTTTCAGCAAAATCTATCATTAACTGAACATAAACCCAGTGTGTCCATCCACTGTCATTAATCCAACTCCATGGGTTTTACTGGTGAATCAATGTCGTAGAAGATGCCGGTGTTTCCACAGTAACTACGGAGCCTCTGAACGTCCAAATGGGTCATATCTGATGATCATGAAAAGATGATAAACTGTATTTCACACCAATTATTTACATGTATCAGTAGGTTATGTGGTTCAAAAGTTATTAAACATTTTAGATCAGTAGGTGGTTTTAGTCATTACTGGCTGTTTGGGTTTTTATGGGTTAAAATGTTAGCAGCCAAAAGGAATGAGACTTCTGCTGGAAGTGAAACAAGCACAAATATTTATCATCAGTTGAAATGAAAGCCTTGTAAATGCAATATTTATGGTTTGTTGAGATGAGTGTGAGTGAAAGACTTACTGTGGGAATCTTTTGGTAAAATCCCTTGCAGGAGTCATGGAGAAAGTCTTTCAGCACTTTGGCGACTTCATACAGGGTGAAACGGGGTTTGCGGTCGCCTTGTTCAGGCGGGTGATGCACCGGTGGACCTGGGGTCCTGGCAGCTCCAAGCAGAACTTGTTTCTCCTGATATTTTTTGAGGAGTAAGTTGTGGAGGAGGCTCTTCTCCGAAACAGACCAGTAGAGCTCCTGCAGACGACCGTAAGTGAGGAACTCACCCAGGTTCACCCCGTTGTCCACAAAGAGGCGCACAAAGTCTGGTTTGTCATTGATCAGCGCATCCATCATCACCTCTTCAAGGTCACACGCCTGCAGAGAGCATGTGTCTTTGTTAAGTGACTCATGAAGCAGCGGTCTTTTTGTCACTATGACAAAAAGAGCTTTTAAACTGATCAGGTTCTTTTTCTTTTCACTTCATCACACTGAGCTTTTGTATTTTGTCTATCGCTGAATTCTTTCCACGTAGTTTGATCCCCAGTGTTGAAACAGTAAAAAAAATTTCCATAGTGTAGTTTTGTCCTTGTGTATACTGTCCTCATCTGCCTTCACTAAACCCCCGAAAATCAGTTTAACTGACTTTGAAAGGGCTCGTTGTAGGTTCAGTGATTTTCTGGATTTATGCACAATGATATATGGATGCACATCAATCATAACTACCGGTATGTGAAAATATTTTTCCTAACTCGAAAGTACAGACATTTTAAGGAAAAAGTCACTGTTTTTAACACTGCTCTCCATTTTTTTTCACATCAAATTACCCCACAGAAAGAAATCATCTCCATGACCTACATACAGCTTGCAATATGAGGTAGTAAACAAGCAAAACATTTTGGAAACCACTCAGAAGTCCTCTATCAGTTGCTGATTTTTCTGAATATCGCTGCCTAGGATATCTTCCCTTCAATCCAACTTTCAATACCATTCGGATCTACTGCAGGATCCACATAAAACTACTCTAATAGTTCACTTTATCAGCATTACTCTTCCAATGCCTGAGTGAATAATAATTTTTTTTAAAAATCAGATTTCCATAAAAGTATTTTTTTTGCTTCGGTCATAAAGCGGTAAAGTCACGAAGCACCACAGGGTGTTCGACTTGGGAGCTGCTGTCAACTGAAGAGTCATTCAACAGATGAAGTTGTCTCAGCACTGGTTTTAAAAGAGTTTTTCCATTTATCACCAGAGCTGAGGGCTAGAGACAGAGACTGAAACACTGTCCATTGGTTTCAGCTGAGTTTGGTGCATGTTGTTCTGTATCAGGCCTTCATGGATCCAACTCTCTCCCTCCTCTCTCTCTCTTTCTATCCTCTGCTGCAACATCAAATCACTGCAAACACTATAAAGACCAATAACAGACCATGAATCACTAGTGACATTAAAGCAATCCTCGACAAGAAAAAAGAGGCAGTGACAGAGAAAGATTCAAACAAGTGCAATATGAGCTGAAGAAGAAAGTGAATCGGGCAAAAGAGGATTACCAAAAGAAAGTAGAGAGGTAAATGCTGCACAACGACATCATAGAAGTGTGGAAGGAATTTAATACCATCCTTAAGCTCCGAAAAAAGAATAGCCAGGTGACAGCGGGGGGGTGTGAACAAGCCCAGTGATATCATCAAGTTCTTCAACAGGTTTAACACCGACACAGCCGGTACCGCCTCACACTCTTCAGTAGCACCTCATTCTTCACACAACTGTTCCTCATTCCTTTTCCTACTCCATCTCCTCAATAAGTATGCATTGCCACCACAGCACCGACTGTACAAGCCTTCCCACACCTGGATTTGTACTTAAAGCAGCTGGGTGCATCCTCACCACTCTACATCGACGCCATCCCATAAATGGACACCTAACGTGTCAGACTGCGGAGGAAGTCCAGGTGTAGGATGGTGTGTAGGTCCTACTCCATCTCCTCCACAAGTGTGCATCCACTCCACAGCACCTACAACCCATCCCACACCTGGACACCCTCCACTGTCTGTCACACTAGCAGAGGGTTTGATGGATGCAAAGTCCTGAGACCTGTGAAAGCAGCTGGTCCAGATGCTGTCTGTCGAAGAGTTCTTAGGAACTGTTTAACCCATAAGGACCCAGTGTTACTTTTGTGTCAGTTCTCAAATGAATTTGTCTCTCTATATAACTTTCCTTAAGGGATTTATCACCATTTATTGTATTATTATCTTTTGTGTTTTGTGTTTTTTACAGTGAAAATCAGATATTTTCCTATATTTAATTTACTAATCATTAAATTCATTAAAGCTCAGATTAAAGTTGAGGGTTACTATGTCAAAAACAGAGAAAACTTAAGAAAAAGTGACTTTTTCAGCAAATCTATTAATAACTGAACGTAAAACAAGCATTTCCATCCACTGTCATTGATCCAACTCCATGGGTTTTACTGGTGAATCAATGTTGTAGAAGATGACAGTGTTTCCACATTCACTATGGAGCTTCTGAACATCCACATGGTTCATATCTCATGACCATGAAAAGACCACAAACTGCATTTTACACCAATTATTCATAGGATAATGATAGGATCATTGGATCAGCAGGTATTAAATAGTTTACATCAGTAGACGCGTTTGGTGGATGGTGGATGTTTGGGTTTTTATGGGTTAAACCTCTCAGAAAGATCCTCAACCTAAGTCTAGGGTTTTGGCTATGTGGAAAACATTGTGTACCTAAAGTACAGCATCCAGCTGAGTTAAATAACTACTTATGTTTCTTAAGTGTATTCAAAAAAGTTCAACCCTCCATACGCAGACACGACCTCTGAGGGATGGGATTAGGTCCATCATTTTCCTGGATCACAGACTACCTGACAAGAAACCACCATTTGTCTGGAGAACTGCTGAAGGGGCTCCACAGGGGACTGTTTTGGCTCCTTTCCCATTTCACATCGTACACAACAACATTGACACAAATACTTCGAGGACTCTGCTGTCATTCCATCTGTACTACCATGCTGCACATTAGACCTGTTTTATCAGTGTGCTGTGGCTTCATTTTCACATTAGGCCCTTTCGCACTCTAGGAACTTTTATGGTTCCTAGAACCTTTTTAGTTCCTTTAGTTTCTTAGCGCATTCACACAGCATAGGAACTTGGAACTATGAACCATAGTTCCTGGAACCTTTTTAGCTCCTACTCCCGGGCAGGGTCTTTTTAGTTCTATAGGAACTAATATGACATCTGTGTTTGGTGATTGGTAGACCTCAGGCCACGCCCATTTCCGTGTCTTGCAGGAGAGTAAGTGCATTACGGTGAATATAGCACAGCCATGATTAGGTCGTAGACATCAGTCCTGTTGGTTTTCTACAACAGTATACATCATACTGTTCAGTGTGGACACGTTCATTCTATTGTTCATCAGTGAGAATGGCTTTATGACGCTAAATCCACATTTGCACTCTGCCGTTGACACAGGGAGCGTGGAGATGGCACAAAACACTTTACAGAGATTGTCTTGGACTCTGTGGCATTAATATTATATCATATGTTATTCTGTGGGGGTCTCTCAAATGTCAACTTAGATTTTGATCATAAATAAAGCTCATTTTCCATCCCTGTGTGTGTGTGAAGGTTGTGCCGTGCATAAAAGCGCTTTGGCGGATGCAGAATATTACTTCATCACACCGGTCTATATGATGGTTCCTATTGCCTGTGCAAATGCAAACAAAATAGTTCCCCTGGGGGAGAGTAGTTCCTAGAACTATATTCAAGGTGGATAGTTCTAAGAAATTAGTTCTAAGGACTACTCTGTGCAAAAGCGCCTAATATCCTCTGATTGGGTCTGTATCTGTACTTCTGTCAGTAAACCATAGTCACTCCTTATTTTGGCTCTGTAATATATGACTCACCTTCCATTCTACATCTCCATTAAAGATGTCACTTTTGGCAATGTCCACTCTGTTCCAGGCCACAGCCAGTTTCAGTTCATCCAGGAAGTCCTGCGCCTCCTGACTTTGGCTTTTACAGGCTGATGTACACACAAATGAGAGTTCTCAACCTACAGCACTAAAATGTCAACGCTCTAACATAACTACCACGTCACAACACCTATAATCATATAGCAGCTGAAAATTGCCATGTTTTTCTAACCTTTGACGAGAGCTTTGAGGATGACTGTGTCCAGCTCTGAGCTTTCCTGTTCAGGGTCATGAACAGTAAGGAGGTGTCCATGATCCAAAATCTTCTTAATCTGATTGGCAGATTAAGAATCAGTTAATTAGGTAATATTTAACTTTCTACTGCTAATGAATTATTATCTACTTGTTGTGTATGTAGACTTGCAAAAGGCTATATCATTTGAATATTTCCCTCCTGCTGCACATCCTTAATTTAGGTCATCATGTACGATTTTTTAAGATAAGGACAAAATTCCACATTTGCTTCACTCACAATCTTTCCTGGCGTGCCCCATTTTTCTGGCACGTTCAAATGTTGTGATGTGTATATCTCTGTATATGCCTGCCTTCATGCTGTGTTCTCACCAGCTTGACCCAGTTACTGATGTCTGTGCTGTGGTGAGCATTTGGAAAGGTGTCCAACAGCAGCTCATGAACACTGTCCGTATCCCAGCAGCCCCTATTCATCAGCGTGACAAGGATGTCAGCCACACCTCCTGAGCCGGCCAAGATCAGCCATGGTGTCGAATTGCCAATGCCTTTATACATCCTCTGCAGAAAAGAACACAGAGTGCAGACAGGTTGTCAAACCTCAATTTTACTAAATAACTTCTCAAGTGAAATTAAACACACAATTCTATTAATCAGTATTGACTACAGTCCATAATATCTTTGACTATGACTCTTTTTGTGGTGGATTGTGAGAGATTTGTAGCCAAACGGAGCCATTCTATGAAAAAAACGAAAGAATTTGCCTGTTGGTCAAGTTTTCACTATGGCTGTATGATTTAGTAATAAGAAATATGTCAAATATTGTGGACGATATAAAGGTTTACAGCAGAAATATAATTAAATGGTCATCTACAGTACTACAGAGGTGTGGAGGGAAATGCTGTTTATTTGACTTGATTTGATAATAATAATAATAACAATAATAATAATAGGTAAAGGAAAATTAATGATAACTACTGACAAATGTTCATTTTTACAAAGTAAACAAAAACTAAAAGTCCAATGTGTGTGCCTTGCATCAGGAGTCAAAGGTCATGAACCACAGCTTGGAATAATGCAAAGTGTAATACAACAGATGCTAGATGCTGGCAAACCGTGGTATTACATGGAAACTGGACATTAGTTTTAAAAGAGCATGATTTAGAATGAATTTTACTAAGTCAATACATTTTCTAAACACATCATTCTGGTCTCATTCACTGTATTTTGACCCCAGCCGAGCATCAGTGTGTGACAAGTTGAGAGTGAAAGTTTCTTTTTTTGTCTGTAGTTAGGTCCCATGGGTCACACTTAAAAGCTGTGGGAAATTGTTTTTAGGGGTTAGGGTTTATATAATTTATGGCTAATGTTAGCTAATGCTAGCAACTCTATTTCAAAATTCATGAGTGACTCAGTTGTCGACATCCAGGGTAATAGCCTGCACATTCATGTCTATGTAGAGGCCTGGCTCAGGTTTTCTGGGAAAATACACTCAGCTTCTTTATTGCATCTCTTCTGCTCAATAGTGTACGCTGCTAGCTGCCACTAGTTTAGAAATGGAGTTTGCTAACAACCAGTGACCAACTCTCACTCCAAACAGTCTTACACATAACTTTGCATGAGAACATTTGCAAATCATGCATTCTGAACATTTTTACATATCAGTTCAGCTTTCCCTCAAAGATAAAACTGAGATATCGTCAAAGACTGGGCCATAAAAATGGCATCAGGAGTCAGGAAATGGACATCAGCAGCCCTAGAATAGTCTACTCTGTCTGCCTACCATGGCACATACAATGTGAACAATATTAACAGACTAAGCCTATCATCTACATACAGTAGACGTAGATAGACTTATTTAGTCTAAATATGTTGCTTTCATATATTTTATGCAACTCCAGAGCATTTATTTACAGTGTAAATAAAGGTTGCTGACACAAGGCCAAAACAGAGACTCAGTGGGCATTACTTTATTAAATAATGAACAGCTTGCACATAGAACTGTTGACACACACCCACACCCACACTTTTAATTTAATCAAATTGCAGCCTTTTGGAGTTCTATAATCACACAGGCTGACACTGCAATTAAATGTGCAGGAATAGTTTGTGTCCATGACTTTATGAGGCAGCTCAACCAGAATCTTGACTTGGCTGCTAAATCTCAGACCAGACGGTAACTGTTCAAATCAAGATTGTTCTTATACGAACACACATAAGGGTCTTTCAGAAGGTCTCTCTGTGGTCACGTCTTTAAATCTCTTAATGCTTTTATGAGTGCCATTATAATAGGCCACCTAGGTATCTTCATGTTTTCTTTGCAATAAAAGTGTCAGAATTTTTTATTTTTTTTCTAAATCTTTTGCACTTTTGTTTTCAGGAAGAACATAACTTTCAATATCTGGCTATTAATTATCATTATTATAAATAATAAATGCTTAAAACAGTGTCTTTTTGTAAAAATGAAAAAATGGACTTGAAGTTTTGTGCATATTTACTATCAGAAACAACTGTAAATGTCCATAAGAAAACTTTTTGAGATTGCAGAAATAAACTTTCAACTACTTTCCATCTGCTCAAACATGCTTTTTGGTCTTGAACATTCAGTGTCCATATTATGGCTTCATATATTTTGCTATTTCCAGGAGTTTTTTAGCCTGTGTCGAAGTCTCTGAAACAGTTCCTTTCTACTTGAAATAGAGTCCCACATTGCTGCTGTAAAGCGTTATAAAACAGTCATAGAGAGAGAGTTGCGACACGCTTTGATGTCGCCGCTACAGTGATCACGTGGTTCATGTGAGCCTCAATAGTTTCAAACTGCACGCTGTCATGTTCTTCAATGGGACGGACGGTAGCGAGTGCATTATTGCATGGTAGCTAAATATCAAAATAAACTACACCCAAGTATATTTCCAACCGTTGTCGCACTACTGTATGCATGTTTGTGTCAGTAATGCTTTTGAGTAGTGGGGCTGACCACTGAAAGTACTACATTTATTACTAAAGTTTTAAATTTGACACAGAGTTAGCCATCTAGCCTCATAACTACAGCAAGTAGGTTTACCAAATAAGCGCAGGACAAAAAACTACTTACAGGCATCACATGCCATTATGAAACGTTACTAAATTAAAAATAGAATAAAATAACTGTCAAAGTGGTCCGATATTTCTACCCATAGTAAATGACACTAATTAGCACATTACCTCAGCTCACAAACTGAACCCAACACCACCAGGTTCAGCAAAACAACTAAAATAAAACCCACTGATTATTAAATTTGTACCAACGTTACCTTACCTTAGAGACTCCATAATTTGTAGTTATAGAGGTTAAATCTCAACAGCTGGCGAGGTCCAGCTAGCTAACTATCAGGCTACAGCTGAAAATCGAACATAAGGGTTGTATAAGATATAAATTCATACAAACGCTAACACATGCCAAAGAAAACAGAGTCTACAACATAAATGTCCGCTAATACAGGAAATACACTTGATAATTTAAAAGATGACAATACCTTATTACCTTACTGCTGGAGTTGTTAAATCAGCAGCAATAGTAATGAATGTGTCCCGACGCTGCCATACTCAATGTTTGGAACTTTTGGCGCCTCCATAACCCGGAAGTAGGTCCATATTTCGTCTGCCATTTTAGGAAGTGTCGCCACTCTGTTTTCTGTACTGCTCTGGTTGTATAGTGTCGGAAAGCTCAGGGTCTCAGCTTTCCGGTGCCATTTGAATTGTGCGGATAGCGCCGACGGTTCAGGACTTACAGTAATTTGAGTAGTGTAAAGTGCTGGGGAGACTGCCCTTGTTAAATGGTTAAGTGACTAACTCACAGTGTAATAAACTTCAACTAACCTTCAAGATCCTGGGTTCCCCGTGGACCAGGAGACACAGAACAGGAATCTCAAAACTCCCAGCTCCTGCAAGAACCGAAGACTTTTTAATATTTTTTGTGCGTCTGAATGTTTGAAACTACTCCAAACTTCTACCACCTGCTGTGTGTGAATTGTGTAGAACTTTGTCTGATCTAGTGTAAAACGGATTCTGTCAGTCTGATGCAAAAGTCGGCATTAAGAGCATATGTATTAGTTGTAATAATTATGTGTCATGAAGTTAGCCAGGGAAAAAAACCAAAAAAAACAAAACACATTAAATAACTCAAATACTTCAGTTTCAGTTGTGTAAAGCATTTAACTCTGGTGCAAATGTTCTCTTGGAGCGCTTTCATAGGCAGAGTATATTTCAGTCATTATAATATTGAATTTCATAAAGGGATTTATAATGGATCTGAACACAGAATACAGATGTCTGCGAAGTTTATTGATGCCACTGAGGGTGAACAGGGGGAATCCTGGGTGGTGAGTGTTTTATAGGCCAGGGAGTAATGGCAGAAAGGGGAGGGGCTGAGTGCAAGACCTGTAACTGGACTCAACGAAGCAGACTAAGCAGGTGAGTATAAAGCTGGAGACTTGTCCACATGGAAACGGGTCAATACTAGGCAGACGCAGCATCAGAGGAAATAAATTAGGTAAGAAGCAGGCTCGAACCAGGTCAAGATACATCAATACAAGGCAGACGCGGAACAGAACAGAAAAAAAAATAAAAAAATAACAGGAAGGGAGAAGAATGGGGCTAAGTTGAGAGGGTGAAGAAGTCAAAGCAGCAAAACAATTGAACCAGACAAGGAGCAGGTTCAAAGCAGGTCAGGCAGGTGGAGAATCCAGGACCAGAGTCTGCACTCTGATGGCAAATTAACACATGAATTTGGAATTTTTTGCTGTAAACTTAATGGTGCTGGAATTAGCTTTTTCTTTCAGCATAATAATGGCACGTTGATTTAATTTCAAAGAAAAAAATGCAAAGTAAATTGTTCACAGATAGTTTGTGCCGATAAACATTTGAAAACTTGATTTATATCGGCTGCTCTTTGACAACAGCATTAATAAATGTTTTATCGTCTGGAAAAGTTAGTCTTAGAGACACTTAACAGGGATTGGTTAAATTCAGTTAACCCATAAATACCCAAACATCCATCACCTACCAAAACCATCTACTGATCTAAACTGTTTAATACCTGTTGATCCACTAATCCTATCAATACATGTAAATAATTGGTGTAAAATGTAGTTTGTCATATTTTCATGGTCATCAGATACTGTATGACCCATTTGGAGGGGCTCCATAGTTACCGTGGAAACACCGCCATCTTCTACAACATTGATTCACCGGTAAAACCCATGGAGCTGGATCGATGATGGTGGAAAAAAATGCATGGTTTACGTTCAGTTATTGATATATTTGACGGAAAAAAATCACTTTTTTTTGCAGTTTTCTCTGTTTTTGATATAATTACCCACACCTTTAATGTGAGCTTTAATGAACATCTGCATGATCAGTAAATTAAATACAGGAACATATCTGAATTTATACTGATAAAATGTAAAATGCAGAAGATAATATTATAATAAATGGTGATAAGTCACTTAAGAAAGATTTAGATATAGAGAAATTTTAACTTGGGACTTGACACAAAAGTAGTGCTGGGTAAAATTTGATGTGACAAAAACTGTATTTATAATTTCTAAAGGTTTGTGATTAAGATTTAGGATGGTCTAATGGCAGAAATTAAATCTAATGTCCATAATTAGGTTTTAATAAGGGTATAATCACCTGAAGCATTGTGGTTTTGTTACTTTAGAATGAGCTGTTCATCTCCACAGAAGAAACAGGTCTTCTTCTCTGTAGATCAGAGGAGATGTACTGTATGACCATCATTAACAGTTCTATGCTGGGGTGTGGACCAGTGATTAACACCTTCACCAAGAGTGAACAAACCAATCACTTGCTCAAACATAAACCTTTTGCGTGTTAATGGCCACTGTAGGGGAGGATGAGACATTAGGTAATCACTCAGGCTACGTCTACATGTAGGTATCTAGCAAAATGGAAATTTTTCTCTGCGTTTGTGTCAATCTTTTTACACAACAACAATGGCCACACCCACCGAAAACGATGGTTTCTAAAAACTCCGGCCAAAGTGGAGATTTCTCCAAATCTCTGTTTTCGTGTTTGCACATATACACAGGGAAATGGAGATCTCAGACGGATGTCACAGTTTTTCTACAAAAATACATTTGCGAAGTAACGGAAATGACGTTTTATCGTGATTCTTTTCAGGATTCTGATTGGTTAATGGTGCTCGATCGTCTCACCACACTGTTATCTACAGGCTTGGTATGCTCTTGACGGTGTAGATATGGGCCATATAAACAAAGATTTTCCTGAAAATGGTGACATGTGCATGAGTTGTTTTTTGTTTGTTTTGTTTAAATGGAGAGGGTGAATTATCTGTTTTCCAAAATTCCCAGCTACATGGAGACACAGCTTCAATCTTTCAACAATCTTCTCCTTCCTTTTCCAGAGGCTACCTCCAGTCTGTCATCAAAGTCAGGGATTAATATGTATCATCATAATTAATCTTAAATCCTTGTTTTTATATAGGCATGCCCATAAGGAGAGTATCCCCATGCTTTTCTTTTACATTTCTCAGCTTTCCCCTGCTAACTAATTCCTGCAGTAAAAATCTGAAGTTATCCAGACTTACAAAAAAAAAAAAGTATCGAGAGTTCCAAATGTCTGCAAAAGAGTCTGTGTGCACTTGACAATTTGACGGTAGCCGAGCTCAAACTGAGAGTATGTGGCTGCTGATACGGGGATTGAGACCCTGGTGTAGAAGAGAGTGTAGACAGGAGGGAGATGTGCAGAGGAAAAAAAGAACCATTTTTGCTTCGTGTGGGAAGGGAATCAATTCATAAAACTGCATTTTTATTTTAAACAAGCAAAGATCCACATGGTTCGAAACAGTTAAAGAGCAGGGTTTTTAGGAAAATCCATAGGAAATGCAGAAATACCAATATATGAAGCAGCCAGCTGAGAAGATGTAGTGGCAGTCTGAAGTAATGGATAATACATCTATATTTCAAGGCAGTGACATTCTTAAATGGGTTTTATTGCGTTTATTTATTTTGAATTTGCATTAGGAAAGCTAAATGGTTTTCATTTACATATAATGGAGTTCCTTTAAATGGTGAAAGGTTGTTTTTCATTAGTGTTTCCCAGCAGTACCCTGAGGCGTTTTACCTCCGTAACCAGTCCGCTGCAGTGAAATGTGTTTAAGCAGCTTCACCCTCATTTCACTGGTGGCTCCTGCTCTGTTGGGATCCTCTTCAACCAGCACAAAGTGAGAGTGGTGGCTGTCCAGGGAATACACGGACCCGTGAGGGAGATCCTGTGGCTTGTACATGGCAGGTTCATCTCCCTAGAAAAGATTGAGGAACAGAAAAGATACAGACATTAATCACAATCAGAATACTTTATTAATCCATAAAGACCCAAATATATACCAGTGACCAAAAGCATCTACTGATGTAAATGTTTAATACCTGTTGATCCACTAATCCTATCAATACATGTAAATAATTGGTGTAAAA
>JAPQRQ010000018.1:22547806-22564872 GCA_037367365.1 Apogon talboti | reverse complement strand
CTGTTGCTCCTTTGCTGTTTAAACACCTGCCATCATGTATGCCTCCTGTTTTGTGTTGAAGAGAACAGACTTACTCGTTGTTCATGATGTTCATGTGACTTACTGCATGATCCAAGGATTAAAACTAACAATAACAAATAGGTTTGGTTTTGTTTGAACATCAGCATGAAAAAAAAAAAAAGTCTCAAGACAAACTCAGACCAAACTGAATGCATGCCTAAAAAGTGCAAAAATTACACTGAAAATATTAACAGTCAAGGGTGTTTTAGTTCAGGGGCCACATGCAGCTCAATGTGATATCAGTAAAATAATAACATAATAACCTATAAGTAATGACAACTCCAAATATTCTTTTTGATCTAAAATGAAAAAAAGTAAAATAGCATTATTTAAATATTTACTTTTACAAATCCTGTCATAATAAAATGTTACTAACCAGAACAAATATAAGAAAGCTGACATTTCTTAATAAAAATAAGTTCAATCTTAACAATATTCTACCTGTTACAAATGTTTTCTGCATTTGTCGATCGACTGTGATCTGTAAATTGTGTTAATAATAAGCTGCGACATAATATTGGTGAAATTATTGTATTTATACTTTTAAAAGATATTTCAGGGTGTACACTGTTGTTCAGGTTATTCATATTTTCATAAAGTAATTGAACTTTCACACTAAAACAAAGAGAAATATTTGGCTTATTATATATAGGTTATTATGGCTTTTATTTTATTTTTACTGAATCTCTGACCTAAACAGTACAGATGACAGAAGCATGTCTCAACTCTATCAAAACTGTCGTCATTTTGATACTGACAACAGAGGCTATTTTTGTCTGTGACATTGAAATCCCTTGAAAAATCATCTGGTATATGAGCAGGTTTATACATTTAAATAAGAAGCAGACGTCAGCTTTAGTGACCTATTTCTGGTCACTTTATCTCCAGTGGTTCTGTCCCCACTGTTTCCCCTTTAAAAGCCAAGGTCAGTCTTGTGTTGCTAACCTGTACTCTGTGCCGCCTTCACCAGTCCTTTTCTCAGAGTGTCCCTGAGCCAAGGCTTCATCTGAGCCACCTCATCCCCGCCCACCAGTGCCACCACCAGGTGTGGAGGAGCAAGACCCCACTCCTCTGTTAGCATCTGGTAGATCAGAACCGGATCTGTGCTGCTTTTCACTCTTACAAACTGGAAAGAGAGAGGCCAGGTAATACTGCATATCATCAAAATGACAGCTATTGAGTTTATATGCTTTTAAGTAACCTATAATAGGGGATGTGTCACATGTTCATACCTTTCCTCTCATTTTTGTAGAGCCAATGAAGTCTATATCGCCCACTCTCCCAGCCGCCCAGTGGTTTTTCTCCTTTGTCATTCTGCTGGCCAAGCCTCTGGTTACATTCTCCAGGGTCTCATCTACTGTGGAGCAGCATGAACAACCCAGCAGGACGCTGAAAGGATAATGTATTGGAATAATTTGTACATATCATTCCATGCTACAATTAAAACTTTAAATCAAGAGCTCTAATAACTGGAGTCACCTGGAACATCGATTTCACCCTGCACCTCATAAATATGGATCAGGGCTTTGTCTTTTTACACTCCCATATAGGTCAGTTTGTCCATTAGAGTGGGGTATTTAAAGTTATATAAATTATTATTACTTTATTTTTCATCTTGGAGAATAATGAGGTGGAATCATAACCTGTATGTAATTATAGGACGGAACTGTGACATCAGTTTCTGAACTGCAGTTTCAAAGCCAGTGGTTTGCAATTTGGCTGTTGGTATGAAGTGATCATATTTGGACAAAAGGGGCAGAACTAAGAGAAACCAAGGGGTCCAAGGTGAGCTAATGCTCTATCTTACAAAATGTGTTTTAATAAATGAACCAAAACTCTGAAAGTCTGATAGGTACATGAATCAAACCCAACAGAGCTTCTCTTTAACCTGGGATCATATTAACAGAGGAAAAATTTAGAGGTGAGTTCTGAGAATTAAAAAAAAAACCAAAAAACTGACTTAGTATTATTATTATGCATTTTAAGTTAATTCCAAGTCTATGAGACCAAGAGCTTCTTGGAGCCAACCCTAGTGGCCATCAGTGGTATTACAACTTAATGATACTGTGACCTTGGTTTCATTTTGGAGATGAGTTCTTTGCTCTTTGGGTTGAAAGCCTCATTTGTACTATGACTGTGAAATCACAAGAGTTAGTAATGATAATAAAAAAAATTATTGTGAAATTAATGATTAAAAAAGTATGTGCAATCCAAACATCTGTGGTGATTGTTAATTATTATTATTATTATTATTATTATTATTATTATTATTTACATACTTATGTTATTTATTACTTATATATCATTGTTACATCATTACTATTATTACTTTATTATAATTATTGTTATAACACTGTGATTATTAAACTATACATATGTATACATACATATTGTGTATATTACAATATTACAACTGTGCTGCTACTGAAACCTTAATTTTCTGAGGGCTCTGCCTAGCCCAGGGGTAGGCAAGTTCGGTCCTAGAGAGCCGCTGTCCTGCATGTTTTACATGTGTCCCTCTTCCATCACACCTAGTTCAATTAATGATCAGCTCATCACCAAGCTCAGCAGAAGCCTGATAACGATGGAAGACGGAAATATCTAAAACATGCAGGACAGCGGCTCTCTAGGACCGAACTTGCCTACCCCTGGCCTAGCCTAATCTAATCTAAACCTAATCGCAAAAAAAAAAAAAGTGTGATATCTTTCACCTCCATCAGTCTTGGAGACTGAAGTCTGTCTTCCTGTGCTTTTCAGTATTTTCAACTAAAATAAAAATCTAGAACCAGCTCTAGGTGATAATTGAACATTATGCTTGACATGATTGACAATGGATACACTTATTGAAACCATTCATCTGTCTTTTGATCCACTGTTTGACAGGTAGTCTTTGTGAATGCCTTTTTGCTGTTGATCTTACAGACCTCTTATTTCAGTTAAGTGCTTCTGTTCACTGTCATGGCTGTGCGTCACTCAGTGTGTGATGATAAAAGCCTAAGTGTTTGTTAGATTCACACACAAACACACACCTGTGCTCCTCTGACCACTCTAGGACATCCCCACATCGCAGGCATCGTGTCTGCGGCTGAAGCGTTCGCTGTAAACAAATAAAAACAAAAAGATAATGCATTGGTTTCCTCTAAGACCATAATGACTCACTCACCACCCTTTTCACACACAGGAAGGTTCTTAGAAGCACTTGTGGTCAATGCAAAGTTGGCATTATTTTCATCCTCGCCTCACATGCAAAGTGTTTCCCCATGTTTGAACAAGAACATGAAACTAAGGAAACTGGGCCACAATCCTGTATCCAGCACCAGAACCCCTTTGATACCAATACAATTACAATTTTGAAGGTTTTATTCACATTCTGGATTGTTTAGAAAATGTTCATTTGGTGTCTAGACTTAGTTTGAATGTAGTTATTATTTTGCAATGAAAACAGCCAGTCTGTTCATCTGTGAATGATTTGTTTCATCAAAATAAATGTTGCCGATTTCAGAAAGGAAGCTCATTTATTATTGATAAGATTATCCATTTACCAAGTAAACACAGACTTTTATCAGCCAGACTCATTTGCATAGGCACTTGAGCTTCTTTTGCAAGAGGATTAAAAAAAAAAAAAAAGCAATAGCATATTTTTTTCATTTAACACAGAGTATCTTACATAAATGGCAGTGTTTAAATGAAGATGCAATGTAATGTAATGGTTAACATACAGACATTAAGTCAATTTGTGTTTAACCATCTGTTTTAATGTAGGTGAGCAGCCGATTGTAGAAGCCTTAATATTTGAATACAGGTCTGCATCTGGGAGGGGAAAGACCATTGTGCATGCAAACTGGACGATCTGCATGCAAAAGTAGAGGAAAGGATGTGTGTGTGTGTGTGGGCATATTTTTTTCTGTATTTGTAGGGTCCAACACGTTCTCAGGGACCAAAATACATCCAGCATGATTCCCATAATGTCATGAGGATGTTAGGATAAGGGTAAGTCTGATCTAAGTTTACATAATGTCAATATATCATAAATGATTACACTTTTAAGACCCCACTTTTATTGGAACGGTAATACGATTGTGTTTGTACAAGTGTGTGGGTAGATGTTGCATTCACACCTTTTGATGCACACATATTTAATTCTTATTTAACATCTGGTGCAATGCTTTTTTTTTTTCTACAAACATATGAATCTACCTGCGTACACCTAAAGCAAACCATATCCTCAGACAGCTTATTTATTTATTTATTAATTTAATTAATCAGACACGAATCATAAAATAGAAGTAAATACATTTTGTAATGAATGAAGCCGGTAGATAAGTTACATAACAACTGCAACAATCAAACATTTGCATCTTATCCAATCAACTTAAAAGCCCAGAAACATCTTTGCAAACAATACAGTTGCCAGAATAAAATGTCATTATACACTGGATGTGTATCTCAGCGTCTATGAAGGAATAATTTCATATCAGCATTTTTACTTTTCAGCAATTTTCCTCCAAAATAACCTTAACCCTTTATTGGGCAAGTGACTATTTTTGGTAATTTCCACACACATTACAAGACAGTGACAGCAACAGTTACAGTGAGTCAACAATCTCAGGTCCAATGTTGTCTGTAAGGTCCACCTCTGCATGAACAGTGAGTGTAACTGCTTTGTTAGGTACCATGAAGTAATGGTACTAATGTAAGTAATGATGGACTTTTATTTTTTGGTCACTTATGGGTAAGGAACCAAATATGGTAACTTCACTGACCTTGATTTTCAACATAATAAAATTTGTTGAAAAAATTCACAAAAGTAATACATTCTTGTTAGGTCCTCCAATAACACACTAATGTTGGAATTGTAAGTATTTCTTTGAGTGCCCTATAAGGTGTTAATGTATATGTATTTAATGATTTTTATGGTTGTGTTTAGGCACTGGCAGCAGGTTTAGAGCAGAGATCAGAGCTCACATTAAATACAGAACAAGTCTGTGATGTGATAAAAGAATGAGTCACTCATGTATTTACTGATACGTGAACAAAACCACAGTCTCTCCATAATCCTCGACAACACATTTTCATTGCCTAAACCTAAAAAGTTTGACTGTGAACTCCAGTCTATTGTGGCAGAGTCCTACATTTTTTTATGTACCACCTCCAGCTTTTGGAGAAAGTAAAAAAAAAAAAAAGTAATCCTTCAAATCCTTCAGTGACTAATGTATTATATGTATCAGTGGGTTGATGGTGAGAATGGCTGCAGCATTTTAGTCCAGTGACTGCGCTGATGCAAAGTAATATAAGTGAATGCAAACACCTTGTGGTTCTAAAAAAGTTGGACCACAAGATGAAATGTGCTTTAAGTATCCAACTAATCCATTTTCATGACTCCTAAACTAGTTCATGTTGAAAAAAAAATATTGAAGAAACAAGAGCATTTTTCAAGTTTTTCAAAATTTTTTAGTATGTGGAAAATCAAGGTCAGTGAAGTTACCATATTTGGTTCCTTACCCATAAGTGACAAAAAAAAAAATCCATCATTACTTACATTAGTACCATTACTTCATAGCACCTAGTAAAGCAGGTACACTCACTGTTCATGCAGAGGTGGACCTTACAGACCCTGTAGACCACATTGGACCTCAGATTGTTGACTCACTGTCCTCACTGGAACTGTTGTTGTCACTGTCTTGTAATGTATGCAGAAATGACCAAAAATAGTCACTTGCCCAATAAAGGGTTAACTCAATAACTCATCTTTTTAACTTCACTGTTGCACCTTTATTGTCTATTTAATGTCTCCTCAACAGCCCTAACTGTACATAATTATATTCTATTCCATTTTTTGGTATTTTTTTTCTATGTTCATTTTGCGCCGTGGGGTCTTAGAGTTTTGTAATTTCAGTTTTCTGTTTGTGATGTACATGTGGCAAAACTGACGATAAAGCTGACTTTGACTTGAATAGCAGGAATATGTAACATAAGGAAAGTGATGACATTAGATGAGGGATCTATGTCGAAGTAAACACAAGTTCAACTCAAGTCATGACATTTCAGAACATGTATACACTTTCATTACATAGAACATGAGGCATAAGGTTCGTTTTTTTTTGTTTTTTTTTACTTTTACCCATGACCTGAATTTCCTCTTTACACCATCACAGCCTGGACATTCAGCAGTGAATCACACATGTTCACAGTATATTTGTAACATAGCAGAAAGCATTATTTTATAACTCCTGTGATGTCCCAACAGTGTTGATGACCAAAGCTGTTATTGTGAGCATACTCACCAGAGGCGTGTCTTGTCTGTCCTGCATGGCCGAAACATTCAGTGTCCCTGTTCTCCTGCCGAACCACACCTGTAAGTGTTTCCTTCAGGTGAATCAACTGAGGCAGCAGGAAGTGGTGCAAAGGTTAGGCTCTCCCTTCAGCCCATCCCACATTCACCGAGCACCTTTACCTGCAGCCAGACACATCCAGAGGTGGGAAGAAATCAAGTACCAGTAAAAGCTCAATAAAGTTTACAGGTATTTGTACATTGAGTAGTTTTTACTTTTACATTCTATATTTTAAAACATATCTGTACTTACTACTTTTTACATTTTCAAAAAAAGTTTTATTCTTTAAGTTTCGATGCTTTATTGATCACTTATTTTACATCACTGTGCACCATCCAAATTTCAATCCAATGAATGAGACAATAAATAGAAAAGACGTTCTCTTGACGTATCCTTTGGTACGAAAGACGTAACAAAATGAAATAGACATAAAAGACATAACATAAAATTCAAGACGTAAAAAGAAGAATAACATGGAAAAAATGTAACAGGATGGAAATGATATAAGAAATATGACAAAATTGGCATAACAAATTGTGTTAAAAGATGTAACAAGACAAAAAAAACAGCAACAACAAGTGATTGAAGACGCAGTAAGAAACAAACATATGATGTAGCAATACGGAAATATTGTAAAAGACAAGAGTGGCATAAGAAAAATTAGCATAAGACAAGAAAACAAGACAAAGATATTAAAGAAAATAAAGACAAAAATTTTAAAGTAATGACAGATAAAAATCATGTCAAAAGATGCAATGAGTTGAAAAAGATTTAAAAGGTAAAAAAAAACACACAACAAAAGACATAAAACATCTTGTAAGAGGAAAAGACAAAAACAAGATGAAAATGACATCAAAAACATGAGACAAATTGGTCCAGCAAGATGAAAATGATATTAACACCACAACAGGAGGAAAAAGATGTAGAAGATATAACAAGACAAAAAACAAGAAAATGAATGTAACATAAGAAAATATGATTTAAAAAAAAGGCATATCAGAATCAGAATATTAAATAGTCTTTATTTCTAATGACAAGATTAAATGTCAGAGCAGGTGGAACAGTTCGTTGTTCCAGCCGGGTGCCTTAATACCAACACTGTGGAATCCGTTCGGGATGTTGGAGGATCCGAACCCAGCTGAGTGAGAACAGGGAGATCCCCAACTTCCAGTTTTAGAGTTAGCGTTAGTGCTTACTGCGGCGGTCTGTGTAGGTGAAACCACCAGAGAAGCAGAGGTGCCGACAGGGAGGGAGCAGTGGGTTAATCGGGGACAGACGGAGACGTCGTAGCTGGTTGAGCAGACAGGAATCCGGAGGTCGTAGGCACAAGACGAGGTCAGATACAGAAAACTGGTTGATTTACCAGGGAACAGGCTGAGAGACGTGGTCAAAAGCTGGGTAAGTCTGCAACGACAGATCAGGCAGAAAGGAACTGCTGGATAGTCTCACATTAGGGCTGAAGAACAATCTGGCAAAGAACAGTGGTTTAACATGGCAATATATACAGACTGCCTGATGAGCTGCAGCTGTGTACGCAGGTGAGGAGAGTTGAGCTGATGAGGGGGGCGTGGCTGACAGGGTGAGCGGAGGCAGAGACTGTGACATATACTGTATGTACACAAGACAGAGTGTTTACAGAAAATCAACCATCATTCATTCACTTTTCAAGTATTTCTACAATGAAAAGGATCACAGGAAGGTCTCTCCATATATATTTTTTTCATCTGCTGATATGATCTATTTTACATTTCACATTTTGGCTTTTACTTTTGTCCATTTTTGTTAATCAGACCTCAGTGCCTGTGGTAGAAAATGCCAATATAGAGGTTAACCAGGGTTCTCTGGAGGGGGAAATGAACGGCTTCACAGAAAGACAGAGACGTAAAGACTAGTAGGATGAAGGTATTTCATTGGCCCTCAGCAATTTATGGTTAAAAGATGAATAATTTAACAGAATCACAGAATTACTAAGACAGTTTCCCGACTACTGTTGTGGAAAGTACATTTATCAGTATGATGATAGTGACCAAATATCACTGTATTGTCCAAATATAAAAAGGATAAAGTGATAGAAATTGACTCAGAGCAGAAATTGGTATTTTTGCATTGTATTATACACCAGGAAGTGTTTTGCAAGCCAGTGGCAAAAATAAACCAAGTTGTTGATGTTGTAACTATAATAGTTAACTTCCTTAGGGTAAGAGCTTTAAATCATAGGGAGTTTATTGCACTTTCAGAGGAAAATGGGACTGAACATGGTGACATTGGGTACCACACAGCTATTGGACCTGAGAGCAGAGATTCAAGAATTCTGTGTGAAGAAAGGGAAGGACATTCCACAGCGTTCAGAAGCAGAGTGGATTGCAGGCTTTGGAATCACTAATCTCATCACTAATTAATGGACTAAATTTGAAACTACAGTGCAAGAGCCTTTTTGTCCAAGAAATGTACAGCTTAATGAAGGCTTTTATGAGAAAGTTGCATCTGTAGAAAGCCACACCTTCAGCTGATCACCTGCACAGGTTCATCCATGTTAGAACCACTGCATGGTGAATTTTCAAGTTGATTTCAAGACTATAAAGTGTACTCATACTGGTCATGCTTGTGACATTAATTGTGCTTTACGTATTATAAGCAGGAGAGGTGCAAATTCATTCAAATTTTTTTTAGAAATGCACCACACTGGACCATTTTATTACATGAATTACAGGCAGGGGGCACAACCTATGGGGAGCAGCCATTGCCTGCGGTAAGTGACATACCATCATTGATTCCGGGTGATCAGAGCAAGTAAACAAGCAGCAGTCAGTGAGTGAGATTGAGTGAGAAGCACGTGTTGTTGTTTGTACAGCCATAAGCTTTGCACTCCGCCATTGTCCTAGAGACGCAACCCAGCACTGGTCAATAATGTGTCATCTTAGACTGGTGTCTGCTGCACGGGATCAGTGACCAATCCATCACAGCTCAGGTAATAGGACAAAACAACGACTCTGCATCACTAGCGGTGCTGGAACAGCCCGTGAAGGAGGAAACATGTGGTTGACTATGTCTGACTGATGGAACAGTGACTTAGTACTCATATTTGACATTGGGCTATAATGCAAGTTATCTGATGGAATCAGGACAAAATAAGTGATCTTTTGAAATAGGTAGCAATGAAAATTCACTACAGGTACCCTTTAAAATGGCTAAAAAAGAAATGCAGATGATTTCTTTCCCATTTACATGCAATGTGGAAAATGAATCTAGTGGTGTTCAATTTGAGCTCATTGACCTTTAGAGCACTTCAGGTCAGTCTCACTGCTGGATTTTTACTCTTCCTTCAAAGAGGAGAACTTTCCACACATGAGGTAGCATGTTCAGAACATTGTAGTCCTCTTTGGATCCACCTACAATATACTGTACATGCACACAGACATTTTCAATGATGAAGCTCAACAAATCTATACAGATCCTCTGTCTGATGATCACCTCCCAGCTGTCCACCTCAGACATTCAACCATTTCAATGCACTTGTTCAAGCCCAAAACAGACTGAATTATTCTCACTAAACAGTAAAAATAAAGTGAAAAACACCAAATAAGTATTTATTGGTTTTTGGATGAAGTTGTTTAATTGCGTCTTTCTTTAACATTGTGCATAGCAGCTTTTCACTATTGGTTTGTGAAATTAAAAGCTAAATTTCAAAATTAAATAAGATACTGAAATTATTGTTTATACTGTTTATTTTTTATTTTTGAACTACTCCACTGTATCATATCATTATTGTCATGGAATATTCTTATTATTTTGATTATCAGTTGTAGGGTAAAACTGTAATAAGTAGTACTTTTTGCAAAGGGAGAAAATCTATACTGAGTAAAATTATATTTTGCCTTGTTGTCGGTTCAGCCTTCCAACACTAGTCAGGTTTCTCACGTGGCCCCTTGGAAAAATGAGTTACCCACTCCTAATCTAAGGGAAAGCAAAGCTACCTTGTTTGAGGAAACCCGTGCTTTTTTCTCCTTTTCTACACCATTAATCATATGATGAGATCAGATTCATCTGTGTTCCTGTATATGGTTCAAGCCTCCAGTTCTAGCAGAAACAACAGTAACATGCTGCTATAACACTGACTATAGCCAATGACTATTAATAATATAATAATGTCAGATATACATTTAAAGGCCACTTCATTAGGTACACCCATTAATCTGTACGTTAACACACATATTTAACACAGGCTGATCATATGGCAGCAACTCACATGCATTTAGACATGTAGACATGATCAAGATGAAGACCAACCTGAGCACCATAATGAGGAAGAGAGGTGATTTAAGTGTCTTTTAAAATGGCATTGTTGTTAGTCCTAGACAGACTGGGCTGAGTATTTCAGAAACTGCTGATCTGCTGGGTTTTTCTACACACAGCCACCTCTAGGATTTACAGAAAATAGTCGGTAAAAGTAAAATATTGAGGAAGCGACAGTTCTCTGGTTAAAAATTCCCTTTTGATGCCAGAAGGCTGCAGAGAATGACCAGACTGGTTGGAGGAGATAGAAAAGAACCAGTAACTCAAATAACCACTGGTTATAACCAAAGTATGCAGAACCCTCTCTGTCACAACATGTCAAACTAAGAGCAGATGGGCTTCAGCAGCAGAAGGCCACATCCGTTGGAACTTCAGTCAGCTGAGAGGAAGAAATTGAAACTAGGATTTGCATAGACTCACCAAAATTGGATGATTTCAGACTGGAAAAACATTGCATGATGTTATGAGTCTTGATTTCTGGGGCTACATTCAGCTGCTTGGGTCAAAATTTAGCAGAAACAACATGGAAGAACAGATCTATCTTGTCTAGTCAGCAGGTAAGGCTAGTGATGGTGGTGTAATGATGTGAGGGACATTATCTTAAGCCATAAAGACCCAGCACTACTTTTGTGGCAGTTCCAAAATATTTGTCTTCTGTGATGTTTTCAGAAAAAATCATATATTTTTCACTGATCATGTAGATGTTCGTAAAAGTTCAGACAAAAGTTGAGGGGTATTATATCAAAAACAGAAAACTCAAGAAAAAGTGACTTTTTCAGCAAAGATATCATTAACTGAACATAAAACCAAGTGTCTCCATCCACTGTCATTAATCCAACTGCATGGGTTTTACTGGTGAATCAATGTTGTAGAAGATGACAGTGTTTCCACAGTCACTACGGAGCCTCTGAACATCCAAATGGGTCATATCTGATGACCATGAAAAGATGACAAAAACTGCATCTTACACCAATTATTTCAACGTGTTGATAGGTTTTAGTGGTTCAGAAGTTATTAACCATTTTAGATCAGTAGATGCTTTTGGTTGCCAGTGGCTGTTTGGGTCTTTATAGGTTAATACATTTTGGACCACTTCATACAAAATGAAGATTGTACATAACAGAATACCTGACTATTGTTACTGACCACGCCCGTTCGTTCATGGCCACAGCGTACCATCATCTGATAGCCACATCCAACAGGATCATGCACCATGTCACAAAGCTCACATCATCCCACTGCTTACTTGAACATGAAAGTGAGTTCAGTGGATTCAAATGTTTTCCACAGTCATCAGAACTCAGTCCACAGCTTTGCTGCAGGGTCTTAAAAAGTCTAAAAAGTCTCGAATTTACAAATTTACAATTAATACCTTTAAAAAGTCTTAAAAAGGTATTCATTTGATATGGTAGATTAGTTATGTTGCCATAAACTGCCATAAATGTGTTTAAATGTGTCTGTTAAATGTTCAAGCCGCAAAGAAAGTAACGTCAGTCGACTCAGTTCCACCCGTTCCAACCCCACAATTTATATTGAAATTAGGAACTAGTTATCACTAACTTTGCAGCCCCCAGTGAGAAATGACTTGGAATGGTGGGAATCAAGGCATTGGAGTAAATAAATACAATTTCCTACCTTCTAGGAGTCACAATTTTTTGTCAGTATAATAAATAGGTACTGAATTCTGTTCTAAGTAGTTTTAAAAAGGTCTTAAAAAGTCTCAAATTTTACTTGTAGGAACCTGTAGGAACCCTGAGTCCAGTAGAGCATCTCTAGGATATGGTGGAACATGAAATCCATGTCACACATGTGCACTCAACTGTGTTACCCTGTCATGTCAATATGGACAACACACCTGAGTAATAGTAGGTGTAGTACTCCCTCAGTGCAGATGGTTGTCGTAGCAACACAGGATTAACCATTATGACATTGTCCTCAGTGCAACTGCAGCTACAAGTGAGGTAATAAAGGAAGAGGATGAAACTTCTAAACTAAATTAACTTATAAAACTTATATAATTTCTGATAGGAAATGTTAAATTACATTTTTTAAAAGATATTCTGCTACAAGTATATAATTATTAAGACTCACCTGTGGCCAGTTTATCAAGATGGAGCCCACTTGCATCCGTCATGGGTTGACAACATGCGTATGTATTGATGCACCAACAATTCTGGATCAACCCATCTGTGATCTGCATGATTTTAGATCAAGTGTAAAATGACTTTCGCTCGCTTGAAACTTTGGCACAGACGATAGTATAAATAGTATCATTGGTCTGCACTCTCATGCAATGGAAACTCCAAAACCCAGTCAAGCTGATACTAATAGGGAAGAGACATTAGTTTTATACAAGTCTCCATTTACTTGAGAGTCTGGTTTAGACCAGCTCTATATGTAAAGTGTCATGAGATAACTTCTGTTACGATTTGGCGCTATATAAATAAAGTTTGATTTTGATTTACTGGGGGGCGCTAGTGAGCACCACATGGAGTAGATGTGTTTTTCTAGAGCTCCTCTCCCAAGCCGCAATAATTTAACATTAAGTTTTGCTCATTTACTCGACCTACAGTGAATTTGTTTAACTGTAAAAGGTTACAGAATGCACAAATACAAGACTCGACATGCCCCACCGGAGCTAGCTGAACATACCTTAGCTAGTACTTCATCAAGCATGGGCAAGGAGACTGATGGAGAGTCCATTCTTATGGAAATACAGAACATGAACGAAACGATGACTGAACGATTTGATGTGTTACAAGAAGCAAGTCTTGCCCAGATGTCACTGGTGAGAAGCTAACTCCAGCTATGATATCCGTCTCACTCAAGTTGAACAAGCGTGCACGAAAACATGCAAGGCGAACGAGGTTTACCTGAAAACATCGAGAAGGATTGCCCTGCTGAATTCCTATCAGAGTTTATTCTAGAGTTACTGGGTGCTAGCAGTTTCTCTAACCCAGTGAGTTGGATCAAGTACACCATCTTGGAGGAGAACACATGACCACGTGTAATGATAGCCCAGATCCACTATTTCCAGACTGGGTAGCAGATTCTACAACTGGCCCGCCAGAAGTTTCCCCTGAAGTACAATGACAAGGCGATCCACTTCTTCCACGACTTCCTAGCGGAGCTGATAAAGCAGTGACCGGCGTTTGATGAGGTACGCAAGCAGCTCAAGGAGGCTGGCGCGATGGTCGGCTTTATTTACCCCGCTCATCTCAGGGTTACCTCGAACAGCTCCGCAGACTCTGTGGTATTCTCTACAGTGCATGCCGCTTTGAAATTTGCAAAGACTCTGTCTTCTTGAACTTGAACATTAGGTATGTGGCCTACTTTGGTAGGCATTAGCCTGCATATTCTCATCTACAGTCTAACTGTTAATTTGATGAACATTCAGGTTGGGATATCCCTATGTTTGATTTTTTTTTCTGCATTATTGGGAGAGTACTAGGGACTCTTTCTTTATATTGGTTAACTTTCCTATGGTCCGGCAGCCTCTGTATGTGTATGAAGGGAATGATTCCTCACTTTGTTTGGGAACGTGGGATGGGGGGATGTGTCTGAAGTTCTTCATGTTGTACTTTGTACTTTGTTTTGGATTTTATTATCTACATTTTTCAAGGGCGTTTTATTTAAAAAAATGTCTAATTGGATTTGCATCCTAGTTTTTCTGCAGGAGGTGGTGGATTACCTTCACCAGCTAGAATGTACGTGGTTTGGTGCATGCAAAAGGAGCAAAAGTTTTCTCCCATTTGAAGTCGCTATCAACAGATATTATGTTTTTGCAGGAAACCCATATTAAGCAGAATACAACAAAACTACTCAGATGCAGCAGGGTCAGTCAGAGTTTTCAATCAGCTTTTTCCAAAAAAGCCTGAGGTGTGGCAATCTTAATCTGAAAAAATATACCAATTAGGCATGTTTCTACTGTAAGTGATCCAAATGGTAGATATATCTTGGTTACAGGCTACATCAACTCATATCATGACACTCTGTTGAATGTAAATGGTCCTAATTGTGATGATCCAGATTTTTTTAAGGAAGGTCTTTAATTGTGTGTTTGACAATTTTTTTGGATAGATCAGCACAAACAAACTCGTTGCCAACTGCTGCCACCACGGTGTTATCCAATTTAATATCATCCACCCACTTGGTTGACATGTGGAGGCTACATCACCCCACAGAAAGGGAGTATTCTTTTTTTTTTCACCGATACATAAATACTATTCAAGAATTGATTATTTTTTATTTGACTCAAATTTAATTTCAAATGTGACCTCCACTACATACCATAACCTTCTTATATCGGATCATTCTCCTGTATCTTTGGTCCCTGACCTCAACTATAAGAAACAGCAGTATTGCTGGTGTTTTCACCCCTCACTTCTCTCTGACCCCGTGTTCTCTCGGTTCATTTCTGCAAAAATCTCAGAATTTTTGGACATGAATGATAGCATGGAAATCACAGACTCTATTCTGTGGGAAGCTTTTAAAGCTGTAAATTAGAGGACATTATCTCCTTTGAAACCTCAATGAGAAAAGAAAAGAAAAAATGTCACAGCTAGAAACTGTTTGCTAATCTTCCTCTAATCCCAGCACTTTGCAGAGTATTCTTAAACTTAAGCGTGAATACAAATACAATAGCATATTATCTCACCAGGTACAGGATCAGCGATTTAAATCAAGACATAAACACTTTGAATTGGGGTACAAAGCACAGAAGCTGTTACCTCGACAACTGAGAGGCTTACAGGCTAGCAGAGCAATACATAAAATAACATCAAAAACTGGGGAAATTATCACTGATCCTTCTGATATTAATAAGCGCTTCAAAAAATCTTATCAAGCGTTATACACGTCTAAGGCTAAAGGCGATGTCTCCACATGGCCGTCAAGGCTGGATATTCCTAAATTAAGTGACGCTGCTTATGAAGCGATTAATGCTGACATGACTATTCAGGAGGTTCTGGACGTTATTAAATCTTTTCCCAATGGTAAAAGTGCTGGTCCACACAGTTTTGGAATAGAATTGTATAAGAAATTTCCTGAATAACTGGTACCTCTCCTCCTAAGGATGTTTAACCATTCATTTAAGCGCAGAATTTCCCTACATCCTTATATGAGGCCAATATCTCACTTTTTTCCAAAAGAGAGCAGAGATAATACAGAACCTTCATCTTATCGTCCCATAGCACTGCTGAACTCTGACATGAACATTTCTACTTTTGGTATATTTATAATTTCATTTATATGTTATTGGGGGACACTTGTTTTTTTACATGAATGAATCTGTGAGGATCATGTTGTCAGTCATGATTTCAGTTCATCCTTAAAAAAAAAACCCATAAAAATCCCTTCCTTATCCCGAAGTTATGGATCCAATTTGCCGACTTCCCTTACTTGCCTTGTTCTAACACGCCAGAGGCTGTTCACCTTGGAGACCTGCTGCGGATATGGGTACGGATATAGCACTCTGAGATTCCCTGAATGAAAAGTGCATTACAAATAAAATTTATCATTATTATTATTATTTTCACCAAATTACTGGCACACAGATCGAACAAACATATCTCCTCTGTTATTCACGCCGACCAAACAGGCTTTATCCTGGAAGATTTTTCTTTTTTAATGTCAGGAGACTTATTAACATATTGTATCACAATTATAAAAAGGAAGAGAGGGTGGCTGTCCTATGCGTAGACGCAGAGAAGGCGTTTGACCAGCTAGAATGGCCATATATGCTGAAGGTCTTATAGACGACTATGGATTTGGCAGCCGATTTGTCTCGTGGATTAAATTGTTGTACGCCCACCCTTCTTCTTTCATTCTTACCAATCAAGAACAGTCTACTCCATTTCCACTACACCGTGGAACACGCCAAGGCTGTCCCCTTAGTCCTCTTCTGCTTGCAATTGCAATTGAGCCTCTTGCCATCAGTATTAGGCAGAACTCCTCTCTTAAGCCCACTCACCTAGTGGATGTGGACCATCATCTCTCTTTGTATGCAGATGATGTAGCAATCTTTACATCTCAACCTGAGCAGTCAACTCCTGTGTTATTAAATCTTATAAAGTCATTTGGTGAAGTCTCTGGATACACAATTAACTGGCAAATCAGTGAGTTTATGCCTCTTGGTGACAATCTTAGTGCAGAATTTCTTCAAAATTTCTCTTTCAAAGTTACAGATAAGCTGAATTACCTTGGTGTGATCCTACCAAAAGACCCTATTAATCTTTAAGTTAAACTTCCTTGAAAATGTGGAAAAGTTGATTAAAAAAAAGATATTGATAAATGGAGAACTCTCTCTCTCTCTCTCTCCATATGGTGGGCCGTATAAATGCTATCAAGATGGTGTCTTTGTTAAGATTCTTATACCTATTA
>JAPQRQ010000018.1:22453874-22473208 GCA_037367365.1 Apogon talboti | reverse complement strand
AATGTCATTTGCGGTGGACAGTTGTTTCTTTTTTTTTTGTATAAAGCTGTGCATTTCTTGTCCTCATACGTGGACAGAGGGTCCTAGGAGGTTAAATAAGATTACATCAGTCTTCATTCCCTACAGAGAATTATCTGAAATGGCTTGACTACACCATGAAGATCTCTTGGTACTGTTATTGCGTAAAAGAAAAAGAACAGACAGCACTGGAGAGGGCAAATGACAAGCTCCTGCAGCAGAGAGAAAACCTGAATGACGCTCTGCTGCAGCAGAAAATGGAGGCAGTCACAAGCGCTTTGCTTCAGCTCGTGGTGGCTCATGCAGAGGCTCAATCCCAGCCCATAAACGCTGCATTTTTTTATCATAAAGGCTATTATAAATCATATATTTTATATATGACATGTGCAATAAGGACAATTGGCAGTCCGGCCTGGACAAGAAACACACACATACACACACACACACACTCTTACCACTCCCCACCACAGAGCATCGGCGTAGTTTTGAAACTCAGAGTAGCCGTCGCCATCCACTCCATCTTTTTCTGCCAGGTAGACAAAGTACGAGGAGAAGATCAGGCTCAGAAATCCAATGTATAAAGTAGTGATCAGCTCCTGAAACACACGTACAAAAATACATGAGATATTTCAAACAAATAACTAAACAAAAGGGATGAATTCAAAGAACATGAAAACGCGGTCACCTTATGAATCTGTATCCTATAACTATAACTACTATTGAAATTTAATGAAATATAAGTTATATCAGTTTAAAATGAGTGAACTGGACACTAGTGGGCTGTGTTTGCTGATAATGTGACACATGGATATGAATATTCATGTAAATATGTTGATGTGATAATTAAAACTGTTCTTCAGAATGGGACTGTCTCGACTGGACTGTGTCATTCATGAACTAATGGTATGTTCGCATTCGTAGGGTGAGCATTACAACATCATCAGTAGAGGGCGCTATAGGGCACCGGCCCACCTTTCTTATCTGAAGAAGAAGACAATAGCAATCACATTAAATAATTTTATAAACACATGAATATTTAAATATAGGAGCTATACATGATATGAAGAATGAGTACCATGTATAATCTGTTTTCAGTCGTTTAGCGGGAAAGTAAGTGATGTGTTTACTGTTTGGGGCCTAAAAAGACCACACAAATGCCAAAGAAATACTATAATAGGTTATAAATGTCATGTGTGCAGTAGACTCCCCTCAATACAAGAGATAGGAGAGCCTCAGAGCATAAAAATTTGCACCCAAGCACCACCCACAGGAGTAAACCCCACATCCTGAAAAGAATCAAGACCTTCCTCAGAAATGCAATGTCACACAAGATCATCTAAACCAGGGGTGTCCGCACGTTTTCGCTTGCGATAAAATGATGCACGTCCACTAAATATGAACATATGTCAGCGGATAGCTCAGTAGATAATACTACTGACTTCGATGTGGGATACTGGTGTTTGAATCCCTGCAGAAGTGATAACAACATTGTCATTTAGCACATCAGCTGAATTCTACTTTTACATTTTTTTTAAAAAATTTAAATTAATATTTTAAAATATTGGTGTATGTGCTTTGGCGTATCCTAGTGGTGATATGTGGTTAGAGTGCATGCGAAAACTGACTTGCATAGTGCGCCCCACCAAAAAATAATTTCACCAGCCGCCACTGCTTAAAACATAAGGTCAGTGTGTATTTAAAACATATTTTTTTAATCTATATAGATTTTCATATTGTCTATATTCATAATATACAGTAAGTGTCATCCAGTATCTGATGGATTTCATTCCTCATACTCAAACTTCATAAAATAATATTTTCCTTAATGTCGTCATATAGTAATTACATTTATATATGCTACAACAATTAATTGATTAGCTATCAACTATCAAACTCACACTAGTATTTTTTATTGATCAGCTTCACAATTAAAATGTACTAAATCTTACATACTTTAATCAGATGAACTGGAAAACAAATGACAAAAGTGCTGAGTAGCTAATGTCAAGATAGACGTGTTATTACATACATATACATGGGTTGATGTACATTTGTATAATAAATGTATAAATGTTACAATAGAGGGAATGAAAAGAGTGAATGTGCAGATGGTGGCTTTTTGAAGTAGAATGGGCAGCTCAGAGACAACGCTCCTTCTGTCATTAATACATAGAATTTCACACTTTTATCAAATACTGTATATTGACAACTATAGCCCAATAGCAATTTTGACTTAATTTTTCTTCACCAGGGACCTAAATTTGGAGACATTTCATTACTTGTCTTCTGGGAACATTGGCTGTTAGAGACCAGTGTTATCCACAACTACACATATATAGTATATTGGAAATTCCATAATTGTAGCCCCTCACATGTGGTTTATTTGTTCCTCTATGACAGTAAACTGAATATATTTGAATGACTTGTTTGGTTCACAATCCTAAACATGTTGTGCCAACTGACCAAAGAATGAATCCATTAATCAAGAAAACAATAAACATGTTAATAGACGAATTACAATAACAATTAGTTGGATCATTCTCAAACAATTTCCATTAATAACTGAATCCACAGTGCGTTAACTGGTCTCCTAAAAAAAACCTCCATCCCATTTGCTCTGTCCAAAAATCCTCTATAATTCCCTGAACACCTTGCACTGTGTTCCAAGGTATTTTTACTCAAACAGGAATAAATACTGCACTTTTTTGGACCTTTTCAGTTATGCAACACTGATTCCTGCACATTTAGTGCACCTGCCAGTATTTACAGAACCCGAGGGATTGACTCAAACAAACAAATACGAGCTCATTTTCATCACAATGAAGCAACATGTCACCAAGTGCAATAGCAGAGCTCATTCATGTGTTTGGAATATTAAAATACCAAATAAAAAAATATGAGTGTTGTCAGGGTTATTATCTTTAAAGGAAAAATGATGGAATACTTAGATTAAGGAGTTTATTTTGATGATTTCTCAACTAAACTGACAACATGTCACATTGGGACACATTGAATTCAGGTGTATCTTTTCTAACAGGGGCTTAGGATACAAAACAATAATGACAAATGTCATAATATAGTTTTATATTTGGATAAGTATTGCATTGAACTGGTTAGTTTGGTTTAAATTGTTATCTTTGCTTCTAAAATGCCTCAGATTTTACTTCATTTCTCTCAACATTGATTTTGTTTTGCTTTTTTATCCATGATGATGATTTTAAATGTTCTACCTCAAAATTTCTAAAATATCTTTCATGCTCTGACTGTAAATAATTATTCTCTACCACAACTAACCACCTACTTTCTTCACATCTTACTTAGGAGGAAAAATCTCCCATTAAACTTTAAGGAAATATTGATGTTTATAAACTATATGGACAAAAATATTGGGACACATCATGTCTACAGCTGTAAGATGTCCTGTTCATGGTGATTTGAGATATAAACATTAATATTAACAATCAATATGATACTTATCACAATATAAAACTATATTGTTTTGTATCCCAGACCCCTGTTAGAAAAGAAACAGCTGAATTCAATGTGTCCCAATACTTTTGTCTATATGTATGACTTAGGCAATTATGCTATGAAGCTAACGATATGATCCTGTGATTTACAGTGCATGATAAATGATATGTAAAGAACAAAAACCCCAGAAAGAGTTTATTTAACCTGTATGTGCACGTGTCCTCAGGTATGAATTTACATATATTTATTCCATAACTTGGAAGTTATGGAAAAGATCAGAAAGACAAAAAACACTCCAAATCAAACATAGTAATAATTGTTTCTCAACACAGATGGGTCTGGATTAAAATCAGAGGCACTCAATCATTTTAGTTTTGATTAAACCTGACACACATGATTTCTCCCTTTGTATTTAAAGTGAATATGGAGCATCTCATGAAACATTCAGTGAGGAGCTGTCTGTGGTTTCCTCTGGACGTCTAATTGGACTTGGATCTTATCGTGTCTGACTGTAATTGGACGGCTGCTTTGTCAAAGAGCTCTTTAAGTCAATGTTCTCTTCACACTCACCTGCTACGTGAATTAAACTATGTTTAACAACTCAGTGTGTGTCGGAGGAACTACTACTGCAGTGAACTGGGCTGAAATCCTGATGAGGGAAAACTTTTTTTTTTTTGTATCTCGGCCCAAAAATGTCAATCCAAGATTTTTTGGAGCATCTGGGAGCAGCAGTGGCAGATTATTCCAGAAATGATAGAGGAATGGTTGTTTGCCTCACTTCAAATGGTATTCACATATCAATATATTTGCTACAAGTAGAACATCTGTATTTGATATTTTCAGAATGTCTGATAGATTTATACACTTGTCAGTAAAAGTAACACATTCCACATATACTATTTATTGCATTTCTGATGCTTGTGAGTGGAAGAGAGTTATTTTTCCTGATGTTTCCTCATATAAAGATAGTGAGTATTTCAAGCCCCAGCGCCATAATATCTTGGAAAGGGTTTTACTCATAACTTGAGAATAAATATGTGGCTTTTAAAGTTGAATTTCTCTTGCTGTTGCTGATATTGCTTTGGGCTGTGACCTGGTATTTAGCAGTAAGTATTTTCCATGTGGCAGTGATGGGCAGCTGTGCAAATTGTGTTTACAAGCGACAGACTTTAAAATGCAAACAGTGTGTATTTAGCTCTCTTTGCAGAACCGAAAAAAAAAAGAAAAACAAAGACTGGTTTCTGATTAGAGTAAATGATACTCTGCAGTGACTTTAACATCTCCAGCTGTTAAGGCAGACGTGCTCCAGTAACATGTGCTTTTGTGAGTGAACAGCAGAACAAAGTAATCAAGTCTGATGTGAATATATTTCACATTTACATTTGTGCAAACCACAGATGAATAACCTCAAAGTAATTTGTTTCTTGCCTTTCCTCAAAAGGCAGGTGATGACTGGTTGGACGGTGCATATCATTAGCCTCATAACATGATTGCCAAAGTCATACACTATATGGATAAAAGTATTGGGACATGTTGAATTCAGGTGTTTCTTTTCTAACAGGGGTCTGGGATACAAAACAATAATAACAAATGTCACAATATAGTTTTATCTTGTGATAAATACCAAATTGATTATTAATATTGATGTTTATATCTCAAACCAGCATGAACAGGACATCTTAGACATGTTGTGTCTAAATATTTTTGTCCATATGGTTTATAAACATCAATATTTCCTTTTTAAGTTCAATGGGAGATTTTTCTTCCTAACTGAGATGTGAAGAAAATAGATGGTTGGTTGTGGTAGAAAATAATTATTTACAGTCAGAGCACAAAAAATATTTAAGAAATTTAGAGGAAGAACATTTAAAATCATAGTCATGGATTAAAAAAAACAAAAAACAAAATCAATGTTGAGAGAAATTAAGTACAAACCATCTCTGAGGCATTTTGGAATCAAAGATAATAATTTAAACCAAACTAACCAATGCAATGCAATGATATTTATCCCAATATAAAACTATATTATGACATTTATCATTATTGTTTTCTACCCCAGACCCCTGTTAGAAAAGAAACACCTGAATTCAATGTGTCCCAATACTTTTATCCATATGACTTAGGCAATTATGCTATGAGGCTAACAATATGCCTATACAAAATCAAGAACTGCGCCATCATAGAGTGGAGTTTTCAGAATTTTGAGACATTTTTATTGTATTTTCACTGACTTTTCCTGCATTAAACCAAGCCCTGGTATTTATAACTAACCAAAATATCATAAAATCATTTAGCAGTTACATATGAAGATCATTTCTGATATAGCTGAACCTCTTCTGGAAATGCAGGAGCTTAAACTTATGACAGGTTGTGTCTAATTAGTAAGTGTCTGACATCAGCAACCTCTGTCAACTGCATCATAGCCCAAGATCCAACTTATTTTGCATTAGTAATAAGCAATATAACATTATGATGAACATAACATAATGTTTAATGTTTCATTAGCAGGGCCTCTAGTGTTTGGTGAACCATGAGTAGTTTACCACCAAAAGGCAAGGACCTCAACTAATAAATAAAGCAATGTGCAAGTTCTTTAAAGTTGTAATACCACTGATGGCATTTGGTACCTCTATTAAGTGACCTGGTCCATCTTTAAATATTTTCTAATATTATATCTCTAAACATTTTAAATATTTTAAAAGATGGCTTCAGTGTTTGCCATGTTGGTTTTGATTCGACAGGTCTCTATGACGCCTCACTTACCTGATGAGTTGGACTTCCAGAGCTTCAGTCTGTATAATTAAAAAAGGTTTTTCAGGTTTTTCCACTAACAACAATGTAAAATAACTTTGCTATCAAATGGTTGATGAGGTTTACCATTTTATTTTTAGCATGATCTCACCTCTGACTGCTTTGGTTCCTGTTGTTCTGCTCCTTTTTGTCCAGATTCATCTATTAATGTGATCTGTCGAACCATCTTAAATATGCACTTCCACTACTTAGTCACTACAATCCCATTCAGTCCACATTTACACTTGGGAGCATTATCAAAGTGGACTAGCGACACCTAATGGTACAAGTAGGTACACTGGTGAAGTCTGACTTCACATGGAACCATTTGACCATTTTCACATCAGTCCAAGTCTATGTAAGTACTTCTGAAGTTTGCCACAAGTGAACTTGAAATGGTTTTTTTTGTGTGTGATTATGTTAATGGTAAACACATTTCTATATGATGGAATGGAATGGCTTGCTATTACTACTGGGTTAATCAATTCTCCTCACTTCCGTCAGACTCTGTGCCCCAGTTATGTGAGCTGTAACGGATGTTAACTGCATTTTGATGCAAGTACAGTCACTCATACTAACACTGGGTTACCATTCTCTCCTCTGCATCAATGGAAAAAGCAACAAAAATAAGTTATGTTTCGAAAAAAGACATGTCTTTCAGTGATTGACAGTACTAGCACTGGCGGCACATGGCCGAACGCTGCTTGAACTTCGGATGGCCCTGTACACAGCTGTTATTTCTATGGTGAATTGATTGGTTGGGAGAAACGATGCCTTTACAGGGAAAGAAAGCAGGATATATACATAATAGATAAATAATAAAATGTGAATGAGCAGGTGTCTGTCAGGAGTCCTGTGCAGATGCCTTCCAGTGCCGGCCACCACGTTTTCATTCCCTTCTTCTTAATGTGGTGTTGCAGAGTGAATTTGTAGTGAAGGGACCGGCTACAGGGAAAACGCTTCAATATTTTACTGTGCAGAGCTGCCTGAGACTACTTACACTGCTTACTTTCCTTACAGCTAAGGTCAATGGCTGCTGATGACCAGCCTCAGCTGGGAGAAAACTGCTCATCAGCCAAGGACAATACAAGAAAGCATGGCAGGTGGTGCTGGATGCACATCATGATTCTCTGCTCACTTTCATCACTCTCGCTTTTTACACCGACATTGAAGGCAATTATTGTGGCCCCTGGGAATAATCACATCCACCTCTGTCTCTCAGCTGAACGATACCCTGAAGGAAGCTGCAGCAGAAGACTCTATAACCCTAACCTACTGCACAGTAGCTCTCTGCATATTCCCTCTAATATGCATCCCCTGTGGCGATTCTTTGAGCACAGTGCAGTATATAACATAAAATGACACTTAATGAAGAGAAGCTAAAAGTATGGAGAGAGAGAGAGAGAGAGAGAGAGAGAGAGAGAGAGAAAGAGAGAGAGAGAGCGCCTTCATGTATTGAAAATAAACAGATGCCCTGCTTTTGTGTGTTATGAAAGGTGCGATTGTGTACCTGCCGATGGATGAAGACGACGGAGCCCAGGAGACGCCACGTTCCTCCCTGACGGTCCACGTGGAGCATACGCAGGATCTGCAGGAAGCGAATGCCTCTGGGAAAAAACACAGCATAGAAATGATGAAATTCTATTCAAGCCAAAAGCGTATGCTATGTAGACATCAGAACTTTACAATTACTGTTGCTGAAAATCAGAACTCATGGGCGTTCTTCTCCATCAGTAACAGCCACTACTCAATTATGGAGGATTTCTGCATATTTTTGTAATGTGTTTGCAGAGCTTGTTTTCATTCATCCTCAGACACTGCAGAGAGTTCAGCCTTTCATGTTATGTAATGAAGTCTGAGTCTAAGACGGTGTTGGAGTTCATTCCAAATATTCTGCATAGGGCATAATCAAGACTCTGTGCAGGTAAGTCAAGTTCTTTGATATCAAACTACGGAAAAACATTCCCTTATGCAACTGACTTCTTGAAGAGAGAGGCTGACTCTCTGCTTCCTTGGTTACTGTTGCTTTCAGGGTTATACATCTGGCATCAGACTCCACACACTTTCCATAATGCATCAACCACAGATATGCCCATGTCTGGAATGATATCAGTCAGAAAGTACTCCAATATACACCTGACAATGACAGACAGTATGGTAATTCTATTTAGTTTAGCACTCAGGCCTTAGTCAAAGACAACTGAATATAAGAAGTTACATTTACATTATATTTAACTTGGCAGTACCAATGTTGATGGAATGACCAAAAGAAATTATTCTGTTTGCTAAAAATCAAAATCAAAAAAAAAATTGCTAGCTAGCTAACAAGTTTTTGTTGATCCATTTATATTGGACATTTAGCTCAAATGTAACGTCTATGTAAAACATTTAAAAACACCTCATCTTATCATTTTTCTTCATCATTTTTCTTTTCTTTCTTATTTTTTTACATATGCACAGTCCTTTGTTTATACACAACAAACTAGATATCATTTAACTGTATGAAGATTTATTTTGATTTAAAAAATATAAAAGAAAGTATAATTATAGGTGCAGACAACTTTATTTTCAGTGAAAAATCCTCCTGTAGCAGCTCTAACAGTTTTACACACTGTAAATACATCCGGACAGGTAGTTTCTCCAAACATGCAGCTGAAAACTTTGCCTTGGATCTGGTAGAACTTGCCAGAGGTGTTTTTGGCTGGTTGGATATTTTCCTTCTGACCTTGCGATCCGGTTCATTCCAGAGTGGTTCAGTTGGATTTAAGTCAGGACACTGGCTCTATAGGGCATTTCATCGACATGAATGTAATGAGTCAACAAACCGCTAACTCAGTTCTGAATGGAAAATTTGTGAAGTAGAAAATAATGCACTACATGTTTTTCCCCTGTTATTTCCTAAGGTGACAGTTTGATGAATATTAACCCTTCCATATACACATTTTTATGAATCTTGTTATGTATAACCAAGAGACACATTCCAAAACAATAACATTTAAACAATAAAAGGGATTCTGAAATTTTGACGGTCACTGTATATCGTGCAAATTTCTTCAAATCTCTGATGTTTCAGACTATAATTCCTGAAATGTTTGGAGATATCCCATCTACAGTATATCTGAACGATCATTTAGTATCAAAAAGTTATAAAATCATCAGCATTTCTTAAACACAACATAGACTGTTTGTGTCCAGAGTGAGTGGGGGACTTCCAAAATAATATGGAGTATGCTGTTCTACATTGTTAAAAACACTGACATGTCTCCTGTGAAGGTTCGTCTTTGGGAAAGTCCAAAATAGAACATCCCACTCTGAACTCTGAAGATATCTGTGCTGATTTACCGGTTCCATGTACACACCATTTTCCCTTGGACTGTCACCACTGTAGGAGGGATTTAGAAAAGGGTCATTTGTCATGTTAAATAAGAAAAGAAAGTTTGAGACTGTATTGCATGTAACATTTATTAAACTTTTAGGGGTCTGAGCCTCTTTTGGTCATTTTTGAATATTATCATACTTTATATACCGCATTAAAAAAAAAAAAAAAAAAAAAGTTTACCATACCCATGTTTGGTAAGTTGTTTGTTCAGCATCACCTCACCTATCTGATAATTAGTTTTACACTTTGACATACTTTAATAACATATTGAGCTAAAAAAAAAAACAAAAAACATAAAAATGATCAAATGATCAAATCTGAATTGAAAAAATCGACTATACATTACCATAAAAACCACAAACATGCTTTGAAACTTGAACACATAGAGAAAAGGTTGCAAATATGAACATTTAAAGGTAGAACTGAATACTTTTGTACTATTGATTCAAACTGTCACATCTCCAGTTTTACATCAGTGTCAAACAAAAGCTGTGAGAGCGTTTCCAATCTGCACCTTTGAGTGAAGTTGCATGAGTTTGATTCTCACAGCTCTTTGAAAGCATCACATGGTCTGATTGTTTGAGACCGTATACAGGGTGTTTATATACTATTGTTAGCTTAAATCTCACATTATTTCTTACCTTACAGCAGAGGTGGCAAACACTTGGCCTTTGGAGCCCACTGACAGCACAATTATTGATGCAACGACTACAATCAGATCTGTAAAAGTGGAGAAAACAGTATCTATAAATGACACACACAGTGGCAGGATAATGTGTGTTATTGTTCATGAAAGATTTAAAAAGTCAAAGAGGAAAGTGTGGACGATCAAAAGTGGAGAAGAACTACATTAATAATATCACTAATAGTTAGTGCTGAATATTTTACACTTAGAGCTTCTATTTTTAAGGTCAGAGGCATCATGTTTCAGCGTTTCAGTCTTTATGTCATCCTATTACATCTCATTTCTCAGGAATGGTAAAAGTGTCGACTTGAGCTGAAGGATGAACTGATTAGAATATGCTGATCAAAGGTCAAGGTCACTTTAAAGCCATATTTTTGGCTATAAGTCAAGAATTCATACTCTAATTATGATAAAATGTCACTCACCATGTGTAATTGGTTAAAAAAGTCAAAGGTCACTTCACTGTGTCATAAGAGAAGACCTTATTTATTAACATGTTCTTACTTTGACACTGTTGATGTGTGAAGTGACAGAGATTCATGCATGTATCAGCCAATTTTGTTCTGATGTTTGTGCGTTGTTAGAATCATTCGAAACTGATGAGTACCATTAATTTTGGGCATAAAGCCACACCCCTTTTTCTACATAAGGAAACATGAAGGAGGAGCCTCCAGAGCAAAAATGATTAAAGGAACACAACTAAAGGAATTCAAACAATTGTGTCCAAGATGGAAGAAGACAAGGCATGTTGTTGCAGTGCAGTTCCATGGGAATCAACACGTTTGAGAAAAGAAATGAAAAGAAGAAGCAGCAGCAATATCGGAGGCAATGACTGAAGTCCCCAAAGACACAGACCGAAAGGGTTTGACATTTAAAGCTGCTGTAAAAAAAAAAAAAGACAACAATAACAAACCAGAACAAAAAGAAGAGAACAAGTGTAGGACGAGGACCACCTGATCTGACAACACCGAATAAGCCCAGATGATGGAGTGGAGGCTGACGGACCATCGACCTCCCACTCCCAGAAATTATCAGGGACTGAGGACACCAGGTATTCACTTCACAGGTATTTCAGACATGTCACCACTGCTTCAGTACATGAATCATTTTAAAGTTTTGTAATGAATACAGTTTTAGAAGAATTAAGAATCTTTATTTTGTCCGTATATAGTTCATACACATGCACCACTCACCAAAACTGACCTTCTGTATTTAACCCCTCACTAGAACATGCAGAACACACCACACACACACTGCAGACTAGGAGCAGTGGCCTGGCCATATCAGACACCCGGGGAGCAAAAATATAGATTTCTTCCTATTGTTGGAACATGTATGCACAGATGTACTATTTATTACAATTAAAAACACAAACATGCTCAATGAACTGTTTTGAAACTGTAAAAAGTAAAAATAGGTTGCACATATGAACATTTAAAGGTAGAATTGAATAGTTTCGTACTATCAAAATTAAAACTGTCATGTCACCGGTTTGACATCAACATCAAACAAAAGCTGGGAGAGCGTTTCCAAGCCTTTCTGCACTTTTGAGTGAAGTTGCACGAGTTTGATTCTTACTCTGTCTTACTGAGAGATTATATAAGGTGTCTATATACTAATATTAGCTTGAATGTCACACTATTTCTTACCTTACAGCAGAGGTGGCAAACACTTGGCCTTTGGAGCCCACTGACAGCACAATTATTGAAGCAACGACTCATACAAATAGGGGGTTAAGTGCCTTGCTCAAAGACACATCAACAAATAACTCTCTGCCAGTCCAGGGAATTGAACCGGCAAACCCTTTGGTCACAAGCCAAACCCTTTTCTTAAGTGTACAGAGTTGTGTCTGTACAAATAGAACACATATATTAAATCATAGAAGGATTACATCACTAATTACAGTCTCACCTGCATTAAACTAAGTCAGTAGTTCAGATCCGTCCATTGGATAATTACTGCAGTGATTAATGTTTCAGTTCTTTCACCCTTTAACTGATGCAGTAGATTCTCATTTCTGAAACGTCCATCAGTTTGATAGAAGCATAAAGATTGGACTGTTTCAATGGTTAAAGGTCATGTGATCTACTGAGTCCGGACTCACCCTGTTTCAGAGGTGGATGAAGTGATTACCCATCATGCCTAGTGCCTATAGTACAAGCCTGTGGGGTCAGTGATATGATCTGGAGTTGATTGCTCAGGTCTATTTTCAGCAACATTATGTGTCAGCTGAACCTGAATACACTGAATGGCCAGTTTTGGACATCAGTGGTTTTTTTCTTCCCTGGTGACAATGACCAGGATTCATCAGGCTCAGATTGTGAAAGAGACAACATTTTTACACATGGATTGGCCACTATAGTCCAGATCTCAACTCCACTGAGAATCGCTGGCATATGGAGGAGACGACTTTATGAAACAGTCCAACCTTCCCATCAATACAAGATGTTGGTGAAAAATTAATGCGATATGAACAGATATAAATATGTAATTTATTGTGACACTGAATAAATGATGGCATGCCAAATGTGTCGCAAAACAATGAACCAATGAACTACTGTGTGTGACTTTTTTGTCCAAACTTTTTTTTTTTTTAATTGTCGACATCTGGATGACACCCAGGGCGGGCAGCTTCCTGTTGCTCTGGTACATCATCAGTTTTCATATTGACCTTCAGGTGATGCTGTGCACCATGTGACGAAGCTCTGCATCTCCTACCATACGAGGTGATGGAAATATATGACTCAGCTTTACTTTTTGGGGTTGTGCGTTTTCATGATAGAGTTTTAAGGCCAATATACTTCTATTTTATTTTATTGTAGTTGTGCAAAACCCTTGTGAGCTTGTTAAATTCAGGTAAAATATAAATGAAGAATATTATAAAGATTCAAAAATAGTCTCTAGGTAAATATACCTGCTACTTTATATTCACTGGATTTAAATATCATATATCATATCAACTTCCATTTCACCAAATTCACTTTTATTATTATCTTATATTAAGTTAGTACACATTCCTTAGAATGTATATTATATTAGTCTGGATATACATGGGTGTAAACTGCAACTGAAGTGCTTGGTAGAGGCATGCAAACATGACGTACTAATTCTAATTCAAAATAATAAAAAAAAAAAAGCCAAAGATCAAAAACAAGAAGTGCAGTAATTTCATGCTAAATTTTGTCAGTGATATCTTATTTCAGGATGAAGCTCAGAATATATCACAGATGTTATTTAAATAAGGGTTAGGGTTAGGTGTGTGTAGGTGGAGAATTTGTATTTATTTAACCTTTATTTAACCAGGAGAGTTTCATTGAGATTAAAACCATTAAACTGATAGATATGTGTGTTTTCATACCTATTATTGATATTGGCTTTCTTGCGAAGCGTAGCCGACCCCAGAAGCCAACATATTTACTGCGACAGCCGGCTGACCAGAGTCGCACAAAATATTCCACCCCGAAGAACACCACAAGGACGATCTCCTGTCAAAGAAAGCCAGGGAGGAGAACAGATGAATGAAGCAGAAGGACATATAGAAAAAAAAAAAAATCAATTCTGTGCAGGTTATTGAGTGCAACAAGAGCTGAGCAGCTGGTCAGACTTCAGTGAACAGTGTTTTACAATAGAGATGTTTGTAAATGGCTGCATGGTATCACACTAAGTCATTAAGGATTATAGATTTCTGTTCAGTACATACTCCATTTGTCACTGTTTAATTTGTACCATACAATTGATTTATTCTTTAATTCAAATCCTAAATGCACCTACACTCGATAGATTAAAAAAACCCCAAAAAACACAAAGTCATTACGCCTCCAGACTGATAGTTTGGTTTGGAGATAGTTCTCTTTTATGTATCTGTTTAGTTCACCTCTATGTTTCTCAAAGTAACTACATCTTAATTACTTGTTCTTTGTTTCTCTCCTGATCTTTCCCTGTTAATTATCTTTGATTCACATGACAACAGTTGAAACAAGCCACGGCGTTATGTCTCCAATGCTAAACATGAGGCTCACACAATTAAAGCTTCTCAATTAAGGCTGCTCTATTTCCAATCCAACTGAGTTTCCTGCTGGGTTCCTGGAGGAAAAATGGATTTTAAAAAAATCAATTACGGCACACAATTACATTAACATTCAGAAATTAATGAACTGGTGTAACTGAAGAATGCCACTTCCCCCCACATGTCTGATTATTCATTCACAAGTATTTGGAAAATGAAGCTGTCTGCAAAGGAATCAATGGCCATTTAAAGATTTGCATTGGTGACATGGTTTTCATTCACTTACTGATAAAGAATGGAACGTGGAAGATTCAAGGCTTCACCAGAGCAAACAATTAAAACCTCAATAAATATGAAACACATTTACTGAAATAAAATGATCAATAAGTTATATACTGCTTTTGGAAGCTAATATGTAAAATATTGATCTTTAAAATTTATTCAGTGAGGATTTCTACTTAACCCATAAAGACCCAGTGCTGTGTCTGTGTCCAGTTCCCAAATGAATTTTTCTGTCTATATAATCATTCTTAATTGATTTATCACCATTTATTATATTATTCTCTGTATTTTGTGTTTTTTCAGTGTGAATAATGTATTTTCCTATATTTCATTTATTGATTATGTAGATGTTCATAAAAGCTCAGATTAAAGTTGTATTTTATTACATCAGAAACAGACAAAACTAAGGAAAAATTGACTTTTTCAACAAAATATATCATTAATTGAACATAAACAAAGCATGTCCATCTATTGTCATTAATCAAACTCCTTGGGTTTTACTGGTGAAACAATGTTGTAGAAGATGACGGTGTTTCCATGGTAACTATGGAGCCTCTGATCGTCCAAATGGGTCATATCTGATCACCATGTAAAGATGATAAACTGTATTTTACACCAATTATTCACATGTATTGATAGCATTAGTGGATCAACAGGTATTAAACAGTTTCGATCAGTAGATGGTTTTGGTCACCAGTGGCTGTTTGGGTCTTTATGGGTTAAAGGCTAAACACAAATGCTTTGCTCTGACTTGAACACAAACAAGGAAGAATAAAAAAGGAGGAATCAAGACAGTATACGACTATTTCTAACATAGGGGCTTCTATCTGCAATTTTGTTGCACAACTGGTGTAATGGAAATAAAGCCTATTCTATTCTATTCTATTCTATTCTATTCTATTCTATTCTATTCTATTCTATTCTATTCTATTCTATTGTTTTCTATTGTTTTCTATTGTATTGTATTGTATTGTATTGTATTGCATTCTATTCTGTTCTGTTCTAATACAGAGCTCCAGAGAATAAAGTCAAAAATTACCAAACTGCTTGTAGGGGGGCAGTAACAGTCTGTTTGGACAGTTTTTAATTCAACTACAGATGGCCCAACCCTAACCCTAACCTTAACCCTTAAAGCCAAGTAAACCACAGTCTGGACCAATCCTGACAGACTCGGAGGTGTGTTCCCGGTCCCTGAGGACTTAAGGTTGTCCCGCTGTCAAATCCTGACATGACTGAGGGTTTTCTCATGAGCATTTTGAGCCTTTATGGCCACTTTCCATAAGTCGGCATTTCTGCAGACTTAGCCTGAGGGAATTACCCACAGTTCATAGCTCTGTGACATTCAACACAGGGTTAGCAGGGGGAAGCCCCAAAGTGTAAAACCACCTCACGGTTGTATGCCTCCAATCCATAAACATGCTGTGTTCACTTAGAACCTCTGAATTACCAAGGTATAGGGTGTTGAGTAAAGGACAGAAAACTGTTTAAACACAATGTCTTGTCATGTTTTACATAACCACACCTACGTCCACACTTAGTGATGTGCCAATGCTGGAGATCATTCTGGAATAGAGGGAAAAAAAACATATTCCTGTAAATGAATCTCAACTTGTTTTGGGTAGTGCTGAGCACTGGATACAGCAACAGTACACAAAATAATGTTGTAGAGCAGTTGTTACATCAGTCATTTGCACATTGAGAAGTAAGCCACGGTATTAAACTCCCTGACAAATTCAATGTCATATATGAGGACAGGTGTCTGCTGTTTTCACCGTACAGTTGCAGCTCAGAGATTGTTAATAATGATAATAATGGATTGTATTTCTATAACACTTGTCAAAGCACCCAAAGGACTTTACATTATTGATCCATTATTCACTCACACTCAACATTCATACACCAGTGTGAGGAAAGTTGGGTGAAGTGTGTTGCCCAAGGACCCAACAGCACATGACAAGGACAGAGCAGGAGTTGAACTGCCAACCCTTCGTTTATTGGAAGACCCGCTTTACCCCCTGAGCCACAGCAGTTGTTGCTGTTGTAGCAAAGGAGAGTAGAATGAGACTAAAATAGTAACCCAGTAGCAGGATTGTTCCAGCAGAGTACATCCTATGAGCCAGATTAACCACACTAAACCTGACCTCTGACCTCTTGGTTATAAAATTTCATCACCACTTATCTTTTTTTTTTACATCACACATGATCACCTTGCTGCTAAATCTAATTTCTGTATTAGAACTAGGCCTTATAATGCCTTGCCACCACCTCCGTGATTCTGCTAACTGCGGGTTAACAGTAGTCTGACAGTAGGTGTGGAAACACATTCACTGGGGTCATCAGGTGGGTTCGCTCCTCCATAAGGTTCCATGATAGGTCCACAACATCTCAAGAGAACTCATTGGCAACATCTGGCATCCCAGGTGTGCATACATCTGTCTGAACTCCTTCTGCTGATGCTGGCGCTGCAGCTGTAGTATTCTGGTCTGGTGGGTGTCTCTTTTCTCAGTATCTCAGTGAGTAACATATTGGGCAGGACTACACAGGGCTTGTGATGGCTTGTCTACAGTTTTCTACGTCTTTAAATAGTTTGGTAGTTGACCTGCACACAGAGCATCTACACCTGACCTCAACTGGGCATAACCCTCCTCTGATGGAACCTCCAAGGGCACAATTAGTTCCACAGTCACGGCAATCTAAAGAGATAAGGACTACAGCATGAGGTCTGGTCTGAAATGTGGTGTAGTGAGCTCAGCTGGGAAGTACAGTATCGCTGCAGGTTCAGGTCCACTAATAACTTCCAGTCTTGTTCCTTCCCTTGCTGGCCAAAGTCTAGCTTGGATATAGTGGCTTCATTAAGCCCCGTGCTGACACTAAAGACCCCCTGGTCTCTAAGCCAATGCAAGATTCTTCAGCACCTGGTTGAGGCGACAGGTGTACTGGCCTTGTGTTAGGCTCATCATACAGCACAGTAGAATGTGCTTCAGCTTGGGCGGAGATGGGCAAAGCGGGCATGTGAATATTTTTGTCAAACTGGAAGAAATTCTGTCCAGCTTTTCCTGAATATATTGCGTTCATGAGAATTGGACGGACGTCTGTTTGTCTGAACATTTGGGACAGATATCAATCAAATTTTATTTTTATAGTGCCAAATCGTAACAAAAGTTCTCATGACACTTTCCATTTGCAGCTGGTCTAGTCCAGACTCTTAACAGAGTCTAGATAGATGACAAAAAAAATAACACCACCAGCCATCGCTATTGCTTCCACTGTAACTACCAGGGGCTCGTTTCTGCACTTCTGCACCTCCTTAAGCCCAACGATGTGTTATCCCGTTTCTGGGCTCGTTGGTTAAAAGTCTGTGCTCGTTAAGTGCCGCGTTACAGGACTAAGTGACTGATAGAATGAGGATATATTCTTGTAGCTTCATTTCACTCAATTTCTGCAAAGTATTTCCTTTGATATATTATTTATATTTGAAAAAGAAGATTTTTAATAGAAGTTTGATAATATCTTTGATAAAATCAGATTTTTCCCCTGGACATTTTGCACCGTCAAAAACAAATTTATCGTGTGAGGATTGATCCGCTCACTGAATTTTATTCTCCGCCTCGATTTATGGATAGCCCTAGATTACTTCTGGACATAGTGCAACAGAGGACAGAGTGTGTGTGGCTTTGAAAGATGAATGAATGAATGAATAAGCGTGGTATGGGGGCGGAGCCAGTGAACCAGTGTCTGTGTGTGATGAGGTATGGGTGTGGTGAGTTAGTGGATGAGGGAATGGAGCAGAGTTAAGTTTTCTATACATTCTTTTTGTCCTGTTGTTGCCGTGGTTACAGCCAACAGTAACCGTTTAGAGTTCTGTTCATAAAGTCACCAGTGGAGAATATATCGGGTCATCCTTAGACGTCCAGCCGGATGCACAATATGTGTGAATATAATAATTCTTCATCCTAACCATAATGCTGACAGATTCATTCATTTGAGGGAGAGAAGTGTGTAATGTATTTCCTTTGACATATTGTTAGGGATGGGAATTGATAAGAATTTAACGATTCCAATTCCTTTATCGATTTTGCTTATCAATCCGATTCCTTATCGATTCTCTCATTAATTCTCATTGGGTGAGGGAATAGAAGAGTACAAACGGGTTTGTTTACATTAACCGTCTTTTACATTTTCATCTCTGCACAGAAAATACACCATACAGTATACACAAATAATAATAACAGATGACGCTGGGCCGGTGGTGAAAATCAGGAATGTTAAGGGGGCACATGCCAGTGACGGAAGCGGCGACGAGTGGGGGGGGCACCATACAACCGTACAAAGTGAAAGTGAAATTTAAGACGCCTTACTAATTCCTCTATGTCTCTTACTGTTGTGCACCTCATTTTCCTTTTCCCTACCTTCAGAAATTTTTATTTGAGGGGGCAGGAGGTTTGTTACACCCCCACTAGAACTGTGGCCGGGGGAGGGGGGTTTCGCACCATATGACCGTACAAAGTCAAAGTGAAACTTAAGACGCTTTACTAATTCCTCTATGTCTCCCAGATGTTGTGCAACTCATTTTCCTTTTCCCTACCTTCATAAACTTTTATTTGATGGGGCAGGACGACGGATGGCGCCCTGGTGTTTGCTCTGCCGCTAGATTCACAAGCGTCGCTAAGTAGCGTATCAAACACATGACATTCCTGCAAATG
>JAPQRQ010000018.1:22416091-22427430 GCA_037367365.1 Apogon talboti | reverse complement strand
CTATAGCATAATAAGGTACTTATTATTATTATTATTATTATTACTACTAATACTACTTGCCACTTGTTCCTGCCAGTACTTTCTAATGTGCAATCGTGTTCTTTTTACTACTGTTTTTCTTTTTTTTTTCATAGTTATGTTATTGTATTGCTTTTTTTCTTGTGGTATTTCTTGTGTTTATATTTGGTGTTGTGCTACTTTTGGAACCTCAATTTCCTGAGGGCTCTGCCAAAGGGATCAATAAAGTTCTATCTAATCTAATCTAATGTAAATAATTTCTCTCCATTGACTGTAATACTATTTTTTTTCCATATGGCACCGGGTGTCACTTGGCTTTTCTTTCCAGTCCATGTTGTGCTAACTCTGGGCTAAATTTTCTGATTACTGTGATAATACTAGACAGATTAGATTTTTTTTTTTTTTTAGTTTTGTCGAGTTCTAGATAGGTAGATGCGTACTCTATGTTTATTTTTACAAATCTTATATTTTTTATCCTACTTATTTTAAACATTTTTGATCCTGTAACTCGTATTCCACTGCTGTTCTTGTACTCTGCTGTTGTAATGCTGCAATTTCCCCATTGTGGGAAAAATAAAGGTTTTCTTATCTTATAACATCTGCAGTGTTGTTATGCTTGGTTATCGTAATGTATACAAGTACAGTTATAATCCCCATACGACATAGGGAGATCATATGGCTTTGGATCAACTGTCACTGTGTACAGACCATCTCCTTATCAATACATTTGTTTACTTAGTCGTCATTTTTGCATTCGATGCCAGTGTTTCAGTAGTGAGAACTAAAAGGTTATTTATTTGAGACCATTCCATTGACAATCATCACATTGATGAACATTGTGTCCATGAAGCCACCATAGCTCATTAACAACGACATGGATATTTTTCATCTTCACATATTTCGAGTAAATATACAAGGGTAATTACTTAAGAACTTGCACTTAAGAATCAAATGGCATGTAAACACCACTTTTGTCCGTTTTGAGAGTTGTACCTGGGGCCTGCAAACCTCTTGGATGCATTTTTTTTATTGATGTTGTTGCAGTATTGACTCACACTGAAAGTTGAGGTTACCCTTTCACCCTGGAAAATCTAATCGTCCTTGTCTCTAAACTCAGGAAAGTTAGAACAAATAAAGTGTTTGTTGGCAGTGGTTGGTATTAAGGCAAGGGCAAACTGTTTGTTTGACTCCAGTTGGCAGGACATGTGCTGGAGAATGGGAGAGTTTGGTTTCAAGTATATATGAGTGAAAAAAAAACAAAAAAACCCAACTTTAACACATTCATAAATGGTTGAGACATGGGTGATTCCATTAAAGTTCATTAAATAGGGAATAAGGCCCTTATCAATCCTCATATGCCATTCATATATCATGTATTATTGTTTATATATTTTACTTTCAAAACTATGATGTCATTAAACCATAACTAAGCTCATTTGTAGCTTTAATAACATGAAGCTGTTGTTTACTGTACTACTGGCAGGTAACATACACTCATCCAACTATACATTATGCAGCTATTGGATATAAAGTAATTAAAAAATACCGTACCTCAAGAAAGTTACAGCCAATTATTGAAAATTCTGTATCCTCATTAAGTCATTACATTTATACAGAATTATATAAATAGAGATGCAATTAGCAGAGCATTGGTGAAATGTCCTCAAATCAATGAAAGAAGCGTTTCTAAGTGTTTCTAAACAGGATATGTCAGAAAACTCAGGATGAATGTGCAGGTGCTTTTTGTTGGTAAAGGCTGTCAATAAGGCAAGGGCAAACTCGTTAACCTTACATGGTAGAACATGAAGTGGAGGAAAACAAAATGGAATAATGCGACACAGCGAGAGTTTCAATGATGTAAGAATTAAAAACCTTAAAATCTAAATAAAGACAGTGTTAGTCCTCATCAAGATCCTATTACCATTCATTCATTCATTCATTTATTTATTAGTGTTCATTCAGGATGGGTGAGTTCACCATCTTAATTTGTCATATGATGTGCTTTGCAGAAGGACTGCATAGATTGTGTCACTAAGAAAATAAATAAGAGCAGTTTTTTACTTGGCTAACATTCTTTCAATAGCCTGTATTTCACAGAGAGACTGGCAGGATTGTATCATGAATGTAATTATCTGTCCATACAAACATCACTTTTAGTCTGCGTTAACGTCCACAGTTTATTTAACATGTTGTTTTGCTGCTGCTGAATAAATAATTTTGAGGAATTACCTTAACTATTATTATTATTATTATTATTATTATCATTATTATTATTATTATTATTATTATTGTTGCTGTTAGTAGTAGTAGTAGTATTATTAGTATTAGTATTTATTTCTTTATTTTTTACACAGATGAGACTAGTATTTACTTCATCTAATCATTGTCTCAATATTATAATAATTTTGGTCCAAAGTTATGCAAAAACACTACATCTCTACTATGGAAAAAAAACAAAAAGTTATCAAACACAGCCTGAGCCTCCAGAAACCACGTGAAACTTGAAGAAAAGTTTTGTTGTAATTTCCTTGTATTTTATATACATGTAAGTATAAGGTCATAAAACTGTGATTCAGTTCATGGATTGTTATTTTACCTCATTATATAGAATTTTATAGAATCATATACATGTTTTCTATAAGATTATATGGTAATGTTACCTATTATGACAGTGGAACCACTGTTATTTTATTAAGATTATTAAAATACTTTCTAATGCACTTATTAAAGTGTACCTGCACTGGTCATGCTTACGACATTAATTGTGCTTTGTGCATCAGTTATAAGCAAGGGAGGCATAAATTCAGTAAAAAAGTCACCCTAACATTGAACTTTTTATTACATGAACTAACCGTGTGGGCAGAACCTGACCAGTGACATAGTGCTCACATACTTGACAACGGGCTATAACGTAAGTTACCGGACGGAATCGCTAGCATGATATGTGATCTTTTGAGATGGCTAGCAATGAAAACTCACTACAGGTACCATTTAACAGTTAACTTTATCTTTTGTAGCTACTAGATTAAGAGAGACAACAATGTATTATTAAAGTCGCTTACATTAAGTGTATGTTAGAGTCTGTTTTGTGATGAAGTCCATTGTTAACTGACTTTAACTAACTCCAGTACTAAGTTAAAACATCTAGGTTACCTTCATCACCAGTGTTGTGCAAGTTACTTTGAAACTGTAATGCATTACAGATTACTTCTTACTGTTAAAAGTAATTCCTTACCTTACAGTATTACTGTCTCAGAATTGTAATGTGTTACTGTACTGTACTGTAATACTGATTATACACACACACACACACACACACACACACACGCCAATACAAGAGATAGGAGAGCCTAGGTACACATACATTTGCCCTACGGTCTACAATGTTTGAGTCCCAGCAGGAACACTTACATTTTTTTCAACATTTTACTTATTTAAACAGAATGCCAGTAGATAAATCTGCATCAATAAAGAATTCTAACTAGTCAAAGAAACGTTAGCTTACCTTGTTATTGTTGATCACAGGGATCATGCTAACTAGCAGCCTGTTCACAGCAGTTTTTAATCCTCACACTCATTCTCACATACTGTTAGCTTAGAATATGCAATCAACTACTGTGTTGCTTTTTTCTTCTATTGAATTTATCTTTAAAGGTTAAAGGTTAATTCAGTTCATTATCGCTGCAGGGATATTATGCCTCTGCATTGTACCCATCCTGATACACACAGCACCTTGCATGGGCATTAACAATTAGTATTAGCACTTGAAGGTGCATGATAAATCTGGAATAAGTCATTGTAGTATTAAGAAAAATAAATATAGATGTTTAGCCATTTATTGCTTACAATATTTTTGGAGCATTATCAAAATATATCTTATCAAACATGCAAAGACAAATAGAAATTCAGTGGTCATAGAAGATCCCTGTTTCAACCTGTCCTGACAAGTGCACGAGACGTCAAACGAGACTGACATGTTTGATTTAATGTCATGTTTGATTTAATGTTTTGTATTTGACTTTACTCTAAACTTTGTTCAGAAAAGTGTCCTTAAGAGTTACTTACTATCCTGTTTCTATATGAGCAGACTTGATGGAAACTATGTGTAGAGGGAGTTATAGTTTCCAGTCTGTGTTTGCACCACGAAGGTTCTTATCACCACCCGCTACAGCCTGAGTTTATTGAAGACTAGCCAGGAATCCAAATACCCCCTTTAAAGTCACACATACACAAACAGGCCTGTGCACGTCACCCGTCAGCACAGATAACAGGCAGAGGACGGACCTGCTCGGGGAAGATGGGGCCCCGTGGAACTGCTAACAAAGCAGCTGGTGAAGCTGCTGAAAGAACAGAACGAGCAGAACGAGCAGACAATGCAGTGCACTAACATGACTCTGAAGGTTGGTACCTGTCATGTGTTCTCTCTGAAATGACAACTACAATTTCGCCTTTGTAAGTGGAAGCTAATTTGTCTGTTAAGAAAAGCAGGGCTTTTTGAACAAAAAGCCAAAAGCGACGCATGTTAAGAATGCAACCAGTCATTTAAAAAATCTTATGTTGAAATGTGACAGATGCACTTAAAAGAGGATCAAAGCGAACACAAATGCACATCCAACTTTCTAAACCAATCACTCCAGTAAACTAATGGTTGTAATTTGTCAGCGGAGCTCTGCCTTAATTATTTCAGAGCTTTGGAAATGCCAATAAACATACACAGCCAGGATGCTGAGCAGACGCTTCTACACTTTTAATCCATCTGAGACTCGTCAGAGCCTTGCTACTAACTGCACCATCATATTTTACTTCCTGTACCTTGGGGCCTATAGATAATACAGGCACTGTGTCACTGGCACCCATGGGCCTGGTGTCGCAACACACAAAATAAAACATTGGCTCAGCGACATCGGCATCACTGAACTCTAAACTAAAGCTCACAGCATCTATGCTATCTATTATTGATGGACACATTCACTCCCCGTCTGTTGTTCAGTGCGTGTAGCGACCAAGCAGGGGACACGATAAGAGTTAGAAATGACGCTGCTGACCATGCCATCGCCCCTATCCAACAATATCCACTATCCCATCAATATCCATCAATATCCTGCAAGAAAAACAAGCTTATTTGACCACAGTTAAACGGTGCTTTAGTTCACTGTAGAACCATCAATCAAATACAAGGAGCACAAATAATAAGGCTATTGTTGATAGCTCAAAACAAAATATATCAATGTAAGTCTCAATAGGAGCTGTACAATTGTAAAATGGATTGGAAACAAAAGCTCCAAAAAAAGAGAAATGAGATGAATGAGAATTAGAGTCACATTTTTCACTTGTTTGAAGGAAATGAAGTAGGCTTCATTCTCAGGGGTTGAAATAAAGACAAAAAAGAGTAGAAGGAGTGCAGCTGTGACATTTGGTTTCTTTTACTCTACAACAGTTGTGATATTTTGTTCATGGACAAGACCAAGGAATAATCTGGTCCCTTCATCCATGTGACTTGTTGTAGTCTTTCACCATGTTTTCACATTTATTGGAGATATCTGGGACACGTGTGTGGCTATTTCCTATAATTCAGATTTCTAAATTATTCTGTTTTCTTTGACTTAAAGGCAATGAACAGAAATGTGGCACATTTGTTTTAGTAGTAATGAAATGTAAGTTTAAGTAACACATTCAATCAACTATCATTAGCTAACAAGCTAACACAGCTAACAATAGCTAGCAAGCAAATGGTAAATTAAAAAATAGGCAAAAAGTCAATCACAAAATACTATAATAAGTTCATTTAAAAGCCTAAACAGGGCTCCGCAACCCACAGCTCCTGGTACAGATGTTTGTTAGGCTCTCTCTAGTTATTCCCTGTGACTTCTATATAAAGATCGTATGGAAATGAATCATAATCATATCAGTGACATAAAATGATTGATTTTGATCTGAAGCCTTCCTTTCATTGTTCATCTGTAAAACTGTGAAGCCTGTACGCAGATTGTACTCATATAAAATATATCATATATCATGGAAAAGCCCTTTTATGTGATAACCATCGCCTCAACTTCCCCTTCGACAGCAGTTAAAAACATCACTAGAGTCTGTGTTTGGTATATCTGTTCTAGGATTTTAAATGAAGGGGACATTAATTCTGACCACAGTCAAAAACATTAGGTGATGGTAATGCTCCTTAATGTCATAGATGTCACCTAAGATGATAAATGGGAGAAGATGCAGAATAGAAGTCTGTTGTGAGCTACTGTAGAAAACATGGTGGACCCTGTGAAAGAGGACCATCCAAGGTAATGATCCTTTTTCAGGTATGTATACAAAAGTGAAAATACAGTTATGAATACTCCATTACTGCTATTCTGTCGCCTCAGTCTTACACACTCAACCTTAGTTGAGGTCTTTGGATTTGGACAAAACCGAGATTTCTTTAGCATGGAATGAAAAGATCAAAAATACAAAATGGTTATACTGACCTTGCCAGTGTGCTAAGAATATTATTTTGTGTCTTCTGAAGTACAAAACGTGTTGACTGAAACATGAGCAAAGAACTGAACTATCAAAGAAAGGAAAAGATGAAGGCAATGTTCAACAGGTTGAGACAAACTAGTCAGAAAAATATAAAAATTAGAACAAGTCAAGTTACAGTCTTGCAACCAAACATAGCCTGAAACAAAACTGAAATGAAACTGTCTATGAACCAGCCAATAAGAACAAAGCACGACACCAGTTCAAGGTGACGTGTTGTTATCAGGACGCTGATAACAACATGTATTACAATGACAGAACTGTTTGACCAACTTTAATCCAAGTTTTGCTTCATAGACACATTGCACACCGACAGTGACAAGCAATGCAGCAACAGATAATATCTGACCATGACCTTTGACCTTTAGAGGACATATTTCAGGTTACACAAATGCGATGCAGGAGCATGGTAGACATATTCCTATCAATGCCTCTGCCTACATAGGGGCCCTGGGTTAATGAAGACATAGAACAGACAAAGCAGGCGTCTTTGAAGGGGCCTCTTTAGGTAGACAGATAATAACCGTAGTGTGTCAATGGACAAGCTACATACAGTGCACTGCAGCAAACACAGTAACATCACATGTACACTTACATACACTTACATACACACGCCTCCACAAGAATTTCTTTATTTCTGCTGTAGACTGAAATGATTTTCCTTTGACATCAAAAGATGAATATGAGGCAAGAGAGAGACTATTTTCTTTTGCAGTAAAATAATAGTTAATGGCATCTGTTTTACATGTTCACCCTCACAAGAGTCTGTACTAGTGATTTGTCCACAACGCTGTTGCAGTTACTTAATAAAGAATGTTACTTACGGTCTCTACAAATCAGAAAATAAAGCCATCAATTGTCATCCTAGTTTAAACTAAAACTATTATTAAAGGACTGGTTCAATAGTCGTTATCAGGAGGAGTAGATGCCTGCTGTTTTCTTTCTATCATTTCATAATGCAGGTTAAATATGACAGTTCACTTTGTAGTCATTCAGTAACCACTAATAAATACATCAGTTTGTATTTGGGAAAGTAAAAATTCTATTTGTCTTCAGGCAATTGTAAAACATAGAAAAAGCATTAACATTGACCCAATCACCTTGGCCTCATTTCCACGACTGAGGCAACAGGCTTATTTTTTCTATATTTATATTGATATTATTAGAGGCACAATTGATGGACTGAACATCTATATCAAATTATATTTGTTCATTTGACTGCATTTGATCAGCAAATAAGATAATATTCAGTGATGAGAATTTATCTGTTGTTAAAAAAATAAATAAATAAAAAATTCCTATGTGACAAAGTAACAGGTGCTGCTCTCCTTTCAGCTCTGTTTCACTGGTGCTAAGTGTTAAGTACAGTTAAATATATTTAATATTCAGCTGGCTCCTCCTAACCCCCACTGAATACATCTGTGATGACACTAAACAATAGCTAATGTTTATAGGGAAAAATGCAAATTTGGCCCACAGTTAGCAAGCCAGCAAATGGGGACAAAACAATACAAAAGTTTACAAAAATCATCATCATCATCATCATCATCATCATCATCATCTACTATATCAGCCATATTGTTATTTTAATCATTGATATCACGCCAGAATCGGTCCACCCCTGACTGATCCTTAGCACCAACAGACAATACATTTGAGCATGCAACGGCAAAACCACACACACATTGACAAGCTCATACATGTGCAAACATGTACACACACAAGTGTATTTGTGATAAGGCCTCAGGTCATTGTGACGTCACAGCTCTGGGTCAATGATAAGGTCGTGCTTGTTTTTAACTGCTTTGCTCTCACACGTGCAAAACAACGCTCAGAGCTGACCTTAAACCCTGGGCAGGAAGAAATCCCCATAATATGCTCTCATTACTAAACATCTGTTTCTATCACGGAATTAATTCAGACCTTATCTAAGAGTCATTGAAACCAAGGTACAAAAAGTCAAGCAATTAATGTAGTATTTTGAGCCTAGTAGTTAACATACACACTGAACTGCAGAGTCATAATAATGGCTCTATTGCACTGTGCTTTAACAATTCCACTCAATGGCGGTGTTCAAGGAAGTCGTGTGTCCTTCATGTACAGAAGCTACTATTCAGCCCTGTTTGTGGAGGTCAAAGTAGTGACTGCACGACTAACCACCACAGCTAGAGACGGAGAGAAGCATCTGAAAGTGTGTACACTGAAGCCACTGGATGCTCTGAAACATCTTTACTCCAGTTGACTGTTTCATTAAATGTCAGCTCCTTATTATTGACTCATTTCCTTCATGAGTCATTCCGGTCTTGTACTCTTTGTTTGGAGCCTCATATAAATGCACCAGTGGTCTTTTTTCTCATTCTTCATTTATGAGTCTATAGGGCTGATGGATGGTTTTGAGCTCTGCAGTTTTCATGTTTGACCATTGGCTGAAGCTTTATGTAGTGTGGTTTACTGTATGTGTAATTGTGGCTGTGAAGTGTTATTACTGGGAAAGGTTTCAGAAAGTCTGGTAAAAGTTCATACTGTCTTCCAAGTATAAATGTGAAGATAATTCATATAACAGACAGGAGCAGTTGTTTACCTGCTTAACTAGTTTCAGCTACTTCCTGTAGCCTTCGTCAGAAGCGTCATGTGATGTTGCTGTGACGTGTCTTATAGGCTGCTCAGGAGGATTTGTCAGATATCAGGGAAGGCTTGCGCCCCCTGCTGTCTGATGCCTTCTCCAGGACCACATCCCAGGTGTGTGATAAGGTATATGTGCCGTTGTCCCTGTTCATTTTCCTTGGTATCTCAATGGCCTTTTTTATCCAGCGATGGTACAGATGATCCTAGCCTTATTCCAATCAATGATGTGGTTTTCCCTCTTGCAGTGGTCGGGCACGGCTGATTTTAGGTTTTCTTTTTGTGCTTGCTCTTCTTGACCTTCTGTTGAGGGCTACAGGAAGTAGCTGAAACTAGTGAAGTAGGTAAACAACTGCTTTTGTCTGGTATATGAATTATCTTAACAGGTTTCAGAAAGTTTCCTGTAATTACACACCATCTTTTTTAACATAACTTAGCTACATTAGCTAATGTGACCATAAATTGACAATTATATAGGGTATATGGTCCTTCAGTTAGCCTGTGAATTAGCCAAAGAGAACCCGATAAAGTCCACTGGGTCACCAGCGACCCCTCTAAGTCTGAGCACAGACCTCATACCATGATTATTTAATCATAAACATATTAAAATATGCCAATACAGCCATATATAGATTTTACATAATTCTGCTATTTCTGTGCTTTTATGTGTATCCTGAGTATCAAAGTACAATTCAACCAACTTTACCAGCATGGTAAGCTCAATAAATAATAGAAAATCTGAGACCTTTACCTTTTCAAACATTGCAAAGTAATAAAAGCAGTGTTTATCATTTGCAATTAATCCCGTGTTGTTCTCTGTCATGTTGAAAAGCTCAAAGGTTATTTTCGCCTCGACAACTCGTGTATCAAAAATTTTTTCCCAGTTCTCCAGTGGAAAATATAACATGAGGGGGCTTTCATGTGCGATTTTCGAGTTCATAACTAGTATTCAGCATAACTGCCATAGCACATGAAGGCAGCGTTAGTCAAGGACACCGCCAGGAGAATGAACCTGCATAGATGTGTTTTTAATGGCTGGGAAAACCAAAGAAGCCAAAGGAAATGTGCACGGGGAAGGACAGAACAGGAAAACTCAACACACAAAGGTCCAAGTCGGACTGGGACCTGAATATGTCAGTCACCCGAAGGTGAAGGTAGGGCTTGTTAAAATTGGAATACCTATAAAAGCAGAACTAAGTAGAACAAACGTACACGATGTACAAAAATCCACCAAAACCCTGGAACTGATACACCTACAGAGAGCAAAGTCATTACTTTTTTAAAAATACTGTATACATTCTCTACATAGCAGAGTGGCTGGTGTTTGCAGTAATTTAGTGGTATTCATTTTGTTTGGTTTCACCTCTTGCTCTTTGTGAAAAACATGTTGGTAACGTTCAAAATACCATTAAAACAGAGGTGCACCAAACACAAACACTGGGTCACAGTCATTACATTTCTGTCTTTTGTTCATCCTATGGGTGACTCAAACCTACATACAGAAGACAAGGAAATGAACTGTCTCCTACAACCAACATTATGACATTTTTTTCACTTATTATATTCATTTATACAGTTTTTAAATAGCTCTGTGATTGCTATGCACAGTTCCTGGATTTAAAGGTTGACATTGAATCTCTAAAACATAAACCAGGACTTTCTTATTCGGGCAAAGGACTGAACACTGAAGGGACAATTAGAAAGACTACTAGACGACATTTGAAACCTTGGCTGTGAGATGGTTGAGTCTTGGTTTAATAATGTAGCTCTGGGCTGAGGATGGCAGCTTTTTCTGAGCTATTACTAATATTCATACTGAAAAAAATGAACCTTGTTCTGATGTGGCAATTGGGAGGAAAAACACAATGAGTCCTGTAGTGAAGGATCTAATTTCTTCTTGTAGTTGTAGTTGTCCATCAGATGAAGGCTAACAGCATAAAAGTTTGCACTTGTACTTTTCTAATAATGTACATTTTACTAAATTACGCAGCAGTGGCCTGTCTTTCCTATCACACTGTGTTGTGTTGTCTCATCCCACACAGCGGTCCTGTTCCTGTTCCTGTTCCTGGTTCTGGTTCTGGTCCTTCAACTGTGTTGGCTCATGCTCCATTTGAGTTTGTGACAGTCTAACCTGCTTTGACAGGCTGCCCCCCCCCCCCCCCCACCCCCCACAC
>JAPQRQ010000018.1:22377635-22388966 GCA_037367365.1 Apogon talboti | reverse complement strand
TAATGATGTTCAAAGGGATAATGTGGATGTTGACAGGTGTCTGGATCAGCACTTATGTTGGTCTAATGTTCTAAAAAGTGATGTTCTAATGTTCCTAAATACATGTTCCTTTCACCTTACATGTGTTTTTCTTGATTTTTTTTATATTTATTTCAGGTTTATTTTTGTTTTTTTTTTTTGGTTTTTTGACACTTACGGGTAAGGAACCAAATATGGTAACTTCATTGACCGTGATTTTCTAGCAATTTTTTAGCAATAACAAATTTTTAAAAATGTCACAAAAGTAATTAAGTCTTGTTATGTCCTCCAGTAACACACAAAGGTTTAAATTTTGAATTTCAGAGTATTTCAATGAGTGCCCTATAAAGGGTTAAGTAAGATACAGTACACAAATGAAATATTAATCTCCCATTACTTTCCATTTCTACCTGAACATTATATAATAGCGTTAATTTGAATGACTTGACTGAGGTTACAACCCAAACTTGAAGTTGAACCCAAACTCAAACTCCCAGCTCTATTTCCTTTTTAAGGACAGCAGCGATTAACAATATGTCTTCCATTTGACAAGACTCTTCACCTCAATCATCACCTGTAACATTGAAAATTGCATCATCCTTTCCTCATCTTCTCATGACGGGGTACAATTACACATTTACACCCATGTCCAGCAATTTGAAAGACTGGTTAAAAAAAGAAGAAGAAGAAAAAAAAAAAAGCCTTGTGCTGGTGCTGAACCCAGAGGGCAATCAGAAAGATATTGGAGTGTGGTGTCAGTTGCTGCAATAAGCTGGAGAAATGCAGAAGCTCATGCGTATGTCAGCTCCGCTCCACATGGGAATATCAAGCAAACCAGATTGTAGTCATTGTTATTTACCTGCGCCGATGCAGATGAGATTAAGGGGATTCTCTCCAAGGCCTGGCTGACACAGCAGCAACTCATAATTTAGTTGCAGGGAGAAACAAACAAACAAAATCACAATCCATTATAATTAATTTATGATCTAAAAATAACAACCAAAAAAAAAAGGAAGGCAGAGAAAGAAGAAATCACAGAGTGAAAAAGATGATATGCAGATGGCGTCTGTTAAATTACAGCTGAAGTATCAACAGTTTCCAATGGGCTTCTTTCCCTTGTCATAGCTGCTTTGAACTCATAGGCTGTTATATAAGGAGGTTGAAATGTTTCTGTAGGCTAATTCACAGACAAACGCTCCACGAAGGCTCCGTCCAAGTGCTCAGGCCAGTCAGTAGAAATTAGTCACAGGACCTCAGACTGTATTGTCCTCCATATTTATGAGTAATAAAAACACATCAATGGGATGGAAGCCTTTTCTCGTTGGCCTTATAAACAAATTATCAGTGACTAAGCCTATTCATGGCTAATCAAGTCAGAGCATATACTATGTACAGATGGGAAAAGGGCTTTGGATTGTGTGATATAACCCAATTAATAATGATGAGGAGTCTCCAGCTTGTGCATCACTGACTTAATGCTGTTGTACACATATTCACTGCGGCCCAATTCAGGGGCTGCATCCTTTGAAGTCTGCGTTTTTAGACCAAATATGACAAGGCTGTCCTCTTCCCAAAAGCTCCACTGAATGCAAACTCACAAATAGGTCTTGCTTTTCGCCTGTATTTGAAGGACGCAACTAGCATCATTTGTGACCCTTATCCTGCATCTGAAATGCAGCGCGGTTCACAAAGAGGACAGTCACCAATCACAGGCGCCCATCTGAAATGCTTCAAAAGGCCTGTAGGTACAGGATGGTATAGAAGCATTTTTCATTAATAGAATGACATCCTCAAAATGTTGAGTTGTACTTTAACTTTCTAAGAACCAAAATGTTGTTGTGTCAGCAGTTCTATTAGAAGCATATCACAACAATTGTTATATTAATTATACCTATAGGGCATGTGTGACTATTTTGTCATTACATCTTAATATCCAACGGTAGATCTCAGTTTGAAAGAAACTATTTTCACAAACACAACACAAAAAAATGGCAAAAGAACTTTACATTTCAATATGTCACAAGTACAAACCTTCGCTGAATACGCATAACTTACATAAGGGAAATAATTTAAGAACAATTGAAGAAAAAATAAACATTGTGGCATCAAAATAGAAAAGGAAAACGCCTTGCTTTCTTTGTGGATCTGATCATGACTATTTATAGACCACGCTTAAAGTCCAAACCAAATACATTACTGTGGCCTATTTATAGTGTTTAAGGTCTTTATAGTGTCTTTATAGTATTCCGAAACGTCACTTTTCGGAAATTTTGTTGAGAATGCATTGTGGGAATGGGAATTCCACGCAGCAGCAATTTTCCTGTCTCTTCATGAGTGCTGAACCCAAATATGGCCTTTACCTCCAACCACCAACTACACTCATTCTTTAAAACAACCCTGGTGGACGGTATAATTTTACATTGTAGAGATCTGGCTCATTTTCTTGCCAAATCTGCGAGAAACCGCTTTCGCTTGGTTGCCGTCTTTATTGCTGCTTTGTGGAATTCTATTTCCCACAATGCACTTCGCGACAAAATTTTCAAAAAGGCCCAAGTGACATTTCAGTTTGTTTTGTAAACAAGTGGACTGTGTTTGTGATGGAGTCATCTTTGAAGTTGTTCACCGTGAGGGAAGTGATTCAGGTGCATAAGCACGGGAAGACTAAAGATTTAGTGATAATTAGGATATCACTGGGGTTTTACAAATTTGAAAAAAAAAAATTGTAATTAAAGTCATACACTGCTTTAAGATCTTTATAGTGTTTATAGTGTTGAAGGTCTTTATAGTGTCTTTATATAGTCTTTATAGTGTTTATAATGTTTAAGGTCTTTATAGTGTCTTTATATAGTGTTTATAGTGTTTAAGGTCTTTATAGTGTCTTTATATAGTCGTTATAGTGTTTATAGTGTTTAAGGTCTTTATAGTGTTTAGAATTTTTATACTGTTTAAGGTCTTTATAGTGTTTATAGAGTTTAAGGTCTTTAAAGTGTTTATAATGTTTATAGTGTTATAGTCTTATAGTGCTTGGTGACTGATTATTGCGGATCATTGTCACATATGACTTTTCCAAAGTGTCAAATTACTAACTGACCCTAAAGCTGAGCTGCTGCATTCAGTGCGTCACACTTTTAAATACTTTGGCCTCAAGCGTAAAAGGTTTCAGAGCTTCATGACTCACTGTTAGTGTTTAAGCACTAAGCAGAGAAAAATGGAACTGCAACTAAACAGCTGAGCTGTCGGTCCAGAAAAAAAAAAAAAATCATTGTGATCAATGAACAGAAGTTCTTACAGTCCAACTTGATAACTGTCAAACACGTCTGTAAAATCAAAGCAAAAACAATCTCATTATAACTTTGCAGAAACATCCAAAGCGACTGATGTGACAAAAAGCTGTAAATGTTTCACAAAAATCTCACTAACTAATCAGCTTCTCCTTTGCTACTTCATGGTGTTCTTTGCACATTCGAGTGAAGTCAACACTACTGCAGGACTGCTGTCTGAACTCAAATCCAGGGTCTGCTGAGGCTGACGTGGAGGGGCTGTCAGGTTGAATTTTCCTCCTGGAAGTATCCACTTGGAAAAGGGTAAACCGAGGCCACAAGAGGATGCTCGAGGTGAGCAGCAATATTGACGGATGTTGGTGTAGTGAGAATATGCATCAGTGCAGAAAATGCTGATGACTTGCCTGTGACCTGCCTATTGTTGTGTTTATTACTGATCCTGCTTCTTTATTAATTGAAACAACTGTGTTCCCACAACTTAATGTCAAATTCAAGAGACACAGTCACCAGTTGTCGAATTAAAGCAAAAACTCAACCCCCTCCAATCTAAGTCACAGTAATAATAATAACCCGGCCACAGCAACATGTACCTGGCCACCGTGACTTTTTCTTGCATATTATTCTAAATTCCTTCAGAATTAATGTATACAATGCAATTGAAATGCAACAGAAGAGATGAGTAGCAGCTGTGCAGGAAGTTGGGCACATGGGAAAACACGCTGAAGGTGACTGGCGGACAGGTGGGAAATGTCAGCGTCTGAAACAGAGGCAAATACACGCAGAGGGAGGTATGGACGAGAATGAAGCAGCAGCTGGAACAAACACCGACAAGCCGAGGAGATCACTGTAAACACGAGGATTAATGTATGTGCACACAAACACTATGGTTGACATTTCTGCTGTTTAGGGAGTCTGTAAACATTTATCTCATTCATGTAGAAGCTTTTGTATATACATTAAGCTTGTAAATTACTGAAAACTTCATATTCGTATTTTTTCCACAGTGTTCAGTGTATAACATCCTTGTGTGTTTACGTAAAGTTTGAGTTTTTTGTCTGTCTCAGTTGTCTGTACACTGCATTCTCTGTAAAGGATTTGCTTTATGCTCAGCGTCTCTTGCAGCAGTCATCACTATGGACTGATAACTGGACTACAACCACCTCCCAACACAACACACATACATGTGACCACATGTGAGTCTTTCATATTGAACTTTAAAAGACATGTACTTATTTATTTTTATTTATTTAACCTTTATTTAACCAGGTTGGTCCCACTGAGATGGGGAATCTCTTTTTCAAGGGTGACCTGGTCAAGACAGCAGCGATACAGTCATGTAATTACAGACTTTTAACACTCTGTTAAAAATCAGTCAAAGGAATCAGTGATTGTAGATGGAGCTCAGACTGAAAATACAAGCTTATACCATGTACTTTCGCTCCCATGTTAAATGACTGAATTCTTGAATGTTTCTATTTTAAAAAATTGTTTGCTGCAGATACAGTATGACCTATTTTTGGAAGCTAGCGTGGCAGATTATAAATTGAGGTAAATAACGTTGAGGTAGTGGTGACTTTATTGTTGGTGACGTGTCGCATATGACAAGAGATGCAGTCCACGGAGCAGTTTAACACAGAACCAGGTATATCTTTGCTATCTTTGCCACAAACCACAACTTTCTTGGAACATAGAACTACCTTTTACAGTGACAAACGTTGAATGTGGAAATGGTGACACAGTTCAAACAGGATCAAAATATGATTTGTCTTTCTCTACGGAAAACGGTTGAAGGGGCAGAAGGGCAGGACTTCGACTCTCCACAATGGCATTATCACAGCCTGTGATTTCCAGTTATTTTCACAAGTATGGAGATTATGTACTTGTATCTCAACATGAGTGTGTAAAATTAGATATGCATACATGTAAATTATATGAAAAAAACAAACGGTGTGAATGTATACTTATATTTCCAAATCTATTAAGTGAACATATACATGCATAGATCTGTTAATGTGTAGAAAAAATGTATAAATGTGTGCACAGATATTAAATAGCAGATGTGTTTTGTTCCAAGATTTGTATTCGAGCTGGTATTTACTTGGGCATTTAATTTCTCTTAAACATAGCATTGACCACAGACTTTATTTCAAGCATCTAACTAAAAAATAAACAAACAAAAAAACCATGAAGGGGAAAGACAACTGTACAGACTTGCAAAATTCTAACTTCTTTCCAGCTTTAAGGTAATTATAGCAGTTTATATTTTTCATTTGCAAGTGGATCATTAGCTCAACCCCACAGTATAGGAGCTAAAAGTAATTGTGAAGCAGAATGCTCTTCACTGTGTCAAAGTTCATTCCATGTATTTTTTTTAGCTCCGGCACAGGCATTTTGGGGGCTATGATACTATTCCTTTTTCCTCTTTTGATTTTTTCTTTTTTTTTAATGGCCTGAAAATGCATAATCAGTGAATATGTTTATAAAGCACATCCCACTGTGAATCCTTGGAGGATAAATACATTTTAAAGGGGAACATTCTGCCCTTGAAATCAGACTTGAAAAGCTGCCCGTGTCTATTGCACAGTTACAGACTTAGCAGTCCTAAATCCATAGTCCATACTGATATGTTGTCGCATCTAGTTAGCATGGTGTCACTCAGAAAACAGATTAAGGTATTTGAGCCCTCGGAAACGCACAAAGGAGATCAGTTTCCATTCAAAATAGCAACTCAACCTGCGTGTTGTGTTAGCCGCGCTCCCTGAAAGCGCCCTCAGGCAAAGACTTTAACGCTTTAACACTAGTCTGTGCTACAGGTTATTTATGAACCAGTTTCCTTGTCACTCAAATGCTAAGAGTTAAGTGTAATTGCTTGTGTTGTGTCCTCAGGGTGCTTGTGCTCCCAATGCTGCCTGTGCTGTGTGACCTGCAGAGAGGCAGCATAGGCAGCTGAAGTTGTAAAATGACCAGAACACACACGACTGCATGTTGGTAGAGATTATTTACTGTTATAAAACCATTTATGCATGTGTACTGTAGCACCAAACACTGGGCACATACAGTATGGTATAAAAGGTATAATGACCAGGCAGTACAAGTACATGAACAGTGTAGTCCATAATGTGTGTTTTATATATATATTTATATATTTGTGAAGGGCAGCAGTTGTGGTGACTGGTAACCACTTGCTTTTGAATAAATTGGCGCATGTAAAAAAATGCAACATTATTAAGGTAAATAGGGAAAATCTTAGGGGTTGTATGGGGACACATACGGTGGAATAAGAAGCTCTGTGGACTTGGGAAAGGACTTCAGCCTCAAAAAGAAGCCAGAGTGTAAGGGCCTTAGGGTTGTAGCACTGTAACACCATACACTTACATTGGACTTCTCTCTAAAAATACAAAATCAATATTTTTCCAGGTCTTATTCAGTTTTTTTTTTTTTTTTTACCCTTTATCACATTATGTGGTCAGTCTTCAGTCAGTCATCTTCTGAACCACTTTATCCTCCAGAGGGTTGCGGGGTGCTGGAGCCTATCACAACTACCAATGGGTGAAGGTGGGGTTCACCCTTGACGTGTCGCCAGTTCATCACAGGGCTGACATATAGAGACGAACAACCGATCGGTCTTACATTCACACCTATGGGCAATTTTAGCTTAAATTTACCTATCAGTGCATATCTTTAGATCAGTGTTTCTCAACGGGGGCGAATTTCCATGTCCCCCCAGCTCCTCCATAATAAGGTACGTCGTGGTACCTATCGAGCTCCCTCTCTTAAACTGTTGCTCCGTTTATTAGATCGTAACTCTAATAGAAGCTTTAATTTCTGTCTTGTCAGGCGTTGATTGACAGGTCTGCATGACAGCTTGTTTGATTACCAAGTCAGACAAGTTTGTAAAATGACTTTATCACTCAGTGCTTAGGTAGGTTCACTGATTTATGAGGTCAGTTAGCATTAGCTTATAATCCATCCACAACTCTTACCCTCTTGTCCAAATATGGTCACTTGTGGCTCCGAAAATTCAACATGGCAATGACCAAATGACAAACCAGTGGCTTCTAAACAGCAGGTCAGAAACCACTGGATGACATCATGGCTCCTGTGTCCACTGATTCTATTGTTGCTGTCGGGCGGAAATCTATTAAATCCATTTTTGGTTTGTTTTTTTTGGTCATAAAATAATTCTTTTGGTCAGAAATATTTAAACAATGAAAAGTGTTGAAAATGGCTTGTGACTACATCTCTTAACTCCATTCATTTATTTAGAATATACATAGTTTTTTCAATTTCATGAAAAATAACTGTTTTGGAGATAAGAGGTTTCCACCCGACAGCGACACAAGAGGTCGTTGTGTTTGTTCTGTTTCAAACCAAACTCCTGTGGTTATCTCCTTCTTATTTTAGTCCTAACCATGATCTTTTCCTAGCCATAACCATCCTGGCATGTACACAGCACATGCAGATGATACATGTCAGGTGGGATTTTTACTGCAGATGTGAACCTGGCCTTTCATCTGTTTACAGTCAGCTCTGTGCATTTTACACAAACCAACAGGTTTTGGGGCTGATGTAGTGAATATAGGCGCATACTAAAAAAGAAAAACTAATTTGTAGACGTTTAAAAACTTCAAAGACTTTCAGATATCAGCAGTTTTCGGGTATGTGACAGTAGACTTTTCACCTGTTCAAGAAGGCGGAGGAGGCATGAATGAAATAAGAACAGTGAGAAAATTTAACTTACCCACTTGACTTGGCTAATACGAATATACACAGCCGCATGTTATATTGATGAGATATTCTTTGAAAACAGCTTAGGAGGAATATTATCTTTTTCAGAACAAGAGTAAAAACTGGATCAGCTTGTGTGAAAGTGAATACAGTCAGTGTTGGTGACCATAAAGCACAAGGACGATAGTATTCTAACAAAGCAATGATTGTAAAACACAGTGGATATGTAACCAAAGGTATTGTTCATTCCTTTGTGCAAATAGAGATTAAACCTATTTAAAGAAGAAAAAGCAGGTGTACTCTTCCTTAGTTTCCATGACCACGAGCATTAATTTTGAGTCAATCCAACCATCCGTGATAAAACCCCAAGACTGTACCAAGCACATATTCATTTGTGACTGAAACTAGTCCCTAAAAATAATAATGGCATTAGATTTTTTTTTTTTTACCTAGTGTCCATAAAAATGTATTATTGTAAATGTAAATGTATTATAAACATTTCATTTCATACATGTAGCACCTGTCAAAGGCCTATGTCGACCAAGATGGAACTATGTGAAAATGTAGGTGTGAACAAATATTTTTATTAACTGAAATTAAACAAATTACTGATAATGCACAGTGTATCAGTTGTATTGAAATTTAAGAAGCACAGCTACAGCTACAGCTTATTTAGGAAAAAAACAAATAAATAAAAAAAAAAAAAAAAGAAATACATATATATGAAATTTCTGTTCTGTTCTCAAAGTTCACTGGTGGTTAAAAAGCCTTTCTGCTAAACAGCTTTGCACAGAGTTTCACTTACTATATAACAGTAACCTTTACCACTCCTGGGTGTAAATAAAATATATTGGTACCCAGGCTGGTGAATTAGAGACACAATTCACTTAGACAACACATTTTATTTTGAAGAAGAAGACAGGACCGTTTCATAATTGTTTGTTAGAGGGTTTTTTTGCTGATCCTACAGTTATTATACAGTCTTCGTGTACTATATATAATAGTTCTATTGTACAGTTCTGTTTTATTTTGAACAAAACTCTTATTATCTACTTCTGTTTCTCTTATTTGAAGTATTAATGGAACTGGATTTCTTTTCTTTCATGAATGTTTATGTGTTTTTTAGGAGGGTGCAGGGCATTTGTGCTATAAGGCACTGGAATGAGCAGGAGCTGCACCGCTGACATCATGGTGATGGAATTTGGGGGAAAGTGCCATTTGTGATTACACTGAATAAGATTGTGTTAGATAAGACCAAGTGCCACATAGTGGAAAGTGAAAAATATGTGGAACATTTCTCAAGGGTAAAAAAGAAAAATCCCATGAATTTAAAGGTCTATCTGAAAAGCATGCACAAGATGGCACCTTCCATTGACATAAGTTGATATGCTTTTTTTTGGTACATCCTGCTCCTGACAAATACCACAGAAAAAGCTGAAAATAATGAAAACTAAACCAAAGCTAATCACTGATCATAAAATTGAAGTAGCAAAGTTGCTTTAAAACTAATTAAAACAGTAAGTGAAAACAAAAGCTCAAATCAAATAAAAATAAAACTTACATTTCCACCAAAACCAGATTATCCAGATACATTTATAATGAGTTTGTTATTTCATGCTTCCACATCCAGAAAAGCACATTATTAATTAAATTTAGGACAAAATCCTTTTTGGACAGTGTTGTTAACGTGGCAGCCAGCAGTAATAATGATAGCACACATGCAGCTGCAGTAGAAGAACACTGTCATTGCCTTTTTCTCAAACAGGATCTATATTTAGCTTTTGCCTTGTACTGTGAAGTACAGTTCTGTTCAGTCTAAATACCATCGGAGTGTGGTATGAGGAGTCACAGAAGGATATACATACATAATATTGTAACAGAATGGCACATAAGTCTATAAAGTAGAGCTTCTCAGTTAGCTACAGTTGACTTGATGTTTAAAACAGATAGATTACCAGAGTATGATAATATATATTAAATTAAATTAAATTAAATATAACCGTCAGTTATATTAAAATAATAATTGAGCTAATCAGTGATTCATGCACTATCAAGGGAAAGGACAGGGCACTGAATGGAGGATATTACATGAAGCCACATTGATTCATATACTGAAAATAATCAGTCAAATATTGCAATTGAATCTAAAGCCAAGAACCAGTTATTATCAGTAAAATGAGCAGTGTCACATTACCTGTAATGCAGAACAGTCGGGATAAATCCAATGAAGATGACATGAAAGCATCAGTCTTATGTAATCAGTGCCAGGTTTACAGGGCGAGTGTGTGTTCTGCATGTGAATATGGGTTTCATTGTGTTGGTTGAAGCTTCAATGTGAGTAAGTGCACCAGAAGGGGAGTGAGGTGAAGGTCTGCGCAGCTGTCAATCACTCTAATCAAGTTTTTACATTGGGGATGCAGAGGCTCTTCACAGCTGGATGAAGCCTTAGAGTTGCTTGTGTAATCAAAATCATTTTAAGACATCTGACTGACTCGGCTCCTCAGACTCTGACCACGTTAACAACTCACAAATCACACACCATGCTTTGTTCATGATGTGAACAAAAAAACAAAAACTGTTGCCAAGTATAGAAGTGAGTGTTGGGTTGTGAGTTCTGTCAAAGAATAGGAGAAGGAACAGGATACAGCCACAGAATTGAAGATGAGATCTCATCAGTACCACTTGTTTATCTCCTGGATGTGTTTGAGAATGTGAATGAGACTTTAAGAAGCTGCTGCTGCACACCAAACCACCTAAACTGAATTATAATGTTCTCTTGTGGTGAGACACATCAGCACTGGTGCTAACATTTAGAAAAACGAACATTTTATGGGCAAATGGAAGTGACTCCCATGTTACAACAACCAACTTTACAGCAGAAATAAACCTGTTTACAGCCTGATTCCTCCTGGTCCTTACACAGTAAATTCCAACTGGACAGGAAGTGAATTTATGACTCACCTATTTCAATTATATTAAGGCTTGAGCTGATGCTAAACATGTAAAAATCTGCATTTTAGGGATGAAAACAGCTCAACTCAGCACTTCCTGTTCTTGGACCTTCTCATCTGTATGATAAGGTACAATTAAGCATTTATCACAATTCTTTAACATGACATTTGGTATCAGTATCCTCATTACCATGGTAATTACGTTTCACTTCTTTATTTTAAAGCTCTGCTTTGTCTCATAGACATACTAATTATTAGCATAAGTGTAGTGTTTTTAACAAAAGTGTTGTAACTTGGTCGAAACACCGAGCTAAACCATCAATGAAGAGCCTGGATGAGTTTTGCAGATTTAA
>JAPQRQ010000018.1:22352399-22365053 GCA_037367365.1 Apogon talboti | reverse complement strand
TTGATTCACCAGTAAAACCCATGGAGTTGGATCAATGACAGTGGATGGACACACTGGGTTTATGTTCAGTTAATATATTTTACTGAAAAAGTCACTGTTTCTTGAGTTTTCTTTGTTTCTGATGTAAAACCCCTCAACTTTAATCTGAGCTTTTATGAACATCTATATGGTCAGTAAAATAAATCTCGGAAAACAAATGATTTTCACTGAAAAATCCCAAATTGCTGGGGGTTAATATTATAACAAATGGTAATAAAACACTTAAAAAAAAAAGTTAAATATAGAGGAAAACAACACAATGCAAGAGTAGCACTGGGTCTTTGTGGGTTAGTCACTATCAAAAATTCTAAATCTACATTTTTTATAGTGGTGACAGTGGTGTGAAACAATCATCATATATTCATATAATTATTTACTGCAGAAGAAAGTAGTCTTTCACTCATTAAATATAAAACTAAATGGACGACTGTCAGTATTTGACTAATCTCTTAATCTCTTCTTCTGAATCTATAACCAACAGCACAGGTGAAGCTTTGAACACTTCACATGTAATTTATGAACCCACCCACAGTGAGACAATCAGCGGTCAACCGGTCACTTTAATCTTTAACTCGTGCTCATATTTGGGCTCCAGGTTGACGGCAGGACAAGACGAAAGCAGAGCCGTCAGATGAACTATGAGCCAAGCATCACACTATCCCTTACACTGTCTGTACTTCAGAGACTCATGTTTCTGTCCAAATATGCAAAAGCCTGTTTGCTGTGTGTCCTCAACTGAAGTGTCTAGTGTAATTTTCTGGTGGACGCTGGCTGATGTCTCTACGACGTCTGTATGTTTGTGCGGCTGCTGTGACAGAACTGAATGTCTTTGTCAGAAGCAGAGTCGGTGACATAAATTAGCCAAGCAACTTGTCTGTTTTTCTTTTCTCTATTTTCTCTCTCCAGTACTGTTCGTAACTCCAATAATATCTGAGCTTCATGGTACTCCGGTCCAGGGGTCAGTACCCTTCCCTGGACCTCATGTTTCCATACATTAGTTCAGCTTCAAACTGAGCAGTGACTTCATCGCCATTGTTAAGAGGATGTCAACACTGAGGCTTTGGAGTCATATAATTCATTTTAAACTTGAAAAAAGTCATGTTTTAATGATGTTTTAATGTGCCGTATCTCTCTGCCAATCCTGGTTAATAAACTAAATGACAGATACTTGACAATTTTTTTTTCTATTCTGTTTTCTATTTCCATAAATAATGCTTTTTAGTATTGTTACAGGGTAAATTGCTGTGCCTGTAATAAACATCCATCCACCCTGACAGTGAGGATGCTCTGTTTAAAGGGTCTTTGCTCAGCCCAGTCTTCTGATATGGTTCCGCTGCACACGGTGAAGTACTAATGGAACCACTTGAAGTAGTTAAGGCGTAAGTGGGAACTTCTGGTTCAACCCTTGATTTTCAGTGTAATGAAGGTGGTTTACTTGTTCTTGAGGGGGGGCATCGTAGTAATGTAACCTGCAGATCTGCTCCACAGCAGGTGTGTTAGAGAAAGGCAGATTAAAATGTCCACAACCAGCTTGTCCTCAGTAGTTGATTGTCTTGAAGAGCCTGTGGATCTCAACTGTTATGGACTGTGTTGTTTGGATTTCCCCAGCTCTGGGCTATTTATTCTCAAAACAGATCAAGTCTTGAACTTGTTCACCTTTGTATCATTTGACAGGAAGCCTAATTACCAGTTCAATTCTGTTTTTGTATTGATTCTTTGCTTGTTTGCAGACTATTTCACAGCAGCAGTATTCAGCTGAAAGAATCAGGCTGTGATTGTCTTAAACAGCCTAATTATACATCTAAGCACTGCATCAATTTAACAGAATACACAATTATTATAATTACAGTCAGATCCACTTGTGTCTTAATGAATTGGTCTTGATAAGAATATTTTCAATCTGTCACATTGGAACAGTTTGGTGCCAGCTTTCTTTCCTGGTGTTGCAGTCACCCTGGTGATTTTAGCCTGTTTTGAATTTTTTTTGTTCTTGTTAGAGGTATGTGTAACTCTATACCACAGTCTAAGAACAGCCCTCCCCCAGGGGAACTATTTCTTTTTGCATTTGCACAGACAGTAAGGCACCTTAGTAGGGATCAGTGTGACACAAGCATCTGTGACAGTGACATGTATTTAAGCGCCACAGTCAACAACAAACTACTGTGAAAAAGAAGAAAACAACACTACAGCGAAGCTAGCACGGAGGCCACAGCGTTCATCACTGGAATCTTAATCGTGGACTATCAAATGGGGGTGTCTAATGTTAAGGCTGCAGAAATCTGGCAATGGATGGAGCTTATGAGTTCTACCAATCACCAAAAACACCTGTAAAAAGTCCCTACAGTGTGAAAGAGTCTTATGTTTGTGACTCTCACTGCTTTTATGAGAACACACTGATTTCTATATCAGAGACCCCTAAACCCTACTGTTAGTGATACCACTTATTGTAATTGGAAATGTTAGATTTTGTTGTTCTTCCAAGGCAAGAAAAAGAGATTGTGATTCTGGACTGGCTTCATGATACTGGGCCCAGATGCTGGTGGTTGTTGATGTAGCGTCAGTCACTACTCCATTGGTGTAGGAAACCAGTTTCCAGGTGTTTCAGGAAACATGTATTGCTTTTTTTTTTTTTTTTTTTGGTGTTTTGCTGTTTTAACGGTAATGTGTTTAAAAACATCTGCTTCCCTTTGTTGACCTCTCTCATTCTTATGTGAATGACTGCTTGTTTATGCCTCCTTTTCCACCTCACTGTTATTCTTTACAGCAGTAGTTGTATGTTAGGGTTACTTTGTAATATTATTTTAATATTTTTTCTGTCTCCAAATCATCGGCTTTTTGTGTGCCCTCATTTGTCGACAAATGTTTAAATGAGAACGACAACGTCTTCCCTTTATTTTTCCCAAAGAACCCACTGTGATGTCACAGTTCCAGTGAAAACTCCAGTTACTGGGTGTACAGTTTGGTCAACCATCAACGGCCTCAGTACGACCAGGTATGAGTGCTCCGTGTTAATATCTGTTGTGATTTGATGGGTCGTATTATTTTTTTTTTTCTGCGATGCTTCTGTGGGGACAAACTCTTTCATTTAAAGCTGAATTTCACTTCCCATTATGTAATAGTTGCTGGTTTCTGGAGTAGTGCTCCCTTATAATTAGTACAGAACTGCATAGGCCTTGCTTAGAAATGTCTATGGAAGACATAATACACAAAATATAGCTCTACTTAACACTGTACATAGGATTTATGGATGTAAATATGGTTCTGGTCTTAAATGCAGCTAATTCACATTATTCGTCTGTCATGTTGCTTCCATGAAGAGCAAAAAACCCCATAGTTCTTGTTCCTGATTTTCTCTATAGGCTTTTATATTCAGCGTTGAATGAGTGTGTATTTCAAAGCAATATAGCAGCGTGTCAGGTTGGTTTACTGTTCTTTATATCCTAATTACATGTAATCTGCTGATCTTTTTAATCTGAGCTTCTGTTGAGAGGCCTATACTGCAGATTTATGCATGTACACTCATTATCCACCTACATGTATATGTTAGGGCACTGATGTTCATCTGCTGCTTATCAGAGCTACACAACATCATAAGGAAAGGGTGTCTACTCCAAGCTTCCATGACTTCCTGTGATTATGATAAAGGTTTAAGTATCTGTTGCACAGCTGATGTATTTGGGTTGGCTGCTGCATATCTGTAGGATCCAGACCTCAGACTTCTCAGTATCACTTCACTACGTTACTATCTTCCCTACAGTGGTTGGAGGTACTGTGTTTATCAGTGTAACTTCCCAGTGTTGTGTATGTGTTGAGGTAGTGGACATATCACAGTGCACATGTCAGATACCAACTCTGCTTATTTAGTATTCACACAGTAACTCTATGTGAGTTTGCTGAATGAATGCCTGGAAAAGGAGCTTGTGGGTTCGGCAAATGCTGAATAACATTAATTAAACTTACTTTTGTCATTGTTATTACTTTTAATATGTTTTATCTGTAATTCCACACCAGGGGGGCATATTTACATACAGTGTGAACAGGGTGCTTGTGCAGGTCTTGAAAGTCTTAAAAAGTCTGGAATTTTGAAACGCTGTTTTCCAGACCTTGGAATTTTGTGTGAAAGTTTTAATAAAGTATGGAAAAAAAGCTTCACTTATAGAACATTTCTGAAAAGGGAAATAGGATAAAAGGTCTCAAAAAGCAATACATCTTGATCCAAAGAAGTTCAAGAACAGATGAGAAACAGTCTGGAAAGGGTTAGAGGAAGGTTCAGAAAGTCTTGAACCTTAGGGCGGTAGGCATTATAGGCATTACAAAAGGGGAAATATTCCGAGGACTAACAAGACAAAAGGTTACATTTTTGGAAGGTGTGTGTCACATTATATCTGGTGTAAAACTAACACAGCATTTCTTAAAAAGAGCACCATCCCAACAGTCCAACATGACAGTGACAGTGACGACGATGATGATGATGATGTGATGTTCTGGGGCTGATTTGTTGCTTCAGGACCTTAATGACTCTGTAATTGCTGGAACCATGAATTCTGTTCTCTACCAGAAAATCCTGAAGGAGAATGTCTGTCCATCAGTTTGTGTCCACTTGGGTTCTACATCAGGACTATGATCTGTAACACACCAGCAAGTCCACGTCTGACTGGCTTAAAAAAAAACTAAATGAAGGTTTAGGAGAGTCCTAGTCAAAGTCTGGACTTAAATCCGATTGAGATGCTGTGGCCTGACCTTAAACAGGCCATTCATGCTCAAAAACCTTCCAAAGTGGCTGAATGAAAACAATTCTGTAAAGAAGAGTGGGACAAAATCCCTCCACAGCAATGTTTAAGACTCATTGGCACTTATCGTAAACACTTGAGTGCAGTTGTTGTTGCCAAGGGTGGAACAACCAGTTATTAAGTGTAGGGGTGATTACTTTTTCAAGCAGAGCGACAGTATGTTTAGTTATCTTTGTCCCTTAGTAAATGAAATCATCATTTAAAAACTGCAGTTTTATTTACTCAGTTCATAATACTATAATTTGTTTGATTATCTTAAAGTGTGACTAATGCAAAAATGTGAGAAACCAGGAAGGGGGGTAAATGCTTTTTCACCACACTGTACTAATGCTCTGTGCACGACCTCTTTCACCATTAAATGTACTGCTCTAAAGATGTGCAGAGCCGTATTTTTCTCTGAAAGGGCGTGGACGTGGTTATTTTTTTGTCTGGCCTTATTGCAAATGTATTTGTACAAGGTTCCCTTTCAGAATGCCAAATTTGGGGAGGAAGTATTTAAGTGATTTGTGCAATTTGATTTGCTGGGGTTTGCAGTTGTCGATTTACTGCCAATTGTACCACTATTTAATGCTGAAAAAAAGCATGTCTTAGCCCATTTTGCTCTTGGCATGACTGGTTTCGTTGTGCGCAGAGTAGAAGATTAGGTGGTGGAAGGGAGAGCATTTTCTCCTCATGTTAGTTTATTTAGCCAGAGGAAAGCATTATCAGAGGATATCGATTGGCAAATGGTTCACATTTGTACCTGTACTGTCCCTGATCCCAAGATCATTAATGGAAAGAACGCATAGACATATAACTTGATAAAATGATTTAGTTGGTTCAGGAGGAAGTCCAGCAGAGGTTTAATGAACTCAGGGTTTAATAACAGTCTCTGACGTCTGAATCTTATAACGCTTCATAGCATCCATGCTAAACAACTGGGAAACATAAAACCTTCAACTTAATAACATTTTTTTTTCTTTTCCCAACAGTTTTTCGTGTATTTGATATTGGTTTAAAAAGTAAAATCCTGCCAACCATGTAGAATGAATGTAATCTATGGTTCAGGTATGACCATAGACACTCCTATAGTAGCTCACACATACACTTTTATTTCTTTTGTTTATGTTCTCTGTAGACTGCACCTTTGACTCTATGGTCTTGACCATAATAATGCTTAGATATTGTAATTTTAAAATACTTCAGGCTGGTGAAACCTTCTACTTCTACTCTCCTATGTCTGAGTCCCCCTGTTTCTGGAGGAAAACCACATGAATTCAACATAGATTGAATGTGTTTGTCAGATTATCTGTAGAATACCTGCAGACTTCTCAGCCCTGGCCTGTGTGCACTCTGCTACTGTGTTAACTACTGCTGCTCCGTGTTGAGTGCATTGGTCATCATTTAAAAAATCTCTGTCCAGACCTGCCAACCTGTACACATTTTGCGTGGCAGGTATACAATTTGACATCTAAATACCTGTTAGTCATGTGCATGTGCTGTACTCATGCCTAACAGTACGATGCAGCAGCGTGGTGAAGGGGTTTCAACCAATCACTGTAGAGTACTGGAGAAGAAAGTGTCTGCCCAATCAATAGTGTCCCTCTCAGCCTCCTTCCCTGTTTCCCTTGGAATGTACTAGAGATAACGAATGTACAGCTAATAATGGGAAAGGTAAACTGTGTGTACATGTCTGTCTGTTGACCTGCCAGCTTTTGGTAAATGTGAACCGTTAATAACGTTACTTTCACTGTGAAAACATTTGAGCCAAAATTTGAGTAAAAAAAAAAACTCAAAGATTTGAGGATTTCTTACCGATCCTCATTTTCCCCCAATGACCTTAATGCGCTGTTGAAGAAAAAAAGAGAAGCTGTGAGTTTTTATTATAGCATATATGACAATGAATCCAAAAGTTTGTGGAAAATGACAGTTGGAAAAATTGGTTTATGTTATATCAGGGTCACCGCACGTACTCTTACATCCGGACATGTCCCCTTTTCACGTTCTGTCCGGAGCATCTGGGTGGTTTTTATAAATTAGTGAAAATGTCCGGTTTTCATTGTTTTTCACAGGAAAAACTCTTTAAATGCGTATGTATCGGCACAAGCGCAATTTCGATGTTCGTCGCTGTCACTGTTCGTGCAATAAGAAAAGTTTCAGATCCCGCTGGAGGAAAAAAAGTTTGTGTTTTCCAGTGATATATGGGACATTAGGGCAGTGAAGACACTGATCCACAGCAGCCTGTGGTGTGGGGATGGATGGACCTGTCCATACATGTGCTATAGCAGGGGTGGCAAACATGCGGCCCATGGACCAAAACCGGCAGCCAAAGGTTCCAATCTGGCCCAAAGTATGAATTTACAAATGCAAAAATTATACTGAAGTTATTAAGAGTCAAATGTGTCAAACTTGTTTTAGTTCAGGGGCCACATTCAGACCCATTGTGATCTCAAGTAAAATAATGTCATATTAACCTATAAATAATGACTCCCAATTTTCTTCTTGGTTTAATGTGAAAAAAAAGTGTTTTGCCTATAAATAATGCAGTAATTTAATATATTAAATTATGAAAATACTTACATTAACAAACTATATTCTTTAACAATTACATTTTTTTAAAATTTAACCAGGAAATATCCCACTGAGATTAAGAACCTCTTTTACAAGGGAGTCCTGGCCAAGATGGGCAGCAGCACATGGGATAACCTGAAATGTGAATAACCTGAAAAAATATGAACAACTTGCAATGTTAAGTGCAACTTTAACAATATTCTGTCTCTTAAGTGTTTTGTGTCTTTGTAGATCCGATCCCTAATGCACATGTAGAAAAGATAAATTGCCTTACTCACCAAAAACCTATAAAAATTCAATTCTGGTTTTTTTTTTGTTTGTTTTTGTCTAATATTCCACCCTGTTATGCCTTAAACACAGTAAAGCAAAACCTGATCTTGCCAGCCTTGTCACCAAAATCAAGACACAATCCAGGGCTAGTCTGAGCACCGACATGGGCAGTGCTTTGGTGAGAAGTAAGGTGTACATGGCTGCAAAAGGGACCATCTGTCACACGGAGGGTTTCAGTGATGCTCTACTAAAGAAAGCCAAGTCTGCAATCCATGAGCAAATGTCAACAAAGTAAAAAAAACATTGAAATAATAGTTAGCTTGGTTTGTTGATATTTTTATGTTTTGTAACTGATGCAGTATATGAATGGCTGAGGAGGACATATGTTTTCAAAATCACCTAAAGCTCTGTACATTTCCCCATTCAAATGAGACCATACAACAGAAACGAAGTTGGACTCCAACTGGAGCAAATGTATTACTAACAAAGAGAAATTAACAATGTACATAAAATCTAGACTCAAACAACAGAAACGGAGCAAATATACACAACGACTAGGCCTAAATTACCATTACACTCCCGGAAAATGGTCACATGGAATTACCACTACTGTGAAAAAAGCCGCATGACACAATTCGTACTCAAAATATTGTGCCAAGGTTGGCAGATCTGTCTGTCTGTGTTCATGCATGTGTCCATTGTTAGTGGATCCCCTTTTTAACTGGACTATAAATTCACCTTGTAAATTGTAGCTAGTAAATATGGTCTTAGATTTATTTGAGTGTAAAGCACTAACTCTAATCACTGATATGAAAATGATGATTCTCTGGAACGGTGGGTATCCTTCTACAGTTTGCATGTAATCTTAAACCATTAAAAAAATAAGAATATATATGTGCAAACTTTTTCTGCCCACAAAGTCAAGTTGTGTCGTCTCTCTAGTGTCTGGTCTTGCATATGAGCCAGACATGCCAGATCAACGTGACATATTTGGTCTTGACATGAAGACTTTGGAGGATGGAATAAATAAATAAGAACACACTCAAAGTTCCTGTGAGGCAGTGGTTGGTTGTTAGTTGGTGTGAGTGGGTACAATGTCTCTGAGTGCATGCCCTTTTTCTGTAACCTAAATGTATAATCATGCCTCCTAGGTTAGTTTATATACTGTTTAATAAAGCTGAAAAATTATGCACAAGTCAAATAAGTATTAAATATTTGTCAGCGTTGCACTGAAAACCTTTACTGCTCTGGGGGTTTTGCATGTTAAAGTATATTCAGACTGATCTCATGAAATCGTGTTCTATGACACGCCAGTTCAGTGCTGTTTGATGTGCTATACGTACGCGTTTGCGAGTTTTGGCGTGTTATTGGACGCCGTGCAATCGTATGTCAATATTTGCCCCATTTTGCAGTTCCCCTAACCCTAACCATCACCCTAAACCTAAACCTAACCTTAACCCCAACCCTAAACCTAAACCTAATTCTAACCCTAACCCTAACCCTAACCATCACCCTAAACCTTAAACTTAAACTTAAACTTAAACCTAACCTAACCTAACCTTAACCTTAACCCTAAACCTAATCCTAACCCTAACCATCACCCTAAACCTTAAACTTAAACTTAAACCTAACCTAACCTTAACCTTAACCTTAACCTTAACCTTAACCCTAAACCTAAGCCTAAGCCTAAACCAAAGCCTAAACCTAACTGCAAACGGCACCCTAACGCTAAGCCTCTGTGTGTGTTATGTGACACGGTGTTAACATACACGCGTAAAGCTTAAAATGTGTGCATATAACACGCCAATTAAAAGCGGGATGTATATTAATGCTACTTGATGATATGACGTTGGTATATTGATTGATTCAACATAGCTATAGTGTGTATCAATACCGACTTGAATACCGGTTTGGTTCTTCCCAAAAGAACTGTCCATTTTTTTCAGATTTCTCAGGAAACACAACAAACTTAACCAGAAAAAAGTTGCTTTTGTCAAAAATGACTTCAACACTTATTTTAGGAAGGCGATGATATATTTCCTAAATTCCTAAGTCTCTCCAACTTAATAATTGAAACAGTGGATGGAGCGCTTATCTCCACCTAGTCCCCATCGCCGATTAATTCGATCAAACAGCCTTGAAATGTTGAAAGTGAAACCAAGGCTCCACCCTTTTTATGGATTTGTTCTGTGGCTCATGTGCTTCCCCTCAAAGAAGTTTCATGCAAATGAGTGCAGTAGTTTTTGCATAATCCTCTGATAGATAAACCAACCAAACAAACAAGCAAACAGATGAAGGTGATCGCATCAACTATTTATCTGACAGCTGCCACAGGCACAAAGAGAATTTGTGAAAGAAAATAAATGAAACCAACTATTGAACTCACCTCCTTGGTAATAAAAAAAGATGATACAAAATAATAAGTGTTTGACAGTAAACCCAAAAGTAAGGTTAAATCACAATAGAAGTCTGGGTTATTTTTTGGGGTTGGAGGTTTGATCCCACCTTCCGTTGACATGTTGATGAGTCACATTAACAAAGCACCCGAGGGGCCAGCGGGATAAAGAAGCATTTTATTTGAGAAATATAGTGGAATCCAGAGGACACGCACTCATGGGAATAAGTCCACAGATGAGTGCATGGAGTCAAAATGATTTATAACCACAGTTGACACATGTGCACCGATGTGGTTGAACTCAATGCTGTAGCCACGGGGCCTTAAAACCAAAACCTTACAACTACCTTTAAGAGTTTATTGGATCAGATTGCTCAGTTTTTGTCTTTTCTTGTTCAGTTATACATTATGTAAAGGACATTTAAGTACAATTGTGTCTGTAATCATGTAAATAAAAACTTTAACATAATGAAATACAGACAGTAAATGGAGTTGATGTGTCAAATGAATGTTACAGTAGAAACAATCAACACACCAATAACCAGACACAGGAACAGACTCAAAGGAAAGAAACATGGAACTTCAATACAAAGATTCTGCATAAAATGTCTTAGAACCCCAACAAATCCAAACATATAAACCACCTCAAAGATCAAATATGCTAGGCTGTGTGTGTTCTATGAACTTTATGTTGAGTGTGTTTTTATGGAGTACATCATTGAGTTTCTAAGCCATAACTGTCTGTGGACACTCAGGGACAGTTGTGCTCATTAGCAGTATTTATCATCGCACGATTACAAAGATGTCATTTAACAAAGATGCTTTTACAGATGCTGGACCCATATGTTACTCTAAAAATGGCTGATTACAACAACTAGTGCTGTCACAACATTTGTTTCTGTCCAGAGTTGCACAATTTATTTATTTTTTTTTTCCAAGATCTTGTGCTGATGATGATCAATCGACTGTAAAGTTAGATTCATGATGGGGTTCAGCTCCAGTCTCTTTAGTAGCCAACCCACTCCAATCAGTCTCCAGTCTCATTAAAATGTGCACTGTAAAATATAATGTGTTGTTTCAACTTAATATGAGTGAAAGCGCTGCCTTAAACAACTGGTTCTCCTCACATAAATCACATTGAATTATCCCTTGTTGTGTGTACCTCTGTCTTTGATTTCGGACACAGATTTGTTAATTAGTTGAACTCTTAGGGTAGTTGTTTAAACTTAGAAATGTAATTCAAATGAATTAAAAATTTCATTGTGTAGACATCAGTTCAGTGGCTCAGGAGGTAGAGCGGGTTGTCCAATAACCAAAGGGTTGGCGGTTCGAATCCCTAGTCATGTGTCTTTGGGCAAGACACTTCACCCACCTTTCCTCCAGAGCTGCCACTCACACTGGTGAATGAATGTGTGTGAATGTTCGGTGGTGGTCAGAGGGTTTGGCAGCCACTCTTCTGTCAGCCTGTCCCAGGGCAGCTGTGGATATAAATGTAGTTTACCACCAGAGTGAGAATGTGAGAGCCAATGAATAATGGATACATTGTACGCACTTAGAGTATGCATTAATATATAAATCTAATCCATTATTATTAAGTTTGAAATGAGGTTCAAAAGTGCAGCAATTAGTTCACAGTCAGAAAAGGCACATGTCAATTGTCCATGATGCATTTCGACGCAGGGCTTTACTCCACCTACTCTCCTGAAGTGTCACTGAAGTTAAGTGGACCGAATTTACTAACTTAGTTATGCAACATTAGGTTTTCAAGTTAAGGTTTTTTTTTCGTAGTTGAGACATTTTTAATGTGTATGTTTGTGTTATCACAACAAGTCAAGTAATCAGTTGTTGTTCTAACACAGAATAATGTAGTATATTAATAACTAATGAGCCCAATTATATTTTACAGTGTGCATAGTACTTTGTCTGCAGGCACTAAATAGATAAATCCACAATTTGGGTTTAGGTTCTAGTAGTTGCACAGACAGGAGACATGACATGGACGTGAGAACATCCCTGGAAAAAGTGGGAAAAGACCTCAGATATTTTGGATAGACTGTGATTTTTCCCAAAACTTTGCCTCTGAAAATTATGTCCATTAAATCCATGAAGGTAACTTCAATGTTATGCAGGAGGGCATTGCAGCTTTTACTGTGTTTGTTTGTTTGTTTATTTCTTCACTTGTGGCCAAACCAATCAGTTTGGTTTAAAAGAGATTATTCTGACATGTGTTAATGTACAAAGCTGGTACAAAACTGTCTGTGGCTCAGTGACATACGTGAATGTAAGGTAATGAACACAAATCACACTTTAGGGAAAAGACAACTGTCTGGATCCTCTCATTAAAAATGCCCATATAAATCCATTGTCTGTAGAATAATGTGGTTACCTTCGGCTGTTTTGTGCTCTTCCGCCACAAAATCCGTGGTGACAGTATCATGTGATTGTACCCACATCTGAAAACTTCAACACACACTTGAGGATCTGTCTTAGCTCTGCTCCTCTGAGCTGACTCCAGCTCTGAGTCCATGAGATGTGAAGATGGTAAACCATATGAGATGAAAACCCTGACAGGGACAGGACCCAAGTAACCAAAGAAACCCACCCACCCAC
>JAPQRQ010000018.1:22331396-22343357 GCA_037367365.1 Apogon talboti | reverse complement strand
TGCACATAATGTCAGTATATGCATGGAATATATGTATTATATGTATACATAACTTAAAACTGTGTCGCAAATTCTTTCTTAACCAGAGATATTTTAACTTATCAGTAAATTCAGTAAACTGGGGACATCTAAAATGCTAAATTTCAGTTAATTTTTAATGTGCAACATGGACTTTGTTCATGGTCATAAAATATAAAGACAAACCAGGGGCCCAATCAGTGCATGTTACAGCCCTGAGTGTGTCATACCTTCATTATAACACAAAGTAGAGTTTGTCCTTCATTCTTTTGTGTTTCAAAATGCTGCGAATATAGACGCGTCATTCCGCAGATCAGTGAAACCATATTCTCTTCACCATGAATCTGAATGCAGAAAAAAAGGTGAAAGTTACTCCTCCATGGTTTCCATACAGGCTTCACCAGTGCCTTCATATTCCCATATTTTAGAAATGTCAGAAAAGGTAGGAATGATGGCCAAAAGTATGAGTGCATGAGCTGGGATTTTGAGTCTAGCTGTAATGTGAACTTCAGTGATGGAGAAGATATTCTGATGGCTTAGGAACACCCTGACACATTGACTTTACAGCTCCGGGGAAAGCTTCGCTGAAATGGGAAGGCAGCCTATTTCTCAATAAAGCATTGGGGACATTATATCTTTGCCAAACAATAGTCAAGTTTCAGAAGCATGTGAATGTTTGCGCATGAAGAGAAATGTTTGGAGAGGATATTCTTTCATCCGGTACCCTAGATACGCACTATACACACCAGGTCTATTTCCATGAAAATAGCAATGAATTATGAACCTGAGTTGTTATTCAGAAAAACTCCGTCAGTCATCATTAATTTCTATACTGCGGAGTCCTGTTGGAGTTGTAATAGTTCGACTGCTGAATAAATCCCTCGCACATATTGTCTGCAAGTAAGAATTTAGAAGCATGAGTGCAGATTTATCATGTTGACTCTTTGCTCTCAGCGGTATTTCTTGCTGGCAGTTACAGCTTTCTAAAGCAGCCAGGCACCACCTAGAAATCTGGAGGTGAGGGATAGACCATTAATTCAATGAATTTGGTTAATTACCCTACTGCCTCATGCCAAACCCTAAATAAAATACCCAGGGGCTCATAGTCAGATGTTGCAAATAACTTTCAAATGCAGCCTTGCCCTATTTAAACACTCGTTCAATTTATTTATATATTTATTTATTTTTTTAATCGTTACTTTTTTTTTTTTTTTTCCCCCCTCCACAATGAGTGGGCTGTTGCAGAGGTTGTTGCATTCAGAGAAGGATCAGTGTTCAGGGCAGTCTGACAGATGTTTTCACTCAACAAACGCCGGTGATTCAAGGTGATTTCATATTCAATACCATCTGGTTTTGAATTGTGATACGTGGGGGTTCAGACTCACTGTGTTTGACTCTGCAAACACACTACGGTCTGTTTCACCACAGATTCATTGCACTGTAGATTTAGCACCTTGTACAACTGCTCCCTTTGTGCATGTGTTTGTGTTGGAGGAAAACAGCACTTAACCTTGACCTTGAAAACACTCGCAGGAGTGTTTTAATGGATAGAATTAGATAGAATGTGCGTAGCCCGGCGTGCTGTTACTAATCTGAAACGCTGTATGAGAAGGACAGTATGCACATGAAACCACTTCCATGACTGAGAGTAAATTCTGACCTGTTTTTTGTTACACACGAGGCATCCATCAACGGTGAAGCTGACGTAAAACCACCATGACACACCGTTTCTCTAATGACCAGTAGATGGAAGCTCAAAGAAAGTAACACTAAAGATGAAATGAAAACCAGTGTATGAATCATGCACCTCTGCCAGTGGATCTTTGTAAATATTTGGATATTTATCACGCGACTGACAGGATATTTTTGTAGACGTACACCAGGGTGAGGAAAAATATCTGATAATTGGAAGAAAATATCCTGTAACTAAAGCACTCAGAGCGAACACAACAACATACCACTGCAAGCATGATTATACAAATTTATGCAAATTCACTAAAGATTTTACTTTGTTTTCCTGAAGTCCAAACATTCCACAGTTAAAGGTCAAGGCCAGGGGAAATTCACAAAAATCCTGCTTTTTTTAAATTTTATTTTTTACTTGGGACAAAATGTTTAACCCATAAAGCCCCAAACCTCCACCGTCAAGTAAAACCATCTACTGATGTAAATGTTTAATACCTGTTGATCCACTAATTCTATCAATACATGTAAATAATTGGTGTAAAATAGTTTATCATCTTTTCATGGTCATCAGATATGACCTATTTGGACATTCAGAGGCTCCGTAGTTACCGTGGAAACACAGTCATCTTCTACAACATTGATTCATCAGTAAAACCCATGGAGTTGGACCAATGACAGTGGATGGACACACTGGGTTTATGGTCATTTATTGATATCTTTGCTTAAAAAGTAATGTTTTCTTCAGTTTTCTCTGTTTTTGATATAATAACCCTCAACTTTAATCTCAGCTTTAAGAAACATTTACATGATCAGTAAATTAAATATAGGAAAATACCTGATATGCACTGAAAAAATGCAAAATATAGAAGATGGTATAACAATAAATGGTGCTAAATCACTTAATAAAGGTTAAATATACAGAAAAAATAGTTTGTGAACTGCCACAAAAGTAGCACTGGGTCTTCATGGGTTAAAAAATAATCTTAGTCAAAATTCACCTGATTTGATTCTAACTTGTTTGAACAGAGCAAAGATCTAATGTCTCAAACAGATTTATATTAAAGTTGAAGGCCACAGTCACTATCTAATGGTTCTGTACACAGATTTCTTTTAAATTTAATTTCTAAATGTAATTTTCAAAGGTATCTTTGGACCACCGTCTTCCTGGATGAGTAATAAGATCTTGGGCAAATTATCATAAATCTGCATATCCAGGATCAATAGGTGCATGTGCTCAGAGTTTTGGTTCCGGCTGCATATGGAAACTGAGCATAAAAATATTGAAAAACATTATCTCCATGAAGCCGGTGGGATTGTGAGAGATGGTGTGGCTGTGCTGGGGATTTTAGCTGCTTTGGTCGACATCTGCGCTCACAGAGTGCTTTCTAGTTGTTTTTCTGCACAATTTTCTGTATGGATATAATGTTTGGTAAACACGTTCATGTTCCCTAAGGATGAATTATAATCCCTTTGGTGTTTTCTCATACACTCCATGACTCACGGCTCAGGTAAATCGCAGACATAGACTGCAGCTTCTCTGAGTATGTTTACTATCAAACATTTATTACTACAGTAATGCTTCTCAGTTTTCATCATAAAGACATCTATCAGATTACTGTTATCATCAGACTATACAAATACTGTAAAACTGGATGTATATTACTGTCAGTGAAAAGAGATCTGTGGGATTTGTCTTTTCAGCCAAAATTCTCAGCACGTAGCAGTTTTTTGGAATCAGTGGTATTGATCCACATCCCTATCAGCCCCCTGCAGTGCTATTATAGTCGTAAGATAAAAATTGCACACTACCACAACAGGTTTTGTTTTTCCATTTTGTTTTTGACTGCAGTCGAGCACTAGATTCTTGAAGTTACTTCAGAAATCACCTTTGTCTTCTGTACCTTTGTCTTCTATGTATTTCTTCAGGCCATCTGAACTACCATCCTAAAGGCTGCTTTGGAGCAATGGAATCAATGGCAAAAGCACAGCAGCTATTGGCAATGAGAAATGGAGGTCCATATTATCCACAATGCATTGTTGTCATTTATTGTTTTTTTTTTTTTTCAAACAAGACTCACCAATACCTTAAAAGATTGCAAGTGAAAACTAACAAACACAGTCACAGAATCTACATCAATAGCAAAATTCATGTCAATATCCACTGCTTTGATATAAACCATAAGTGACTACATAACCACGCTGATGTAGGGAGTTGTCTCATGTTAGCAAATAGATGCCAGACACAACAATCAATAGTTTTATCTTTGATTTGGACAATAGTGGACAACTGTTTGCACATCATGGACACCTCAGAACATCAAACATGTTAATACAGGGCTGTCGGTATCAACTGAAATATAGAAGTATGTATGTAAGGTTTATATACAGCGATACCTTGACTTCTGAGTTCACCAACTAATATATAAACTACAGTGACTCCGCATGTGGCTCTTTCATCCCTCTGCTGTGACTCCCTGTGGTTTTGGAAAATTAATAATGAGTATTTAATTTAAATGCATTTTATTTTGGTTTTTTAAATGTAATTCTAAATTTGAAGGTTATAGTGATATTAGGTATTACAGGTATTATCTCCTGCTCCGGTCGCTGTCCAGAGGGGAGGTGCTGAAACGTTTTGCCGCATGTCTGGAAGAGGTGAAAAGAGATCGTCCAGAACATGTCAGATACATGTGTCAAAATACAGGAGATAAGTTTGATATAAATTATACATAGGTTCAAAGCACATTACTCATAGGTTAGAAATAAGTTTTGGATACACTAGACATTATCTCAATGTGTTTCTGCTTATCGAGCTGGAACGGATTAATGGCATTTCAATTAATTTCAATGGAGAAAACTGATTTGATATCTGAGCATATTGAGTTACGAGCTCGGTCATGGAACGAATTAAACTCATAAGTCAAGATACCACTGTATATGTATGGGTATATATAATCAGAAATCCACCTCCACTGTTCACCAGTGAGTATTTTGTTAAATCATGGGTCACGACACAGCACAAATTTATGACCCGGTGACCGGTGTAACCAAAAACCAGAAACAGAACAGAACAATCATGAGATGGAAACACATTAATTTATTTATTTATTAGGTACAGACCGATACAATTCAATTTCCTGCATCAGCTGTATATTACCCCACATAAATTACATAAATACAATTCAATTATATCACCTCTTTGTTTTAGATGTGGCATGGAGGAAGGAACATTCCTTCATTCTACCTGGCAGTGTTCCAAACTGCAGGGGTTTTGGCAGGGGGTATGTGAAATTCTGTCAAGTATCCATGGGGTTACATTTCCACTGGACCCTGAAATGTGTTTACTAGGGAATCTTACTAAGTCCAATTTTGGGATAAAGTATGCTAAGAAACTTACAGAAATCATTTTCACAATTGCTAAGAAATACATTGCAATAAAGTGGAAATCAGACGCCCCCCTTTCCAATCAAAATGTGGCATTGTGAAGTTAATGTCTGTGTGCCCCTTGAGAAAATAACTTACTGGATGCAAAAAATAATAATTTTTAATATTGAGCTCTTTTTTTTAATGTTTTTGTCTTTTTTGGTGGTTTTTTTGTGTGTGTGTTTTTGTGTTTTGTTTTTCTTTCTGTCCATGTATTTTTCTGTTGTCTCTGGTTCTGTCATTGGGAGTCGATGATTTGACATTGTCCTGTACGTATGTAATTGTATCTTTGTTCTTTAAAAAATCAAATATCAAAAAAAAAAACAAACACATTTATTGGAAAAGTCTAATACATGTAATAAAATTATTCCTGTGTTAGACATGTGATTAAAAAATTCTATAATTACCTATAAGTTGTTCAAATCTGGCTCCAGTGTAGCTCTAACCTTTAAAAGGAACACTGATTACCTGAGCCTTTTACAGTATCTATAAGAAATATTCACTTATTTTACATCAGCTAATTAACATTACACTTTTTTCACTTGACCATGATTCCGTTTTTGAATGCAACAAAAGGGGAAAACCATCAAAGCGGATGAATACTTTTCATAGACAGTGCATTATAAAACACCTCCTACTGATCACGATTTAATTATATCTCCTAAAAGTTGCACTGGACCTTGATTCCTGTGAACACAAAGGAAATGAACATATAAAAATTAGTTATAGTGAGAAGATGGAGGAGGACGAGGAGGAGTTGGGTACACCATCTACAGTAAACTCTTTCCTCTGAACACAGATATGCAATCTAATGGCTTCTACAGGTTGATTATAACTCTAAAGCTGTCGATTTATTGACTTGATTTGACTGAGCGTAAGTAAGATTGATGTAAGAACGCAGTAATATAACAGTAGACCATCGTATGTAGTTCCAGTCAGATCCTTGTGTCCTTAATGATGTGATCCTGTTGAAATACTGACTCATGAATCCACACAGTGGATTGGACTGCAGCAGCTGTGTTGCTTTATCCTGTGTTATATTTTCACAGTCCTCATATCTGTTTCTTCTTGTGAGAAATACGCTGCTCTAGACCTGTTTGAGTTTGGCCATTGACTTCCAGTTCCTTTTCCTGTGCAGCTACCTGTAAGTGTGAACCCAGGCTTTATTCTGTAGTTGTTGCTCTGACACCACTTAGTGCGATTGTCAGACTTGACCCGGGGGTTTGGATGCAGGAATATGTATGTTAATGCTGTTATTAGCCCCCTGTCCAACCTGAATTGATGCTTGAAATACCACGCACTGAGGGTTAGGGTTAGGGGTTAGGGTTATGTGAACCGGAGATCTTGGTACAAATTGACACGCGATCAATTGCTGTTGAATAACACACCAAAGGTTGAAAATGCGTAGGTATAGCACGCCAAATGCCATAAGAACGCCATTTCTTGAGATCAGTCTGTTATTTAGGTACTTATTACTTTGACTAATTTAGAAACTAGATTGCTGACGGCAAGATGTCTGACAGTGTTCAGGGTGATATGGGCTGATTTATTGGCATTTTCAAGGCTTAGATATTATTATATCAGTGAGCCTGTTTACATGACCATAAAAATCTGATAAATGGGAGTAATCAGATAGTTGTACTAATCAGATATGACGTGTTTACACACACTTAAGAAATGCGATCATCGAAAACATTGGTTTAGACGCTCCAGTCCATTATCGGATTTTTTTCGGAGTACGTACAGTAGGTACTTAGTGATGATAGACTCAAACCACCTGTTATTGTCTTTCGCTCATGTTTGACTATGTGACTTCAGTTTTCTGTGATTTTAATTATTTTTACACATGTGCAGATGTAAAAGAACGAAATAAATTAGATTAATCTGTAAACATACATGAAGACGTTGGAGTATTGGGGAGACATCCAGGTGTGTTGATCTGATTTCTCATAATCAGATTACTGCCGTTATCTGATAAAACATATCAGATTATACTGTTTACATGGTCACTTAAATAATCTGATAACTCCAGGAATCGGATAATGATCGGAGTATCAGAGTGCATGTGAACGGGCTCACTGTTTAAACATGGATGGACCTCTAACTTGCATGTGTTCACTGTGGGTGGGTGAGTGACTGTGTTTTTAAGTCATTCATAAATTATGAGACCTGCTTAAGGGCCGTTCCATATTAAAATCCTAGGCTCCCTTTTGGAAATTGGCTCGATGTGGTAGAAACTGTTCTACATTCTTTTGTGCCAGTGGGAACTGAAGGAAGACATGTGCACTGCACTAGGAGGGTCTGAAGGAGAACAGCAATGTTACAATGAGCAAGTCTAAAAAAATCCAATACCATCATTTTATTCCTTTTGGCAGATCTATATTTGTATAACCCAATAATCTCAGTATCCATGTGTGAAGGCAGTGGCTGACTGCCTCAGTTTAGCAGCGCTTCACAGCAGGAGTATTGGGTGTGGGTCAGATGCCTGCAGGCTGTTAATGATTAATGAATTCCATCACTGTCATTGTGGGACTGTGGACACACAGACACAAACTGTCTGTCAGCCTCAGCTCATAAAATTATCTTAATATACACTGTCAAGGTTCCAGGCCGGAAGAAATTACAAGAAAAGAAAAAAAAAATACTGCTGCAGCATTGAGGAGCAACACTCATCATTTATTACAGGGAGAATTATAAATGAGCTTGTCTTCCAGTTGAAAACAGGTAATTTGTGCATGGCAGTGTATTAATAGAGAAGAGTACTGTTTGAATATTATCAGCTCTATTGCTGTTTATCAATTCCATTCGACTCCATGACTCAATTTTGAAATGGAAAACAATGCTCTCTCAACAATAATAGGAATATTTTACAAAACAAACCTTTTTCTCCATGATTGAGTCTTTCATCCTTATGCGTGTTTTAGGTTGATAAAACTGAGAAATGAAACATTTTTAAAAGTACGTGCAAAGATCCTCTGTTCAAAGACGGTGCACTGCGGACTTCCCCACTGATATGAAAGGACTCACCTGGGCGTGTGATTGAAGTGGGCGTGGTCAGTGCTGAGAAAGACTATTGGTTGTATTGGAGTGTATTAAGGTACACTGTAATACACTAATATCACATTTATTTATTTAGTTTTTGTACTGATAAGCAACATTATTTTATGTGTGATTTATTTTTTCTTTATTTTTCATCTGTTCCAAGTGAGATTTAAGAAGAATTAAGAATCTTTAATTGTAGGGCAGTATTTACGGCCACCTACGTATAATGTAATAAAGCAGAGGCAAAGTGCAGTACAGCCTACAAAACTGCCAAATTTTGCTTGAATATCAACATACAGTATGCTTGAAATTCACTTCACTTTAACCAAATAGATCATTTGGTAGTTAAATAACATTTAAAGCTCAGGCTTGGTGAAAGAAAAACACAAACAGCAGTTTTTCTCAGTTTGGCATTTTTGCAAATAATGCTGTTATGAGATCCTACCAGTGTATGTAACTGAAAATGGACAGAAAAAAAACAAACCCTAATCTTCCCATTTGTTGTTTTGGCGGAATGATCACACATCTTAAAAACAGAGTGAGGAAACATGTGAGGTTAACCATTACATGTACAGTGGGATTGTCTTTTTGAAATCAGCCAAATCATCATTTTGGGTACAGACTAAAGCCTCTTCTACTGATGTGAACACCTGATCTCAAACTTCCACAGTAAAACAATGTTTTGCCTGAGTTTTCATAGTCATTTTGCATTCATGTGTGTACAGAGATTGTGTGCAACTCAAAAGTTATCTAGGTAGAGTTTGTTGAACATGGGCAAAATATCTATTTTTGAAAAAAAATATCCATATTAGTGAGGACAGGGTACAAAAAGCATTTAGACAATTAAAAAAACATTCAGATTTTTACTGAACATTTAGCAATTAAATATTAGGTAGGATGCCTTACATGCATATAAGGACAGTGGTTGTCCATAGGTGGTGGTGATAATAATAATAATGATAATGATAATAATAATAATAATAATTAATCTGTTATTGATGCAGTTCTTCCTCCCTCTACCCCTCCCTGTGTCTTCACTCAAATCCATTGCACTTTGCTGTTTTGACATTTCCTTTTCAAAAATGAAACCACACATAATCCATCTGTTAACACTGACAGTGGCCATGCATCCTAACTTGTACCTAAATGGTTTCTGATTGACATATAATTTTCAGTGGCCACATACACAGGTCCCAGCAGGTATGTGCCGTGTATTATTGCAGATTTGCTTTCAACAATAAAGGATTTTTAGCATTTAAAAAGAAATAAGCAGTACTTGAATTCAGGGGTTTTAAGTGTACATGTAAGTGGTATTTTGGATTCAAATCAAATTTGGAAGTAAGTGTTGTTTCTAAACCTACTTATTCTGACCCATAGTTACATCTTGTTCAGTGATAGTTAAGGTTCAACACCAAAGGATTGTATTGTGACATAAAAATGACAAAACAGAACAAAGCCAGTCTGTTGTATCATTGTCTGTTCACATTTTAATGTCATCTATGGCATATTTAATATTTGTCTAAAGTCCAACTCTCTCATTTTGTGTAAAATGAGTAGTGATTAGTTCTATCTGTAGGACCATTAATAAATCAAATATTGATATACATTTTGTCCGATGACTTAGACAAACCAGTTGGAAAACAGTTCTTTGACCAAATGTGTCCAATTTTTTTTGTCTATCTACATTAATACACTGATACTGAATTTAATCACCTGGTTACTGATAAGAACAACTGCTAAATTTGTTAACACACTTGATAAAAAGGTAATTCATTCATTAACTCTTAGGAGTTTAAAGCAGTTTTGAAATCTGGAAGAAAAACAAATCAAAAACAAAGAACAAATAGTTTACATATTTTTAACAATGCAATTTTCATTAATTCAGTGCTGTTTGATAATGAGTATGACATTTTATTATATTTATTTTTCATATTTTTCATGTTGTGATCATTTGTTGTATGTGTCAAACCTCCTCTTTTATGGGGCTGAACAATACCAGTCGACATTTTGTTTTAACTAAATCGTTTTCTTAGTAGAAAAGTAATTGCTTAGCTACTTAAAAGTGCTTAAAGGTCAATAAATTCTAGGAAGCTTCTGTTTTGTTTTGTTTTTTTTTTTGTTTTTTTTATACGTCCATTAAGGTGACGGTCCGTTAATGAGTGAATCTTCAAAGGGATGAACATAATAGCGGCGGTAGACCTGTGGTGAAATAATTAGTACTGCACTCAAGTACAAGATGTAGCTTGTCATACAATACTATTATTTGTTTATTTTTTTCATGTAGCAATTATTTAAATGACATTTCCTCCATGTTGTGGCAGTTAAGGGATGCAAATATCCACTAGCAACAGCAAAGTATCAACACATTTTACACCAAAGTCTTCCACTTAATCTAGAGACGTATGAAAACAAAGTAGGCAGTGACCTTCCAGTGCCATAACAGATGAGTCCACACACAGCCAACCTCTTCAAACACTCACACATACTCTGCTTCTATCAAATGTCATTTTTATTCCCTGTGTGTGTTCTCCTATCCAATGGGTTTGGGCTTTGGAATGACTTGGCCTCTAAAGCAAGTGTCAATCTGTGGGGAAACATGAACTTTGTATGGCTTTTGTGTGTTTTTTCTCCTCTGATACTCACATCTGGCTAGAAATGAGGTTGTCCAATGCATTTATGAAACATCCTGCTATGTCATATTATCTATATTCTGTTCAAGCCACGCTCGGGTGGTGAAACGGTGACAGTAAAAAGAAGTGGGAAATACAAAACATGTTAAGGTAGATGGTGAGTCTGAGGAACCCCCTGGATGCTGTAAGGTGTACTGCAGGTAACGGGAATGAATGAAAACAGAAAAAAAACCCCCAAACAAGCAGAATCACACTCCCTGATCTGAGACACTGGAGTGATGTAAAATTCACAGATGAAGAAGATGACAACAAACTCAAAGATGTGTAACAGGCAGACCAATGTATTTACACGTGGAGAAAAAGGAAGGAAGGAAGAAATAGGAAAAAGTCAGAGCACAACAGTCTGAGGACTCAAAAGGCTGGAACATATGAGTGAATCCAAGTGAAGGTGACCTGAACAGAGAGCAGACACCGGTGAATGGGATATTATCAGCACTAAATACACAATGAGCCATAGATGAGTGGACGGCAGTGACTTGGAAAGCATATGATTCTTACAAGATATTTTTGGTCACTTTTGTCACACTGTCAAATCAAGAAGTCAAAGTCATTCAAAAAAGATTACTTTTTTGAAAAGGTTTTTTTTTTAAACAAATGTTTCTAGTAATGTAGAAAGTTAAAATGGCAGATATACTGCAATACTACAATGGGCAATACATAAAGCAGAAATACTGAAATTAAAATAAAATGAGTATAATGACTTGTGACTTTAAAATATATTGGTTAGACCATGTTGTAATCACAGCCACAGTGTTTATCTGTTATAAGAACAGAATCTGCTCTTGATTATCTCTCTGAATCTACCAGACTTAATCTACACCTATGTGATATCCTCTTTAGGTTAATCTATACATTTTATTTTTCGTGTCCAGACACCTGATTGTTTTGCAAAGACCTTCTTTTGTTAATTTAATTCAGGCACTCGTATTCTTGCATAATTCAAAATGCACATAACAAATATTGCACATCTTAACCCATAGAGACCCAAACAGCCACCAGTGACACAAACCATCTTCTGATATAAACTATTTAATACCTGTTGATCCACTAATCCTATCAATACATGTAAATAATTTGTGTAAAATACAGTTTGTCATCTTTTCAT
>JAPQRQ010000018.1:22311893-22324124 GCA_037367365.1 Apogon talboti | reverse complement strand
ACTGTGGAAACACAGTCATCTTCTACAACATTGATTCACCAGTAAAACCCATGGAGTTGGATCAATGACAGTGGATGTAAACGCTTGTCTTTACATTCAGATATTGATATCTTTGCTGAAAACTTAACTTTTTCTTCATTTCTCTGTTTTGCTAAAACTAACTTTGAATTTACTCTGAGTTTTCATGAACATCTACATTATCTGTTTATGATATTTAGAAAAATACATATGATTTAAGCCAAAAAATGCTAAATACAGAGGATAATATTATTAAAAAATGATGATAAATCAGTTAAGAAAGGTAGTAATACAGAAAAAAATTATTTGGGAACTGACACAAAAGTAGCACTGGGTCTTAATGGATTAACTGGCCTGTTGGATTAGGTAAATTAATGTATTGCCCTTAGATACACACACACATACGACTCAGTGTTCTGAATGCTGTTTCTGTTTATAGGCAGTAACACTGAAGCTGGAGCCTCTACTGGACAATGAGCTCACATTCTTGTCAAGCATGTGAGCTGTTTACAACATCTGTATGATTCTGTCACCTTGAGGATGCAAGAGGAGCCTTGTTAAGTCCAATTAAATTCAACTCCATCTGGCCTTTTTTTTCCCCATTTTAACAAGACAAAAATAAGTCTCAGCATCTAGGTAAGAAAAGCCTGTGATGTAAAACACCCAAGTATCCATGGAGTCAGCTATTTTGAAAACTTTACCAGTACTGAAAACAAAAAGTTAAACATGTATGCTAGGTTTATTCTCCTCTCAGTGCCTTTGACTATATTACTGATTCAGATTAGTCCCTGGGTGCTGCAGAGTGGACCCCCACTGCCCTTAACGGACGCCTCAATGTGGAGCAAGGGTGGATTAAATAAAGAGGATGAGATAAAAAAAAAAAAAATCAAATTAAGGGATATTTGAGTTTGTTATTTTGGTTGTTGGTTGATTGAAGTCTGACTTCACTCTTCAGTTACTGTACATGAACAGATGAAAGTCAATGGACCTGTCAGTCTGAACAGATAGAACCTCTAGAGAAGAAAACCTTGCTGCGACAGTAGGTCAAGCCATGGAAAAGGCTTCACAAGTAAACCATCTACAATAGACCAGGTACAAAACGACTGCAACAACTGCAAGAAACATCTCCTGACATCATCTCTGGCAAACTCCCAGTTGAGGGAGATGGCAGAATCTCTCTATCCAGAGCTGACAGTGTGCCCTCAGTGTATTTTCCCTCCAGGTTCTGGTATCAGTGTACACAATACCACTGTACATTACTTTACTTCAACTCACCAAATCCCTGATAAGCAGAGACAGTATTTTGAAGATATCCTCTCTCACTGGTCCACAGTAACTGCAGAACCTAATTGAATCCTTCACATTGACATGAAGTGGACTATGCAGTTCAGTAGGAGCTCTTCTCATGTGGTGTTGGAACCTTGTTGCTGCTGCTCCTCAATTGTAGTTTTGTCGAGGGGACAGAGGGAGTGCCAGGTGTACATCTGTGAACCAGATGGAAGACTTCATCCACCTCAGGGAAAAGACAAGGATCATACAAAGTCCTTGTATAAGAAGTACTTTCTAGATAATGTAGTAGCTGTGAAACACACCAAACTAGGAGTGCAGTCACTGCTAGAACTTCAAAGTCTGCAAAATGCTGACCATCAGCCTAAAGAAGACAAATACCCTGGAAGAGGGTTCAGAGGCATCAACAGTCATACTCAGTGCCTATGAACTGTATTTTATTCCTCAGGTTACCTGCCAGACAGACGGCTTCATGAACAGGAAAATCTGAATATCTAACACCAGTGTCATCTACTCAGACAGAGGACCTCCATTATGTACTAAGACGGAACACCAACATCTGGTTTAATACTGACCTTCCTAGTAGTTTCACTTTGTTTTGACAATAAAGCCTGTTCAAGCCTGGCAATGTACAGAGCATATATGATGACCAGATCTGACAAGGCATCCTCAATGACAAACTGGTATCTGGGTGGAAAATCTCTGGTTGCACCAAGCTGCTTTACTGGAGATCTGGAAAAGAGACATGAAGGTGTTTGACACTGGTACAGTCTTGGATGGTCCTTGCAGCTGAAATGGAGAAGTATCCTGAGACAACATCTCAAAATGGGCAAAGAGAAATGAATGAGGCACACAGGTAGTTGTAGAGTAGTGTCAGAAAACAACATGTTATGCACATATATGACCTTTGTGATTCTTTAGTCTTCTCTAGCATTTTCCAGTTTAAGACACAGTGATCATTGCTGTTTTTTTTTTTTTTTGTTTGTTTTTTACAGCCTGAATCATATGACTATGTTGGGCTGATATTCATCAAGCTAATGCTACCAGTCACAATTTCATCTTCATGACAAATGGCAACACAAACAATTGTGTTTGAAACCATCATGTCAACTTAATGTAATGCATTAACACACTAATTAGAAGTAGCTGCCCACGCCAGCTGACAGATCGTATAATACAATACTGAATTAGTGCTAACATTAGTTAATGTAATAAAGATCTTAGGTTTGAAGGGATCTGGCTGGCCTCAATGTTTCTGAGTGGAGTTCAGTCCAAAGACCATGTTGTAGTCCGTCAACTGTTGACTGTAAAAAGCTTTTAGGTTGATTGTAAGAGTGAGTGTCTGTCTATACATGTCAATCTGTCCCTGGTGCACAGGTGTGGAAACAGTCATTTATACAGACAGGCTGGATTTTGTAATTAAGTACAGGTAATCTCCATGGAATCTATGGACGGCCTTTTCAGTGTAGCTTAGAGTTGTCTCTTAGAGACAGAGACGGAGGGAGACAAGCGTTCAAAAAATATACTGTCCATTAAACAAATGTGATGTGTCCACATGACAGAGTCTAAAACCTATCACACGAAACTACCAGTCCTTAAATGATGCATTTTCAGTCTTAATTCAATTAACCAGCAGGTTTATATACCCTAACACACACCCCTTTACAGACATTAACTAGAGTGGCCTAAACCACTTTCTGGACTCTAAACATGCTGTAGAGTGGGACATTTTAACTCGTGGTTCTAGGCAGATTCACAGTCTTCTCTGGAGGCTGCCTTGATTGTCCATTTGAAGAACTGCAGATCTTGGCACTTACACACTAGACTTATCATGCAGACATGGGTGTTTTTTGTACGTGTATCACTGTTGGCCAAATTTGACCAGAGAGGCCCATATATACTGTAACCACATCAGTAAACCAAGCATAGAACAGACAATAACTTCATTTATTGTTAGTCCCTTGGGACCCAAGGTTCTGCCAAAGTAATGTTATGTAATATTTTGCCTTCCTTGTGGCCCATCCATGTGAGTCAGTCATGTCTTTGAGTTGCTGTTTCATTGTTACGCAATTAGCAGAAAATGTTTAATGGCATAAATTAGAACCCTTAATCAGGCAAGTTTTTTTTTTTTAAATTTCTTCTGGCATTTTTCAATGTTTTGCCAGTGGATAAGCTCTGATGAAGTTGCTGTGCAAACCCACATACCATCTTATCTGCAGGTGTATGTGCACTGCGACGTTTACTGTGTTTCACTGGCATTGAACTCACCACCTGATAAAGCTCCATCTTACCTGTCAGAAAGGAATTGTTCAGACCTTGGGCGTGCATATTTCTCCGGCTTCATTATTTACTTGTGGGGTGCTTTTAGTTTTCTTCCCTTAGGTTATGTTATTAATCTTAATATTCTCTCCTACAAGCTATCGTGAAAGTGTTTCATGGTTCCTCGTGGTGGTTGAAACGTATCTGTAGACAAATTGGTTCCAGAGTCCTCTGACTGTACATCAGGTTGGTCCAAATAAATTCACAACGTTATGATTCCTTTTAAACTAGGGCATTCATTTATCAAATGTGGAATATTGAATAAATGGAGCAGACAACTTTTTAAAAAATGACACTGGCAGTAATTTACTATATGTCCTCAACAAACTGGCGTAGCTCTAGTTTCTGCAGACTTCTGCTGCCAATAAGTTGCTTATTATTGATGAGGACTAAACACACTTCATTTATCCATATCAGGTCTTTTAAGGCTTTTCTGCACTGGTGGATTTCAGCATTGACTTGAAAGTTTCAGTCATTACTTGGCTCAGCAAGATGGACTCCTTACTGTCTGTCTCTTTATAAGTCAGTGTAGCTATAATTTAATAACGTAGTGCACAGCAAGTTTCTCTTGCTTGAAATTGGGTTATAGATAAACACTGTACAACCCAGTCACCATTGAAACTCTGTCATGATTCTAGTGCAACAGCACAGGACTGTGGTGTAGAAACCTTCATCAATAATCATTTACTTTAGGTCTTAGTTAGTGCCACAGAAATAGTGAAGAAGACACAACATTTTATGCAATCCAAGCATAATACCCAACACCTACAGCCTTATGGATTTATCTCCTCAATGACAAAATATGAAAAGTGTTTTGCATAGTTAACATCTCCAGCGAGGTCATTTTCATTATATTATACCTTATATCTATTACTAGTCGTATGTGTGACTATTTTTATTTGTCCAAAAGCATCAAGGCCAAACAAGTTCTCCAGAGCTTGTGAAATAGTTTTAGAATCCAAGGGATCAAAAGTATCAAAAGCTTCACAGAGATGATAAATCATGTGACTCTTATAAAGAACTATTACATGGTTCATTCAGTAAACTTGTCCTGGTTATTAGCATTACACATATCCTTTTCCCCATTTTACTTTCTTTTATGTCATAATGAACCCCTTAAAATTGTGATTTCAGACAAACACACTGTGGAAAAAATACTTATAGAAATAATCCCTCATAGACACGTCACATGTAAAGTAGAGATACTAAATATTCTGCTCTATATTTCATCAAAATGTTAAATGCGGTATTCTTTAAAACTTGAGTGCAGCTTGAAAATGACATTTGATGGTGTTTCCAGAAGGGATTAAGTTTCAACATTACACCTCCAAAAGTGAGCGGAACACTATGTTCATCCACTTTAATAGAGCTGTTCTGAAATAAAAAAAAAAAAAACCCAACAACTTATGTTTAATAAAATTTGTTATATATCTGTCAAGGAGAAACCAGAATATTCTTGGATGTTCTCGTGCACCAGTAGATGTTAGCATTCATCTTCAAGGACAGGTGAAGCTGATAATGTCATTTTGATTTATGACAGTGATAGAAGTGTGATGGAGACAGGATTGACATGGCCTGAATACACATAGTGTATCATACTGTTTATATTATAGCAGTTATTGGAAGGCAATAATAATAATACTAGTAGGTGGGAATGCAGACTGAGTTTTAGGACCACATTACAGGGAAAGACTGCCTATAAAAGACCATGATATGCTTTCAGGGGCTTTCTGAAAGTGTGCATCACCATGTGCCTACTAAGTAAAGAATTATGCTCTAAAACATTTTGTACCTGCTGGAAAGGAGATTGTCTTGTGTTATGGAGTTTTCAATTAAAGAAGCATTAAATAAGAGCACTGTAGTATAAAATGTTGTTTATTTTAATACAATTTCCATCTGCCCATCCCTTTTAAACAAGTTTGAGAGTTAATGAACACATTATCTTCAGAGCAGGCCTTCACTGTGAAATTAATTAGACAACATAAAATCCTTATGAGGCATAAAGCTCTATTTTACACATAAATATTGGGTATTGCTTAGCTGAATGCTGGAAAATGAGTTACTTAAGGCAACAAATTACTAAAGCCACTATTTTTGAGAGATATTGCTGATGGTATAACCTCAGAATTTGGACATAGTGCTCATGGAGCTGCCAAATGGGTAATCAAATTCACCTCATGAAGATAAACTGTTAATTTAGGGATTTGGAAGGCTATGCTTATAAGCTCTGACAAGCCGTAACTCTTTTTCCTCGTAGTTTAGTCACATTTAAGTGGGTCTAATCTGCTCTTTTGATGGTAATATGTTCAAAACCCATAGCCATTAAAAGCATTACTATTATGCCATAGCGTAATGTACACAGAAAGAACAAAATACAGAAAAATATTTATAGCTCAACGTGTCAATATATTTAATGAACAAACTGCTTTCAGAAAGAACATACTGTAGGACTGGATTGTTTTTCTGACTCTGTGTGTTTAAATGCACAGTTTGACTGTAACCTGTAATGACGTACCCCAATTATTGCACTGCAATGCACTGTAAAATTGACATTTTTTATGTTAAAAATATCTTTTCTGTGTAAGTCAAAATGTTTTTGTTGAAAGATTTACAACACGAAAATAACAAATGATCCTGACATTTATGTTTTTATGTAACATGTTTCTCAATGCTATCATTTGTCATAATAGGGTTTCTGTCAAAATACAAATTATTCTCAACCTCATTTGTTTCTCATCAATCTCAAAAATCTGCCTCTTGTACTCCATTGATATGAGGAAAAATAAACTCTATCACTAAATGTGCATTATTGTGCTTTTTAAATCCATTAAGGAAAAGGCAATGAACAAACATTAAGGTCTGAATTTGCGTTTTTTAAAGATAACATCAGGTAACAAAACATCATGTAAACGTGTTTAACTGGGGCAATCGGTCTATAATCCTGTAGTTTAAGTATTGAATGTATTCATGTGTGCACATTAACATACTGATTGGATATTCCCAATATAAATTTACAGAAATGAGAGTATTTGAAATCCATCACTTGATGTTAAAGATTCAGTCCCTGAAGTAAAAAAAAAAAAAACACAAGAAAAAGAAAAAAGAAAACATTTGGGGTATAGTGTCAAGATGCTTTTGCTGCTGTGCAATTGATATCTCTCATAAAATGAGTACGTATTTGAAGCAAGGATAGTATGCATCCTGACTGCAGTTCATAAGCTTAAATGAACTTCCTTTAAGGTTCACATGATTTTCATGTTGAATTGAACTGGTGCCTCGGTGGGACTGGCTTCCTCCGTTTCCTCTTTACGCGGTACATATTCAACCTGTATACTTGACTTTGCATTGTCTTTCCCTCTACTCCAGAGGAACAGAATTACAAGACAGAAGAGGACAACACCGAGGAACGAGATAAATCCCATGGTGGTTGCAATGATAAGTGTTTTTACATCAAATGGAAATGGAACTGTGGCCCGGGTGACATTAGCAACTTCGTCGCTGGGTTGGTTGGAAATGAAGGCAAATGTTTTGTTTGGCTGATGAGGCCAATTGGGAGAGTAGCTATGCACAAACAGGTGAGCAGCTTTGGTGTCATTACCTGCTGCATTACTTGCAATGCACAAGTAGGTCCCATTGTCTTGGATTTGGGCGTAGCGCACCTCCAGTGTGCCATCAGTGGACACAGAAAGTCGTGAGCCCATAGTTTTGGTGGTAATATATTCCTTCTTAGGGGAAAGCCAGATTATGGTGGGGGCTGGATCCCCCTCAGCTTGGCAAGCAAAATGGACTGTAGTTCCTTCATCGACGTGGCTTTCTTGAACCTTATAATCCACAATCTTTGATTTGTGGCAGATGAAGTAGTCAGAAGGGAGAACGTCAGGGAAGTCCTTGAACTCCTTTCCTCGCACAATCTCTGGTGAAACACACATGGGCTGCTGTCGGTTAAAGTTGAGCCTCCACCTTCGGCGGAAGACCCAGAGAAGGCGGCAGTCGCAGGCCAGAGGGTTGTCGTACAAAGCCAGTGTCTCCAGGTTTCCCACTGAGTGAAAGACAGACTCCTCCAGGGTGCTCAGACTATTGCTGGATACGTTAAGAAAACGGAGGTGATTGAGACCTCGGAAAGAGTAGGGCTCAATAGATGCTAATTTGCCGCCAGCCAATTGAAAAGCTTGGAGCTTCTGCAGATTGTACAGTTGGTTCCCTTCCACAGTGTGAATGGGATTGAAAGACAGATTCAGAAACCGAAGATGCCGTAGATGACTGATGGCTTCATAGGGGATGGCGGTAAGATTACAGTTTGTGACAGACAGTGATGTGAGGTTCAGTCCAAATAAGCATTTTGGGGTCATCATATCCAGGGCAGGCATATGAGAAATCTCCAGCACTCTGAGCCGATACAGCCTCTTGAAGGAGTAATCCCGTATGACAGTGACGTTGAGATAGCGCAATCGAAGTGACAACAGGTTATGCAGATGGCTTAGGGCATCAGTGGGGATTGAGGCCAGATTGCATCCCTCAATATTGAGGCTTTCAAGGTTGCTGAGGCCATGAAACGATCGGGGTGAAATGAATACTAAGTCATTGTCACCAACTTCAAGAGCCCTCAGGTTGTACAACTCCTGGAACATATAGTCGAGCAGAATGACAATTTTATTCTCACTAATATCCAACTGGGTGAGGTTTGTCAGGCCTGTGAATACACCCAGTTGAATAAGCTTCAGCTGGTTGTTTCGCAAACCTAGAATCCGCAGGTTCATAAGGTTGCCAAAAGCCCCGGGCTCAATGGACGAAATGGTATTTTCGTTAAGTTGCAGCTCCTCCAGCTGAGGATAGTTAATGAACTCCTCAGTCCCCAGAGTTTTCAGGCGGTTCTTGCTGAGGTCCAGCAGCCGTGTTTCTGTGGGGATGCCTTCAGGAAGAGCTGCCAGTCTCCGTCGATGGCAAACAACTGAACGTTCTTGAGCGTTGCAGTCGCATCGGGAGGGGCAACCGGTGGTGGAGCCGGAGAGGACGGTGCCCAGCATCAGGATCAGGATGGGCTGCCAGCACGCCACCAGGTAGCTGTGCCCCCCCGCCTCCCCAGACACCATCCCGCTGCTCGCCTGTGGAGATACCAAAAAAGAATTACTTAAAACCAAAGTGACTCAGACACACAACAGGCAGACTGTTAATAATGCCACACCACATCTTTAATCCAGCTATTGAATTTTCCTTTGTTGTTTCCTTATGAAATTATAGTCAACACCTGCTAAACAGAGACGGAAATCTGCACCAACGAGGCTTCACTTCAGCATTTGGAGACAAATAAGTAAAATCAAGAATGTTGAAAACATTTCATTGGAGGATCTGTATGATCTGATGAAGCTTTATATTAACCATTACGTATTCACCATTGACTAGTTACTTATAGTAGCTTGCTGCCATTTTATCAGTCATTAAGATCTTATACATGCCTTAATCTGAATTCTCCTATACCATTGAAGATATTTCCTTCAATAACCTCCCAGTTACTTACTTAATGACAGTAAGTTATTGTAGCTGAATAAAAATGTTGCAAACTATTGGCCTTATAAGTTGCTACAACACCAATAGTCCCTCTCCTTTAGTAACACTTAATACATACGGTTTATCGCGTAATTACACATAAAAAAAGTGTTCATTTGGAATATGTGAATATATCCCTCATTCTAAAGTAAAGGCTTGCGCATAACTAAGGCACTTGTAGTTGCTACTAATGAATTCATTAATAAGTGATTAGTTAGTTAGTTATTTTAGTTAGTTCGTTAGTTTATTAGGATTCCCTTTACTTCCAGCATCCTTTAAAATGTAACATTTTGACAATGAATTGACTACATCATGTTAACCGAACAAATGACAGGAACACACAAGCAATAGAATATTTTCCTATTAATGTATCTGTGCATGTATCTGTATACCCATCACTATTAATTATACTTAGTATTTGTATATCTTTACATTTCCTCCTAACTCAGCTTGGGAGGAAAAAAAAGACATCTATACCTCATTGCAGTTTCAAACTATTTCCAGTTTCAGTCCACCATTAGTGGACTCACTACAACCACACAGATGTATAATATGGTGTTATTCAGTGCTTTATAATTCCTAATATCTCCTGCTTATATACATGCTAATGGACAAACAGCTCACTCTGTGTTCCTTTTATCCTCATACCTATTTTGCCTCTGAAAAGGTTTCTGAAAAGTAGCTGTCTACTGATGAATCAAAGAAACTCTAGTGAATCATACTATGATGCTAATATGCCGTTCTTCCCCCTGTTACATTTTATACATCGGCTCTTTCCTTTTTACATCAAAATCTACTAAAAAGCTACTGTGGCTGTTACAGAACTGTGTGGGTAACATTTTGTTTTAATTTGCAAAGTTTTACAAAGATGTAAGCCCCGCTCCCACTTTGCATGCATAAAACTGCTTTATGGTGACTCTCCTCACAAGTAATGAAACCATCCACCCGATGAAAAGGGCTTGGTCACACAATGAAAACTACCCTGCTGTGCTCATGGTTTTGGACTTTGCTGAAAACCATTCCTGCCCATATCACTGCCACGTTGTGCTTGCTCATATGAACTATTTTAATTAGTAGTCAGTCAGAAGTGCTATGGTACATCTTTAAATGCACCCTCAAACGTTTTGCAGACTTAACACATCCGATGCCACTGCTGAGCTGTTGACCTTGCACTGACAGAAAACAGATTGCTGCCAAGCAGTGACAACTGGGGAGAGGGAGATTGTCACTTCTGGACTTTAAACCCCTATTTGATTTTCACTCAGGGCACTTTAACTCGCTAAAACCTTCAAGCTCTACTTCTCACGTCAGTCATGTGATTTTACAGCTACATTTTCAAGATGCATAGAAACATCTGATGCCAAGTAAATGTTTATGTGGTGTCTACTTGGACTTCACCTATGTTTCCACTTTTTCTACTGTATGTCATCATTTTAAACACATTTAATACAGTTGGAGAAAGAACAGGGTTTTCCCAAAGGTATAAGTGTGTGGTGGGGCCTCGTTTGGCCCTGGTCTTTTAAAGGTCGTCTCTCACTGCTTTTATTGTTAACTATAAAGTTCCAGGTATATTCATTACATTTAGGCTGATATTGTAATATACTGAGACATTATTAGCCACATGGAAAACAAACATCCTCACTGAGGACATAAACACCATGTCCTTCAGTAATGTCATCTTAATTCACTGCATATTTTCCTCACACATCCAGTTGTTATACAGCACCATACTAAAGCGAACACATCTCTAAACTCAAATGGCTTTCAAGAACCACACCATAATATATTTATGAGCTCACGGCCATTCACATTTAGAGATTTAGCGGGCTTTAAAACTGCACAAATAATGCAGAAACTAAAAAGTAAGGGGCTTCCAGACTCTGCTGGTGTTTGAAATGAGAGTGACTCTATAAAAGATAAGAGGAATTGGATGTTTCCAAAAGAAACTTTAGAAGAAAAGCAGAACAAAGATCAGTGAAAGTTGTTGGAACATTTAAAGTTTTTAGGAAGAAAAAAGCACCCACACACTGTTTCACTTTTCTTAACTTTAAAAGGAGAGTTTTAGTCTCGTTGACATTTGACAGGCATGTAGGTAGATGTAGGTAGCTCAAAACACGTACGACAGCTCATCATCCAATGAGAGGACAGAACATGTCATCAACCCTCTGATTCACAAAGGAAAAAGTTAGAGAACCTAAATATGAAAGAATCAAATTGCAAATTTATTAATCAGTTAATAGAAATGTGTAATATATCAAATGGATTTAAGAACTAAAAACATAAGGTGATTAACAAATATAAAACTGAGGCAAGAACGCTTTTGTACATATGGAATGTTGTTTAGGATTAAATAGAAGATGTTTTTATTAGTCATAACTACTTAATCCTCTGTTTGTAGAGCGGCTGGATCCCATCCCAGCTAATGGACAAGGATGTGGATGTGGACACCCTGCACATGTCCCCAGCTGACTTTAAGGCTGACGTCCAGAGACAGTGTTCATTCACTTGTCAAACTGAGATACGTGTGTTTGGACGCTGTCTCATGAGTTTAAACGGTGTCGCATGTGTTTGGATGTCTCCTCATGTGTTTGGACGATGTCTCATGTGTTTGGACAATGTCTTGTGTTTGGACGGCATCTCATGTGTTTGGATGATGTCTCATGTGTTTGGACAGTGTCTCATGTGTTTAGACGGCGTCTCGTGTGTTTGGACGGCGTCTCGTGTTTGGACGATGTCTCGTGTGTTTGGACGGCGTCTCATGTGTTTGGACGGCGTCTCGTATGTTTGGACGGCGTCTCGTGTGTTTGGACGGCGTCTCGTGTGTTTGGACGGCGTCTCGTGCGTTTGGACGGTGTCTCGTGCGTTTGGACGGTGTCTCATGTGTTTGAACGGCTCCTCATGTGTTTGGGCGATGTCTCATGTGTTTGGACAGTGTCTCATGTGTTTGGACAGTGTCTCATGTGTTTGGACAGTGTCTCATGTGTTTGGACAGCTCATGTTTTTGGATGGTGTCTCATGTGTTTGGACAGCTCATGTTTTTGGATGGTGTCTCATGTGTTTGGA
>JAPQRQ010000018.1:22298813-22311793 GCA_037367365.1 Apogon talboti | reverse complement strand
CTCATGTGTTTGGGCGGTGTCTCATGTGTTTGGACGGCTCCTCATGTGTTTGGGCGGTGTCTCATGTGTTTGGACGGTGTCTCATATGTTTGGACGGCTCCTCATGTGTTTGGGCGGTGTCTCATGTGTTTGGACGGCTCCTCATGTGTTTGGGCGGTGTCTCATGTGTTTGGACGGTGTCTCATATGTTTGGACAGTGTCTCATATGTTTGGACGGTGTAAATCTAAAGGCATCTGTACAGAATGATGAACGGTAGGTGAAATATGCATTGGTTTCAGCCTACACATGTTGGTAAGATGAAGCTTAGAATTTGCTGGCTTTATTTTTGGTTTGCTAGTGCTTATGATGATTTATTTGTTTGCGTGTCTGCTGGAGTTATATATTCAGAGAATGAACAAAATAAACTGTTCAGATGTTAGATGGTAACAGTCGGCTTCTCAGAATAATTTTCTCTGACAGTTCACATTTTACAGCTCTGTGACAGCAGCAATTTTTGCCTGTCTCAGAGATTTTCTGCAGTAAACATGTTGGGAGATGATCTGAAGTACTTTTGCAGGTTAAAGTGGACTAACTGAACCCTTTTTTATGCTGACTGCTGACTTAAAAGAATCACGATCCTCACTATAGCACTCTTCCTATAAGATACTGGATTTTCCACACCTAGAATGAGTAAACAGCCTGATAAAAAGATAAAAAGACAATAATGAAGAGAATCAACAATCCTGTAACATGAATATTGTCTCCTTATAGTAGTCGTAATAGTAATATAGTCCTCTTGTATCTGCACCACAATTAAAACAACAAAAAAAACAGGACTATATGGGTTAATTCTCCTGTCAGTTCCCCTGACCATGGTGCTGATGAACATCTGGATTTGGTCTCTGAGCGTCATCAATGGCCGCCCACTGCTCATAATGTATGCTAATGCTACTGTAGGACACTGTGTGTGTATTAGGATTGATAAAATGCAAAGACTGGATTTCCCCATGGGGTTTGTAAAGCAAGTTAACCTTTAACCTTAGCCTTTCAGTAGTTAATATTACCCTAAGTAGCATGAATGTGTCTTGTTGGAAAGCTGTTTGGGTCTGCGCCAGAATTTACGCTGCCTTCAGGTGCTAAAGGGAAAATGATCCTTTCCACTTGTGAATTTGAAATTATAAGTGTGTTGTGTTGAAGCGCTTTTGTTGTCAAAATTAAAAATGGCTGACACACAATTTATCATGACCTGGTATTTGGGTAAAAGAGTTTTGGACATGTTAATTCACCTGCTACGTTGTTTTTTTTTGGTATTTTTTTTTCCCAATAGTGGATGCTATAAATGTGCAAATTCATCAACTAACAGCTGGACAATGGTTATCAAAACATTGTTTATCATTTGCCATGAATCCCTCGTTGCTTTCTACCATGTTGAAAAGTTCAACGGTTATTTTCTTCTCGGCAGTTTGTGTATCAGGATGTTTTCCCAGTTCTCCAGTGGAAAATACAATGTGAGGGGGCGTTCATGTGCAATTTTTGAGTTCGTAACTAGTATTTACCATAATTCCCATAGCACGTGAAGGCAGGATGGTGGCTTTTCAGGCATGCAGTAGGGATGCTCGGATCCGCGTTTTTGGCCTCTGATACCGATTCCGATACCTGGGGTTCAGTATCGGCTGTTACCGATACTGACCCGATACAAAAAATAATTATACGAGTGCTGAATCACCTAATAAACTCTATGTCTCACTGTGTGAAAGAGAGTGGATCATTCTTTTGTGGAAGGCAATAGTGATGCGGGTAACTTGCGGGTTATTTGCGGAGTGGGTCATTGATTGAGCAGAGAAACAAAAATATGTACAGTATCATGTATAAATTCCCTATAGTAGGTTAAAATATTTAGCAATGTATAGCCTATTATATTTTATATTGTAGCGTGGCTTGGTGGAATGGCAGGAAATTTGCTCTCTGAGAGAGGTATAGCATCGGTAGTGCTTTTATTTTGACAAGTGCCACAAAGGAAGTTTGTTACATTTGCTTGCAATCGAGGCTTAAATAAAGCGGTTTTCATTCACATTAAAATGCGTAGCCCTAATTACTTGATTGCCGGTGCGGGTGGGGTTGAGTTATAAAAATAGCTGCAGTGGCGCGGGGCGGTTTGGGGCAGGTCAAATAATTCCACAAAAGCGGGACCCACAGGTTGGAAAAAAAACCTGACCCACACATCACTAGAAGGCAACATCAGGCTTGACTTTGTAAATGTATCGGTCAATGTATTGGCCCATTGTTACGATACCCGATCTAGATTTTAATTCTGTATACCGATACCTGATACAAATATCGGATCGGAGCATCCCTAGCATGCAGACAACTGATATGGTCCACCTGAAGTTGGTCGGCAAATGTCCATCTTCCAGGACAAAATGAACTCATCTTATACAGTACACCTTTAACCTCCTAAGACCCAGGAGCCCCACAGGTTTTTGAGTTTTGGCTTTTTTTATTAAATAATTGCTTATATTGGAAACATCAATATGCAACAGTTTTTTCAGATGCATTCTTAAAAAAATTTTATGGAATGTCATTTGCGGTGGACAGTTGTTTCTTTTTTTAAATTTTTTTTTGTATAAAGCTGTGAATTTCTTGTCCTCATACGTGGACAGTGGGTCCTAGGAGGTTAGGTCTTACTACAAAACTGGGTACGATGCTCAAGTAGTGTATTTCTTTAGGGTTAAAGTTAAGGTTAACTTCACTTTATTATCCCCTTAGGTAAGTTCAGTCTCTGCATTTTACTACCTTAATACACACACAGTGTTTAGCATTAGCATTTAGCATTAGCCCAATACAGACATTAGGAGCAGTGAACGCCTCGGGGACCAACTCCAGATCTTCATCAGTACAGTGGTCTGAGACACCGACAGAAGAATGAACCCATGTGTACCTGGTTTTACTGGAGGGGGAAACCAGAGAACCCAGAGGCAGAGGTACTAACCACTACGCTATAACAGCCCACTCCCTGTTAGTATATTAAATTACAATTATTCTCATCATATGATCTTTTGAGGATGAGTCATGATCCATGATCTGAATTATAATATTCCCAAATTACATAAAATGTAGGAGAGTAACAATCAAACCAAATTTTCCACTAGTTATCTTTGATTTCTGTAGAATTTGGCTGCGTGATGGATGGTGTGGTACTAGAATAATTTTTGCTTTATTTTGGACCCACATTACTGACAATACAGATGAAGTAAACACTGGTGTGTGTGTGTGTGTGTGTGTGTGTGTGTGTGTATACAGCTGCAGTTCTTCCATTAATTACAAGGATTTTTGCCTGTTTTGTCATAGGTTTATAATGAATCCAAAATGTCTTCACATTAGCATAAGTCTAAAATATCTGTGTAAATTAGACTCACTGTCAGAGTGCAAAAGTAGACCTACAGCTGATGGAAGTGGAATAAACCCTGACACTAACTTATTACTATAAACAGACTGAAATAAACTCACTAACCCAGTGTACCTGTACAAGTGACATTAATACGACAAACTCAAAGATTAGTCCAACACTGTCTGTGAAATTCCATTATTACACTGATAAACAGGGCATTGGAAATTAAAAGCGAATGGCAGCACAGACATTTACTTTATAATGATGTGATGTGTATACTGCCTGAAAAATAGATCATATGAAAACTGAAAATCAGTCACAATCAATCGCTGTTTTATTACACTGGTCTACAAGTAAAATGCTTCCAAAATTAAAGCTGTGAAATTTGACCACGTGTGAGTCACTGATAAAGAAAAATCAAGTCAAAAATGCTGGTTGGCTGAAGTTTCCATGATACAGTCTTTGCTTAAAATGTGAAATTCAAGAATTAACGACAGAATGGGTTTTACTCCAAAAGAATATTAGTGTCAGAGCTACCAGATCTACTTCAAAACGCTGTTTGTACATGACAATACATATCTCACAAAAGCATTTATGTCACACCATAGTTTGTCATTTAATAATCTCATTACTCTTTGCAAAATGTAAATTTGGTTACTGTATAAGAGGAGATGAGGGAGTCTCTCCAAATGGTCAGGGTTGTCACAGTTCCATGAATGTAAGTAGCTGATTCATCTCTGTGGATGCTTTGTGTAAATTATTTGTCACCGAAGTGTCTTTTTTTCTCTGTGAGTGCAGTAAATTGCAGGGTTGCTTTTAAAACCCTTTTCAGCTGTCTACTATAGTGTTGTAGTAAAAGTAGAAAAGTATTAAACTTAATCATGAAGATTAGTTCGGAGTGGTTCCAACGGAGCAGTAATTGCAGCTTCCATTTTGACGTCCTCCACAGCTGTTAATTTGTGCTGGTTACATATGTCGGACACATTGGGCTGAGTCCTGTGTGGCATTGTGTTGGCATTAGAAGAACCAACACAATAATCACATTCAGACGCTCCTTTGTCACTTTCCGCCCCAAAATTATGAGTTTACAAATGGATGACATGTTGGCTCATTCAAAGACTAACACCTTATAAATAGTGCCAGCATCCATTTGCATGATGACAGAATGTAAACCATCAAGTGGAATTAAATACCCAGATATGCAGTGATGAAAGCTGATGACATGTTTTATCTGTTTGACATAGAATATGATCTTATCTTGTCAAGTGAGGAAAATGAATGAGGGCGAGGTCTACTGATGTTGTCGCTAATCGAAAACAACTAATGCAAATGCCATGGTGATTTTCCTACTACGCCATGCATGATTTATGACGGCGAGTGTAGTAAGGGCGAGGGTACTATCTGTGTAATCTGGCCTTTGAATCCACATCCACTCGTTGTATTGTCACTTTGTTCTGACCTTGAGCTGAAATTCTGAATAAAAGAAGCAAGAAAATAACAGCTCGGTAAATCATGTTTCTGTTACCTCACCTATTGTCTTGTGTTTGGCAGTGCATTTGGAGGGAGATAAAAGATTTCCTCTTTTTGCCTATTATTCCATATGCCCTTTGTCCCCACCCTGATTTAATTTTGATAGTATTTTTTTTTTTTTTTTTTTTTTTTTTTTGGAGAACAGTACAAGTGGACCAGCCTTTTCTCTCCTGTCTTTCTACAGCTGCTTGCGTGTTCTCCTCAGCACTCTCACCCTGTCATCGTCTGCTTTGAAAGCATGTCTCAGCCACCATTAGTCTGTTGTTGCCTTGAATCTCTCCATCTTGTCTCCCCTCAGTGCCATGTGGTTTGATACAGGGCAGGCCAACAGGGAGGTGTACACAGCTAATGGGTCACTGTCTGCGAGCAGTGTGCACACAAATGAGCGCTATGCACCAATGCATAAATGCCCTTCAGTTGTTTAGTCATTTTTAAATACCTTTGTTGCCCAGCATAATGGTGGTAGTACTACCGGGATATATTCATTGTGAGGGGAAACTGGGCACTTTGAAAAAGGCAGACTGTAACAGAAATGAGACAGTAGTTCATACAAAAAAGGATTCAGATTTGGAGAAACAAGATCATACTTGCAAATACTGCAGAGATTTGTCATGTAGATAATTTTATTTCCAGGAGTGTAAATATAGACAGTGCAGGCAATGCTGTTGCAGTAGTCGTAGTGGGCCCTGGTGGATGTGGAGCTGGACTTGTGTGACAGATCTGACAAAGACACCTATGTTCAGAGTGGGCAGCTTCAGCTCAACACCTCACGCAACGTTCTACCACAAATGTATACCCCTAGTGGTCAAAAAAAGATGGATGCTTTTGAAGTAAAGTATGCAGCATTCCTTGACTGCACTCTGTGCAGTATTTTCGCCATTGTTGTTATATCACACATTTCCAACAATATTCAAACTCAGATCTGCCATTTAACATTAGCAGTAACAGTAAGATTGATATACAGGTGAAACATCATATGAATAGAACTGTTGGTTATTTTTTAGTTACTTATTAGTAAAATGCTCAGAGTGACAGTTTCCTTAGGTATATTTGTGTAGGGCTTTTATTATCAAAGACAGTAATGGAAGTAACAGATGTGCAATGCAGACGGTAATTGCAGAAAATGAAAATTCATCTGTCATGGTTTTGTATTGGGCTTTTTGTTTTGGTAAAAGATAAACTACAGAAAAACAAATGTTCAGTCAAATGAATAATATTTGCCATATGACGAGGGCTAGTGATTGCTGTGTAATATAATATTTATGTTGATCAGTTTCAAGTCCTGTGATCATGTTAAGTCCATGCCAAACATAAACTTCTTGCGGTTAGAAAAAATGTAAATAAAATAAAAAAACTACATATCCACTTGTCAAATCCCTCCTAAAACAACATATATATACAATTAGTGGACACTGATAGCAGTAAAAATACTATACAACTGTTCCTTTTAGCACCATTTATGCAGTTTTTATGTTTACATTAAAACTATTCATATTATTGGCAGCAGTTGACACATGTTGAATAAAAGCCCTTTGGACAAAATACCAGTGGGTTCTACATCACCAGGGTCTCCAGTCTGTTTGATCCAGTGTTCTGTTAGGTCTAGGTTAGAGGTAAAAAGATTGGCTTGAATTAATATAATGTTAATATTTGCACTTTTTTGTCCTTTTCCATACTTAACGAGGGTTGGTAGGAGAGAGTTTATGCCAATCACCTTTATTCCAAATAATGCAAATTGTTTTTTGCTGTGTAATATTTGCATGAAAATAGTCATTATATTAGCAATGTGCAATTTGTAATAAATTACACACAAAAAACCAAACCAAAAAAACCTCCCATGTGTAAAGACCTTCAGGCTGTAACAATATCCTTACATAGCAAACACTACAAAAATAAACATGGAATTTTCCATCACTTTGAACCTGACTACAAATACAACTCGAGAGGTTTTGTTATTCCACCATATCTGTCTCAACCACTAAGGTTTATTCCATTTTAACGACATCACACGGCTGACTGTAGGTCGTCGGTAACCTGGATGTTTGAAGTACCTTGAAAATCAGTTAGTCTGATCCATTTCCTTGTGTTATTGCGATGCAGTATGTGAACACATCTACACACCATAAAAGAGCTGAATGTGTGTGTGTGTGTGTGTGTGTGTGTGTGTGTGTTCTTCATAACTAATGTGCACTGGGCCCTGTCATATCATTTCCCTGTTGGATAGTTTCAACTTGTGACCGTTGCCATTATTCATCAATGCAGCTCAAGTTCTGAGAATTCACTTGATATATATTTATTAAATTATCTTTCTGTTTTGACTGATGTTTCTCTATAAAGGGCAGAGATAATTTGTCAATTTTATTTTATTTTTTCCTTTTTATGGGGATTCAATAATACGACCCAGCTTTGAAGTACTGTTTGTAATTGTGATTAAGTAACGTCAGGGTTTAGTTCACGCGCCAGTAGAAGCTGATGCCATTTTGTAACCCAGTGCATTAGAAAACCAGACTGTAAAGACGAGTTTAAGTAAAGAAAAAAATCAGCGTAACGACTCAAGAGAGATGTTTTTGGTAGACTTAAGGTTCATGCTCTAGTTGTTCTGAGAATACTTTATGTATTATACTTAACTTTTTTTGAACTTCTTTAGAGAATGAGGATAATGTAGAGAATGTATTTAATCCATTTACGGTTTTAATCATGCATACTTTTTTGTGTTTTGTTGTCTTATGAATGATTTATGCTCACTGGGGTGTTTCTAGTTTCAGTTTCCCTCTTTTATAGCCGTGAACAGTGGTCTCATTAGCAGCCCTTTGAATGTCGTTGGTTGTTTAGTATAAGACGTATCCCATACAGCTTTGATTATCCTGCAACAGTGCAGAAAATACTGTGGAACAAACAAAAAGCCCTCTGCAGAGAAAATGCTGTATGTATAGATTTACGCCGGGGAGACTCTTGGACTTCTGTGTTTGTGCTCTGCTTACGAAATTAAAGTAAACATTTAAAGTCAAAACACAAACGCACAAGAACGGCTGCATTAGAGATGAGAGTGAAGGACTCTTCTATAGTATGACCTGAACTGAACTGTATAACATCAACCCAACCATCACAATTATTTGTTACTACATGCATGTTTGCATGTAAACTGCTCATGTAGAGTTTCAAACTACAATGGCTGATATATATCGTCTACTCAGCAAACACTTTCCACAGCTCAACTATAACCAGGGATGCAAAGTATCATCTCAAATCAGTGAATTTTAAATGAACTGAGTTAAGTTCTCTGTGAGTGTGGGATATCCAGCCCCTTGAATCACACTGGGAAATTATTTTAATGAAATACAAGTACATTTAAGTCATGTTTGATCAACAGCAGCCAAATGCCTTATTATCCGTTCACCTAAATTTAATTATAAATGTCCCAGGAATCTATAATCCTGACCAAATATCATGGGGAAACTCTGAAACACTTGCAGGAAGATGCAGCCTCTCTCATTCGTCAAATACCACTCCAACTTGAAAAATGGATTTTCTGTCACAGCTGTATTGGACTCTAAGACCCATATACTGTGTTGGAGCCTCCGCTGACCTACCCAACTATCACCCTTGTTCTTCTCGGTCTGCAGCAAAGCTTTGTCCTTCCATTTATGCAGGATAGCCTCCCCTTGAGCGTAGCCTAGCCTAACAGTGGAAGGTGTACTCATTTGCACTGGAATGGAACAACTGTCGCTAATGCAGAACACAGTAGTGGTAATAAGGTTTAGTCAAGTATGGTTCAAATGCATCATTCTGCCCAAAAACACAAAAATGATCAGAAATAAACTCCACAATTGAGTCTTCCATTCCCATACCATCGTATTTTCACAGATATTTTACACAATGTTGGTCTACAGTAAGAGTTGTCATCACATACATCTGCATTTGGAGTAAAAACTACTCTTATCTGTGCATCCAAAATGATGCTCCAGGGATAAAATCTGCACAAAAGTGTGACACCATGCCAAATGTCAGTATATGACAAGTTCAGAGTGACAATGTGTTGACTATAAGAACATCAATATATGCTTAACATAAATCAATAAGAACATTAACGGTTTTCCTTTAGTCCTGGTAACTGCTAACCACTGTGTTTCAGTTTCTAAAGCTGGACAAAGCAGCCAACAGAGTGTACACAGATGTGTTTGGCTTGCAGCAGGAGTTGCCATCTAATAATAATCCACTCAGATTGGAGAAATCCCATGAAAACATCTCCCTTTGCACATGGAAGCAGTAATATAAGAGGGTTAAAAACAGATGCCAGGATCAAATAGACAAAATGTTTGAGGGCATAGGAACTATACCTCATGAGATGCAGGAAAACACCTGCATGGAGTCCCAGTCTTTCCTTTTAAATAAATGAAAAACAGTATGTTCTAGCTAACAGGGCTCTCCGCCAGAAAAGCCTGTGCTTATGCTTCAGATGTTGGTGCACCGGTAATCTCACATCTATGCTTATTTTGCATTTTTGTTAAGAGAGAGGTGGTATTTGTTATAGAGCTCATTGTGGAGGACCAGAAAGTACACAGAAGCTTATTCTGAAAGAAGCTGCTCATCAAAGAAACCAAAATGTTGGGTAATATTTAATTACCTGTGTCAGTTTAAGCACAGGAAATTAGCATATTGTTGTTTACTGACAGGCTGCTTGAAAAACAAAAAGGAAAAGAAAGGATAGTTTAAAATTCCAAAGGGAACAAACTCTGCCTCAAACCTAAACAAAGCATCTAATGCGTCATAATCCAACAGAAGTATTCAGAAGCCAAACAATTGCGGCAGATTTACACCAGTAGTAGAGCGGGATTCTCACTAAAAATAGCAAACGGTTCTTCTAGAAGGAGTCAGTGAGGCAGACGTTGGCACAAGTTTGAACCATTGTGGAAATATTTATGATCACAGTGCATAATAATGTACCTGACATTTTGGCATATGTGAGTAGGATAAAACAAAACAATACAAAACAAACAAAAAAAAAAAAAACAATCAAGTAGGATTAGTAGAGTGTGTAAATGTGGCCGAATATGTGAATTCATGACAGTGACTCAAGTACAGCCAGTGATTGTGCAAATTACTCTTCGACCAAACCATGTCTGCCTCAGAAGTTTATTTCTTCCTCCTCTTTTTACCTGCTGAAGGGTTTCCACTTTGACATGTGACAGTGGACTATAGATCAGTGTCTCAGCCGAGCCTCGGGACAAAGGGAAGTTAATCACCGAGGCCTGTTGTCGACGTAAACATCACCAACAACTGTGTTAAATGGAACTGAAAGTAACGACGTCTATTAGGATGTCCATTTGACTCTGTCCATCTCCAAGTGCCTCCACTGCCTTCTGACCAACACTGCATTCATCCACTTGTCAGGAATCTTGGCTTGCAGCATTGGACACTCGCCAAGGTCAGTGTAAGCTTTTATTGAAATGTGATACTGATCTGTTAGAGGGATGTAAACCAAACATAGGGGTTAGAGGGATGTAAACCGAACATAGGGATTTTTATGAATGGTGCATCTCACTAAGTAGGACTAAATTTAACATCTCGCCTTGCTTTAAGATACTGAATGTTCATGGTGTATGCTTGTCAATAGCAAACCCCAACAAATCAGTGTGAACTGCATTATTCTATGATCTTTACCACCAGTTTTGTAGCTCTGAAAATGTGTCTATTTTGTAGTTGCCTCTTGTTTTAGTGTTTTGATTTATAGGTAGATATTCTGACATTTGATTTAAAAAAAACTCTATTTAAAAAAAAAGGGTAAAGCCAATTTATTCTTTTACACAATTAATCATTACTGCAACAACTCTTGGTATTTAGAACCTAGACCTAAGCTTCAAACAACCACTGTTACAACACTGTAAAATTAAAATCGACTAAAGGATGGTAGTTAAAGTATTTCCATGTAGGACTAATTCTGAAAACACCATCCAGACCTCCCATGTTTACATCTGCTGCATTCATGCCATGTTCTGAATGAATATTGTAGGAGTATTATCTTCATTGTGGTCTTATTAGGACAAAGTATAAGACCACAATACAAGCTGAGGTAGACAATGAAAACAAGGTTAACCCTTTAAACCCCAAGCCTCTTATTACGACTAAAATTGTAACTAAAAGGTGAGAAGATATGCTGTGAGTGAGTCCATTTGTCCATTTTACAGAGCACTTTTTTCCCCCCCAGATTTTTCCAAATCTAGCCATCATTTACAATTTACTGCATGTTATAATACTTCTTCTTCTCCAGCTTCTAGTCCAGGCATAAGTGAAATTACCGTAATGACACAGTAAAACCTATAAAATGCAACGTCTCAGGTTTCAGAAACCGTGAAACAGTTACAGCCATCCAAACTGCATATGCACAGGGTGTGTCAGCGATGACACGTCAGGTTTTAAACAGTTAATTAACCCTCATTCTCCCTATACCTCACTATACTAGACTATACCTCATTTTTGTTGTATAGTTCATTGCAGTTTCTGGTAGTTTTTGTCATTATTATTTCAGTTTGTGGGACTCAGTTTTCACCGCTAGTTTTAGTAGTAGTCTCAGCTTTTGTTAACTATAATAGACTCTGCTCTATACTCCTGATTGTTAAGCAGCGAATGAAGAGGATGTGCTACGAGATCATCTTGAGGCCTCTCTGATCTCCTGTCGGCAAATGAGCCAAACCTAAATGTCTTTGATCATCATTTCAGTTTGATCCTCTAATCATCTTTATGCAGGCATAACAATTCAGTCGACCTCGTCTCACACTCTCCATCACACCCATTATTAACCGTTTCCTGGCGCAGCTCACCTAGACAACTCCCGGCCAATTCAGAATGCATGAATATTTTGAAGGTAATATGATGATAGAATATTATTCATCCCTTGTAACTACACTAGATCGACTGTGATCATATAAATCATTGTAGATACAGATGCAAACAAAGCAGTGGGCCTCTGCTTTTGAACAGCACAGAAAGCAACAAATCACTGTTACTCTAATAGTAAACAGACCTGCTGCAGTGTGTAAAGTTAATGTGCTCACTAAAAGAAGCACTCATCAAACCCATAAGGACACAGAGTCATGCAATAACATTTAATTTATCCACAAGAATCAATAAACAAACATACTGACATTAACAAAGCACATAAGTGGTCTAGACCAGGGGTGTCAAACATGCGGCCCGTGGGCCAATACCGGCCCACAGGATAAATTTTCAAAGTGGAAAAATTTCACTGAAGATATTAACAGTCAAGGGTGTCAAGCTCCTTTTAGTTCAGGTTCCACATACAGACCAATATAATCTAAATAGTAAAATTATAATATAATAACCCTTATAAATAATGAGTTCAAATTTTTTTCTCAGTTAAATGTGAAAAAAGTAATATGATATTATGCCTATAAATAATGATAACTCCAAAATTTTCTCTTTGTTTTATTGCAAAAAAATTGCATAAAATTATGAAAATATTTATATATGTGAATAACTTGAACAAATATGAACAACCAGAAATGTCTAAAGAAAATTAAGCACAAGTATAACAATATTCTGCCTGTTACTAAATGTTCTGTGTCTTTGTAAATCCAATCCATAATGCACATGGATAAATGATAAGTTGAGGCATAATATTGTTAAAATTGCATGTATTTTTCTCAAGAAATGTCAGTTGTTTTTTTTTTGGTTATTCACATCTTTTTTCTTTGGTAAATTTGTAAATAGAAATATTTTCATAATTTATAGTTGTTTTTTTTTTTACACTGAAACAAAGAGGAAAGTGTAGAGTTGTCATTATTTATTGGCTACTATGATATTATTTTAATGATCCAGCCCACTAGAAATCAAATTGGGAAGGTTGTGGAACCTGAAAGAAAGTGAGTTTACCACCCCTGGTCTAGACCCTGGTGTGTTTGGAGACATAAACTCTGCAACTTAATGTTGTAAAAATGTAAAACTCATCCACATCCACCATGTAACTTTCACGTCAGGTTTGGGTTATAACTACGGAGCCCCGCTAGGGTCACGGTGGGAAATATTTTTACACTGAACTATTGCGTTCGAACGCAAAACTATTGC
>JAPQRQ010000018.1:22165622-22178320 GCA_037367365.1 Apogon talboti | reverse complement strand
TACAATGTAAATAGTCATGAAAATAAAGGAAACACATTGAATGAGAAGGTGTGTCCAAACATTTGGCCTGTACTGTATGTTGATAAACTTAACAATTAACTCAGTTTTCTCAGTCTATGATACCTGGACATCCACAGCCTGGACACTGATCATTATGTAGAGCATTTGGGCTGTTTTTTTTTATCTGTGAAAATCATTATGATCACTCCCAAATCTGTCAAGGCCTCTGTTCTGCTCCTCTACAGTAGCAACAGTGTCCAACATTCATTACCACTGGTTTAGAAATAGAGTTAACCAACAGTGACAAATAACTAGTTATCAACACAAAACAGACTCTAATACAGATTCCCACATAAACACACACAGATCTTCTACTTCAAAGCTTTAAAGCTCCAGTGTTTGATAGTGTTTTGGTGTCTTTGAGCAAAAATTCCAAAATTCCCTTTCAATATATTGTAAATAATGTGGATTGAAAGGAAAGATGGCTTTGAGGCAGTTGGTTCAATACATGACTGACACCTAGAAGTAACTGTTTATCACATTTATTTTTATGCTACTCAACATGGAAGATTAGAAAAAAAGTCTTTGCACAATTTCCACAGTGCCTCAAATGCATCACACCATATTTTCATTTAGTCTTCTGAGTTGTAAGTAAAGTGGAGAGCTGTAGAAAGGTGTATATTTTATTTTTATTTTGGCCTCTGCAGCTTTAAGTGTTGATGAAGACCTGAACATATGATTAACCCATAAAGACGCAAACATCCACCGTTGACCAAAACCATCTACTGATCTATACTGTCTAATACCTGTTGATCCACCAATCCTATCAATACATGTAAATAATTGGTGTAAAATACAGTTTGTCATCTTTACATGGTCATCAGATATGACCCATTTGGACGTTCAGAGGCTCCGTAGTTACCACGGAAACACCGTTGTCATCTACAACATTGATTTGCTAGTAAAACCCATGGAGTTGGATCAGTGACATACTGGGTTTTACGTTCAGTTATCGTATTTTTGCTGAAAAGGTAAATTTTTCTTCAGTTTTCTCTGTTTCTGTTATAATAACCCTCAACTTTAATCTGAGCTTTTATGAACATCTACATGATCAGTGAATTAAACTGAACAAAATTCTTGATTTTCACTACCACAAAAGTCACACTGGGTCTATATGGGTTAAGGTAATTTACTGTAAATATGAGGCTATTTCTATAGAAACTCTGATTAAATAAACCATAAACTGGGAATAAACCCTGCAGTGAAACTAAAGACTTAGAGCTCATAAGTCTCTAATTGTCATCCAAAACAGTTTTGGCTGTCAGTATTTGGCAGCATGTCGGTGTGTTCTGTATATACCAGTGTCTCTTAGAGCTTGTGTAATATGTTATACAACTTATATTAATCCAACACCTCCCAACCCGACTTGACAACAGGTTCCTGTGAATATAGTGCTTGGCTGCGTAGCGAGCAGAATCCCATTACTTAAATGGATAGGACTAATAATAAAATATGACTTCCAACCTAACCGGATTAACAATGATCTTGTGCTCTTGGGAATCTGTTGAGCTGCCTTTCCACATAAACACCTTTTATATACAAAGCTCTTAAGCAAGTTCACTTCTTGTGCTATTGTGTTCATGGATTGGAAGAGGGGATAATAAATGCATGCCGGACAAACAAGGAGCAGAAAAAGGCAGGGCTCTTTAAATAGTCTGTTTATGTGCTGACTGCCGTACCTCACTGTGTTGCTGAATTAATGCCAAGTGCGCACAAGTCAGGTCAGCTAGGGAATGCTAAGAACTGGAAAATACCAGCAGGTTTGTAGATTTCACGCTACAGAGAAAGCAGATAACATAAAGGGGTGAGACGCATTCAATCTGCAGCCACGTCTGCAGCGAGAGCCCCGCTCTGCATACGACTGGTCTACGACTCTGCTCTACTTAAGCTGATTGGTATCTCTGCATCTCCTCCAATGTTCCTTTAGTGTCTGAGTGTTTATGCAGCAAACCAGCTCCAGAGACAAGGCTTTTACTGTTTGCTCTGAAGGGACTGATAATCCTCAAACCCAAAACTGATACTTTAGCAGGAAGATTCTGTTATATCTGTGAAAGTTTGAATCTAGAAATTAGAAAATAATGAATACCGGAGGGTTTGTACCAATTACAGACGTATCACATTATCACACATGGTTCCTAAATGAATTTGTGCTGTGGTCCAGTTCAGGTCAGTACTGTAAAGGGCCTCAGTTCTATGGATACTTGAACTCACAATCTGATTTATGCTACTTGTAATTTACATGAGTATGTTCAATTTCTGTAGCGTCTCAAAGGCAAATATTTTTGCAGTTTTAGTTTCAGATGGCTATTTTTCATCACCTTTCCATTCAGTGAAAATTACATTCGTACGTGTTTGTTTCAAACGTTTGTTAAGGGATGGTATGCTTCTTTATGGATTAGCTTTAAACTGTCTTATTTTTTAATCTAAAAATTTTAATTAAATTCTACAAATCTTCTGAGCTCATAAAAAATAGAGTTTTTAGAGATTTGTAGTTCTCATGGACAGTTACTCCATGAACATATAACCATGTTTTATAATATGACAGATTGATGTAGAATAATGTAAGTAAGAGTAGGCGAATGAAGTAGAATTAGTAGAAACATTAATGTGACAGTAATATGAGTCCAAACACTTCATCTGACATACTAAAGCCTGTTTTACTGCACAGTGACTGAAATTTTCACACTTAAAGTACATTTTTCTGATAATATTTCTATTCATTTATATGAGTAATGTTTGAACATAGAACTTGAAGTTGTAGTGAAGTATTTTACTTCATGTAACAGGTGAATCCCACAGGACTGATCAGATCCAGGAGGATCTGCTGATCCAGTCCAGGTCATAGAACAACTGACCATCCTGTTACTGTGTCTGAGTTGATGGAGGGGGTCTGGACGTCGGCCAGTGCAGTCTACATGTGTTTTATGGACTTGGAGTTGGTCTCTGTACACTCGGAGTGAGAGCTGTGCTCCCATGTTTGGCACTAATGCAGATTTGTTCGATGTGGGCGTTGGACTTCGCCTCCACTGTCCATGATTTTCATGGAGTGGATTTCAAGGCCTAGCTGCAGTGAGGGAAGCATCGGGCGTAGGGGTTGGAAGGTCATATCTGTGCTCTTCGTGGATGATGATGATGTGCTTCACCTCCAACAACACAGGGCTGGTTTCCAGGTGAGTGTGATGGGGCTGGAATGTGGATCAGTACCTCCACACCTCAGAACCTGTAGCGGTTAGAGGAGTTCAAGTATCCTGAGGTCTTCCTCGTGGAAAGGCGGTTGTAAAATCGATCATAGTTTGAGCAGCGTCTGTGGTGATGCGATTGCTTTAGTGAAAAAGCAGCTCGGCCATGAGGCAGTTATTGATCAGTGACTCAACCTCCACCGTTGGCCAATGACCCCATGATTCCAAATACAAGTGGTTTGGTAGATTTTGCATTTCCTAACCCTGAGTTTGAGCTGACCTACTGCTTCTCAACATTGAGAGGAACCAATTTGAGGTTTGTATATGATAATTTACATACCTTATATAACATAAAAGGTATGTTTAGAAGTAAGTAAATGAAATGAGCAAAGTTAAATTGGTACTCTATATTTATGGGTCCAATGTCTAATAGGTTTAATCCATGGTTTTCACATAAATTGACGTATATATTTTAATGTAATGTGTTCATGTTACATTAAAACACGTATGTGAATTCATCATATACTCCAGATTACTACGCATTTGTGGCAGTCAGAAGATTTTAGTGTTCATAATTCTTTCTCAAGTCATACAGAAAAGTCAGGTTAAGACTGTTCTCTACAAAGGGAAAAAAAAAACATAGAAGACATAGAATTACTATTTATTGTGGAGTTGGGACACTGATTTGTGGTAATATGGACATTGCTATCAAACTGGAAGTGTCACTGAAAACACTGCATTTTGAAGTACTAAAAGTAAACAGGTAGAGGAGAATACTTCCTTTTTCAACAACATTGATCTACTGAGAACATTCCCACTGTAAAGCTTCTACTTGCTGTTACCACTGTTCAGTACAATTAAGCTGAACATCAGAAACGATGTAAGTACTGCAACTGCAGAAGAGAAGCAGTAAGACTAAAAACAGAGGTCAAATATGCTGTTTGCATATTCATACTGTAAGTAAATTCATATTTCATTGTCTAGACACAAGATATCATCTGCTGGAGTGATTCTAATTACAGTGCGATATTTCCTTTGGTCTGATGAACCATCAATCAAACTGTTTCCATATCATACAGATGGGACTGCCTTAATGCATGCAGTTTTACATTTGATCTTGTAATTAGCAGACAAATGCACTGTTTGATAGCATCACTGTGGTAACAGGCTTTCATACACATTAGACCTTATAAGTCTTTCATGGTAATAGAGATATGAACAGTGCGATGCATGTACATACTGATACGATCATACATAAATGTGAGTTGATGCAAGTCACCGCCGAGGCCTGTGAAGGTATCATGGATCTAATAGAATCAAAAGTCTATGAAGCTTTTCAACTACTTGATAATGCTATTGAGACTCATTCACATGAACTGCATTTCAGATTCCATCGCCTTTAACCCCTGTTTCATAAAACACACCATAATTACATCAGATCCTCCGTACGAGTTAATGAATAAGCTCACAACAGTAATATATTGTGACAGTGCTGAAAAACGGCCTGTTTCTGACAGGTAAAAGCTGCTTCTATTTGCACTGCAGAATCATAACGGTGCTTCCTACTGCAGATATACTGAGTTGGAATTCCAGTCACAGCCTCCAGTGGCCAACAGTGGAGATGGAGAGATACCTTAAGCAAGAAGAGCAGTAATTGTGGTTGAAGAGTGACCTCTGCGGACCTCCGCATGTGTCCATCTGCAGGTTTAACCAACCGGCTGGACTCTGGATGGCTCTGCAGGTCAACTAGCACATGTAAAATAGGAAACAGAAAATACTTAACTTTTATAATGCTCTCCCATCGTTCGACATTAATCTTCGTATTGACTTTCCACCAAAGTGATAAAATAGGCCTTGGCTAATTGGCCACTTGTTAAAATGTACAACATCATTGTTACAATATCTAACTGTATAATTTCAAAACATAGTTTGTGGTTTTGCAGCAGTGAATTAACCTTTTAAATTGTGTGTAGTTGTGGAGACAGAGGTGACTCAGTTCTCCTTGAGAAACTATAGGTAGGCTCTTGCATTATCTAACTCAGAAAAATGGTTAAGTCTATTTTATAGTCAAAGAATATAAATATGGTTTTGTGAATATAAACTAATTTCAATAAGATAAATACATATAATAACAAACTGTAGAACATACTGTGGAATAACAATAACGGAAGAGCCCATTTAAACAAAGTAAAGGGTCTGATTATCTTAATATAGGCTTTGAATGCAGACAAATAGTCTGAAAAGTGTCATTTAGGATTGACACATGTTGACCTATGACGCACATACAAATATAACATCTGCAATCATCTTGAACCACTTCAATCATCATTTTGATTCTCAAGGAAACCCATGTTTGTATCTTGAGGTCATGGGAACGTCTTTATAATAAAATGGAATCGACAGTCGGGAAAAGAAACACTTCCTGACAGCAGATCATCTGACTGAATTATCTGTTTGGGCAAAAAATCATTGAATCATTGCTGGTTTGTCCTGGCCATGGGAAAGTCTGAGCTCAGGGGGTCCAGTATTACCCCACTGTGGGGGCGGGGTTATATATTATATGTTATATCATTTTTGATATATTAAATGTGTTGCTGAATTACAAACTCAGTGTATCACAGCTAGAACAGGTTGTTTAATCCCACAAAGAAATAAGGGCAGTGGAATGATGTTTCTGTAGATGTGGGGTTGTTCCAACGCTCATTGTCTATAGTTTCTATGTTCATGTGAGTTTATTTCTTTCAACACTTCCTTTCAGTGCTTCAGTGCTTCGTATTTATAGATTTCTTTAGCATTTACCATCACTGCCTTAGACATAAAAGGACATTTCATCCATCTATTGGCTCGAACTATTCAGTCTTTTATTGTCAGGTTCCATAATTCCATGCAGTAATATTTGTTGTCATGTGTCATATCTTCAAAAATATGAACTATACTAGTACTAGAATATTCTCATCTAAGTCTGTAAATATCTAAATATATATATATTAAAAAAATAATCTAAAAATATACTGTATTGTACAACTACGTGGACACAAGGGAAATATATTTAAACAAGGGAAGGAATATAAATGAAAGAACAGGGTAAGTTTGAGTCTATCAAAGATTTATCTGGCAGAAAGCAAAGGGATGTCTAAAGAAGCTGGAAGAAAGAGAACATCGCATCAGTGAAGAGTGACAGGTGAATTTTGAAGCAAAGGGGAAACCAGCCAATAGGAGCTGCTCGTACTCATACAGGAAGTAATCAGATTACCAGAGAATATCAGTATTAGCAAATTAAACAGATTAATGTCATCTATCATCTTCTACCTCTAATTTTATGTATTTGTTTTCCATCTGGACTCATTCATTCCATTTTTTGTTGTGATATGTTTATTTGTAGATTTCAACAGTCCCAGTTTTCCCTGTTTTTCCCTGTTTTCCTTAATTTTCTTCCAGTTTCCCCTGTTTTTCCCTGTTTTTCGTGGCCCACCATCACTAACTATGGTTTCCTGTGACTGAGATCCGATGTCTGACGACTCCACTGTCCTCGTGACACCCGTGGATTCGCAGCCTTATGCCTCTCAGAGTTGCCCTTTGTGTGGTTTCATTTCTTTTTTTATTATTTTAATTTACAGTGTGACTCTCCAAATTGGCATTATAATCTAACATTACAAACATAATGGCACTAGAAAAACCAGGAGCAGATAAATAACATCTCCAACAACAGCGCTTTGTTTCACACTGCGCTTCAACTCCCACTTTCAGAGACTGAAGGAGAAAATAAAGAATGAGTACACTAATGGTCACATGAATATTCATGACATGCATTTCATTAACTGTGTCGGACTAATTATGGAAGGCACTGAGCATGAGTTTTGAGATCTGATGATTTTTTGCTGTATTTCTGCAGCTTATGGCTTTTAAAGGAGCCACATTTTGTTTTGTTAAATTGAACTTGTTTACTGTTTATTTAATATTCATTGTTTGAAATAAAATCTAATTCTAATTATACTGTTTGCTGAGTGCAGTAACATAGGACTAGTTGTACAAAAATATCATCATCTTCATCTCGCCTTGCATGATTGGATTAACTGATAGTGAAAAGTGCACGTGACATGCATATGAAATGGCTTTTACCTCTTTGCCAGTTTATGTGAAAAGTGAGATGAGGACATGCAACACTGCAGCTTAAAATATTAATGAAAATAACTGGAATATGTAGTTTTTTGAGGAGCTCATGTGGATCTTATCATCTTTTGGAAGTAGCTTTTTGTGTTGTAAAACTGATTTGAGAAAAGGATTTTGTCGTTTAACCTAAGAAATATAGTTATGATTTTATGGAAATGCAAATAAAAGAACTATTTTTGTTGCTAAAAAAGGCTGATTTATTTTCAGATGAGGAATACATTTACCATTACCACCCAATGTGACGCATATTTCAAATTGTTGATGTTTCACAGTAGTGGGCAGTATTTGAAAAAAATAAAAATAAATAAATCAAGTAATTTTATGGAAATGCAAATAAAGGATCAATATTTTGTTGTCAACAATGGATGATTTTTATTTTTATTTTTATTTTTTTTAAATTGAAGAATACATTTACCATTACCACCTAATGTGACGCATATTTAAACATATAGATATTTCACAGTGGGGGCAGTATCATAAGAAAAAAAATCAAAACTCTTCTATGTAGTCTAAATAATCTGTTTTGTGTCCCATACTTTTCCTTGAAGAAGAAATGGTTCTGGATGCTTAACCCCCCAATGTGACATATACAGTATATAACATTACATATCTTTGACAATAGGGGACGGTATTGAAAAAAACATGAGGTCAGAAATGTGTTCTTTGGGATCCTGTGTCATATCCCCCAAAATTTTCCTCGGAGGAGAAAGATGTCTGGGTTCTTATGAGTTAACCATTATCGGTGGTAAAATGTAATGGAATTATTATCAGCGCATGTTCTACGTGTCAGGGAAATCGGTGCAGGTGTCTGTCTCAGTATGATATGATACGATTATGGCGACCCAAAATGTACAATATCATGCACTACAAAGTAATTCAACTTGACACATGCAAAACAAAATTATATGGTATGATGTGATTCAACAACAGTGCCATACAATACAGTATGATTCATACACACGATGTGCTACAATATGATTCAATGCGATATGATTTGATGCTGTGATACAGTGTAATACCATATTAACTGTCTTATGTCAAGTGTATTCCATGAAAAGATCTTTAACAAATGTATAAGAAAAAAAACTGTAAAAAATAAGTGTGTCCTTCAGAGGTTCAGAAAAAAGCTAAAAACTCGACGACACTTAAGAAATAGGAAGTACTGTTGAATATATTGATGACAACAATATCTGCAGATATGACAAGGTAATAAAAGGACGTAATGTGGACGATACAGATGATGAAAGTCCTGATCCAGAGTCTTTGGTGTTCAAAGATTCAAAGATATTTTTTTTTTCTTCAGTCAATTCACTAGATGCACAGGACATACAGAGAATTGAAATATTGTTTCTCTCTCACCTTGTAATTAAAAAGCCATGCAAATTCTTTAAAAAGAGGTAAAAATGAAATAAGAATAAATAGGTAGTATAAAGAATAAACTGTAATAAAATCATTAACCTCAAAGCATAAGTACCTAAGTCATACACTATATGGACAAAAGTATTGGGACATGTTGAATTCAGGTGTTTCTTTTCTAATGGGTCTGGGATACAAATCATAACAAATGTCATAATGTAGTTTTATGTTGTGATAAATATCTTACTGATTATTAATATTGATGTTTATATCTCAAATCATCATGAACAGGACATCTTACAGCTGTAGACATGATGTGTTCCCATATTTTTGTCCAGATACTTTATAAATAGTATTTTCTTTTAAGTTTAATGTTTGATTTTTCTTCCTCAGTGAAATGTGAAGAAAGTATATGGTTAGTTGTGGTACAAAATTATTATTTGCAGTCACAGCATGAAAACTATTTTAGAAATTTAGAGGTAGAACATTTAAAATTATAGTCAATGATAAAAAAATAAATAAATAATAATAATAATGTTGAGAGAAATAAAAAAAACATCTCTGAGGCATTGTGGAAGCAAAGATAACTTTTAAGCAAAACTAATCTATGCAATTGAATGATATTTTTTCACAATATAAAACTATATTATAACATTTTTCATTATTGTTTTGTATCCCAGACCCCTGTTAGAAAAGACACACCTTAATTCAACGTGTCCCAATACTTTTGTCCATATAGTGCTTGACTTGTATGGTAATTATGCTTTGAGGCTAATGATATGTAAGTCTATTTACAATAGCAGCGGTAGTGCAATCAGTAACAATTATGAGGTGAATAATGGATCAGAACAGCATCAGATATGACAGTAACAGCAGCAGGTACTGTATGACAACAGTGCAATATTTGGAACAAAGTGCAGCAGTCTCAGTATTTGGATGAGTGTGTTTGTGGGTCGGCCCATTCCACAAAAACAGTCAACCCAGTACGAACTGGAGCTGTAGAAGCAGCCGAAACCTGGGCACAGTGGCTGGGTACACTTACTACTACACACCCCAACAGTGGACACAGATGAAGTAATGGAAGAAAACCAGCAAATAAACGTCTGAATGACTGTCATTTTTAATCCTGTGGTGACTTTAAAAGAAAAGGTTAAAGCCTGAGATAACGCCATTCATCAGCAGGACTATTGAAGTATCTGAGAGTCACAAATGTCAGCTGGGCCGTCCCATATCACCCAGAATAGGACACAGACACACAGCAGCTCGTCATCCCATCAGTCAGAACGGATGCACGGACCAGCAGTGTCCTGTGTTGGAGGGTGGAAACCCCAACCCCAACCCCAACGCAGTGAAGGACACACTCATGTTGACTATCTGTGCCGGTGATTTTATCTCATCCTCTCATCGTCAGAGTACAGTACTTATCTTTGAAGAGAGCACACTAAGCCATGGCTCTCTTATTGAATTGCTATTATTAAATCTTCATTGGAGCATAAAAACTCATTGCATGTGAGGCGGCCGTATTGAAGTTCATTAAACAATCCAATGTCTTATGTATGGAGAGTATGGAATAGCTCCTAATTGAATTTTTATGGGGGGCATGGGAACAACAGAGCTGCTTCTGCTTCACAGCATGCAAACAAAAAATAAAACGCTTCATGAATGCTGCGTGCTTCACTTATACCTTTTGAATGATTCTTTTATCACCAAATGATTTGAAAAACATCAACTCTGGGGGGTGTGCAGAGGGCTGTGGATTTGCATTTTTTTTTTCCGTATCCATTTGTTGAGATAAAGTGATTTCTGTTTGTGTCCAAAAGAAAGAAACAGATCTAAAAAAGCCCGTTTTGGTTCATATTAAGGCCTTCATTTCTAATCTTAGCATATGTAAGTCAATAAAATCTACAAAAATGGTGAATATGTTTGAATAAGTAATCGTTTTCATAAACTACACTATGTGGACAAAAGTATTGGGACACGTTGAATTCAGGTGTTTCTTTTCTAACGGGGTCTGGGATACAAAACAATAATAACAAATGTCAAAATATAGTTTTATATTGTGAAAAATATCATTGCATTGGTTAGTTTTGTTTAAATTGTTATCTGTGCTTCCAAAATGGCTCAGAGATGGTTCTTACTTAATTTCCCTCAACAGTGATTTTTAGTTATTTTTTTTAATCCCTGACTGATTTTAAATGTTCTACCTCTAAATTCCTGCAGTTTAGAAGTAGAACTTCTTCGTGCTCTGACTGTAAATAATACTTTTCTACCACAACTAACCATGTACTTTCTTCACATCTCACTTAGGAAGAAAAATATTAATGTTTATAAACTATATGGACATAAATATTGGGACACATCATGGCTCCAGCTGTAAGATGTCCTGTTCATGCTCATTTGAGATATAAACATCAAAATTAATAATTAATATGATATTTATCGCAATATAAAACTGCATTAGGACATTTGTCATTATTGTTTTGTATTCCAGACCCATGTTAGAAAAGAAACACCTGAATTCAACGTGTCCCAATACTTTTGTCCATATAGTGTATGTCAACATCACTGAAGCAAAAATCCAGAATTAAACTCAAGCCTGACACAACTTCAGAACACAGCTAAAATATAGAGGAGTCCCACCCACTTCCATTTATGCCCATGGACATTATTTCAGGAAGAAAAAAAAATATAGCCAGTAGTGAGAGACAAATATTTATTTATTTTATTTTCATGCTTGAATGATCCCATTATTAACACAGTATGATGTTTGTCACTTTAAGACATGATTTTATAGCCCACTAAAGGCGCAGTTCATTGCTGAAGTATCAGACTGTGAAAATACACTTGTATAAATACACATGTGAATCTGAAGGTTGGGGAGGATTTGCTGAAGTCGTCCCTGCAGCTTTAACATGACCAGACTGGGATGATTTTACTTATCTTTCCATACTTTTTTTTTTTTTTTTAGATTAGATTAGATTAGATTAGATTAGATTAGATTAGATTATCATTTATTCATTAATTCAAGCTTTATTAAGGACACAAAAGTTGGTCCTTATAAAACAATTAAAAAAAAAAAAAACAAATTAAATAGTATAAATTCATATGTCACTTATACATGGAGGTTCGATCGCCAGTGAGACCACATTTTAGATGTAAACCTTACAGAACAAATCTTGGGACAGACCAGAGCTTGTACAACTGAGTTTGATCATTTTGTAACTCTGCATATGAATAAATAAATAAAATGCCGTATAGCAGCCGCACAGCATCGAACACCATAATCCACAAGCATCCGATCAGATTAGATTAGATTAGATTTATTGTCATTACCATGTACAAGTACATGGTAATGAAAGGCAGTTTAGCATCAGAAGTGCTCAGTACATATACAGTATGTAAATAGAGTTTTAGACTGCTATAAACATACAAATTAGTAGACATCACAATATACAGTATTGAAGTCCAATGAATATGTTATAGGCATAATAATGGATATATTTGAAACATAGTAGAGATTGAGGTGATATTAACATACTATACAATTAAATGCTATGAAAATATAATACAGGTGGATGACAGACTGACTGAATGTCAAGTGTAGACGGAGACAAGGTGTGTGTGTGTGTGTGTGTGTGTGCATAACCAGAAGAGTCTTGAAGAATGAGGTGAAATATCTTGAAATAACTGGTCTTTTGTAGATAGAGCTGTGTTTATTGTGTAACAGCAGATGGAGTCTATTGTGCTGCTTCAAACATACTAGATGTAAATACACTACATTTACCACAGACTGTGACTTTGTCGACATGCAGAATTGCCTTTTCAATTGACAAACATTGCATGAGTAAATTTGCTGGGTTTCATCCCTGTATTTGTCTATTTAAGGCCTCAAGTGCTCTGAAATAACCATGAATAATGATGTCATTCTAAATA
>JAPQRQ010000018.1:22133720-22145916 GCA_037367365.1 Apogon talboti | reverse complement strand
GATAGATAGATAGATAGATAGATAGATAGATAGATAGATAGATAGATAGATAGATAGATAGATAGATAGATAGACATGACTTTATTCCACCATGGGGAAATTTCACATTTAACAGCAGCAACATACAACAAAGAAGTGCAAAGAAAAAGACAGGAAGAAAAAAACACAACCAATTTGGTATTTATATAAATATTTATATAAATAGAGAATTAGAATTAAAAATTAACCATCTTAAAATGTACATAGTATTTGCATATTTACATTTTGCTTGCACATGCACATGGTGTGAATTGGGGTGCATAGGGTGTGGTATTGAAGTGAATGAACTGAACACTTTTAGTACTCTGACTCTTAAGAAATAAAAATAAATAATAATAATACATTTTATTTGGTGGCGCCTTTCAAGTCACCCAAGGTCACCTTACAGAGAATAAAAGCATAAAATAACAACAACAGACATTAGTAAGAGTCACTATAAACAGACTTACAGAGACCCGTTAGCCTCAGTATTGATAACAACCAACCATAAGTGAAAGGATCTGCTGCTCAACAGTACCCTCACATCTAAAGATGGATTATATGGAACTGGATGGAGCACTTATTTAACTTAAAAGCATTAGAGAGATTGTCTAGTGTTACCTTATTGCTTATTGCTGTGTAATATTAATATCTTAATACTGAAAATCAAGTACAAGAACAGTCAGATTCAACATAAGAAAAAAACAATTTAACACTGTTAAATTGGGACAAATCTTAGAAGTTTTTAGAGACAGTAATAATCATCATATACTTTTCATACCTTAACTTTGACTATAGACCCTTTTCAACCAGACTCCCAGGAACTTTTATTACCAGGAACTTATTTACCTGGTAAAATAATAATATGTGTGTTTAGTAGTTCACCTCAGAGTTCCTGAAAATGTATTCAAATGAGGCTCAGTCAGGTCCCACTGAATTTTTTTTGAGTGTATTCGGTGAATACATTGGTCGAAGTTCAGGCTGTTTGGAGTGTATTTGCTGAATACACTCTTAAACGTATTCAGATGGACAGACTGATGATGGAAATGCATCATGTATCTCTTATATATGTATAAAACAGATAGAAGTATAGAAAACCCAAGTACAAGGAAGTATCACATGTAGCAAGTTGGAAACACGATGACAAATGGAATCCGTTGTTAATGTCAGAGTGTTAATCATCATCAGCATCAGGAATAAAAGAACACAGACCTCACTTGACATTACAAGGATAAAAGTATGGGGTACAAATATAAAAAAAATCCATCAAATATGACAAATTAGAGCAAACATGAAACATTCAGTTCTTCATTTGTGCCAAAGGGCTCCACTCCATGAATCCAATATCCTCGGATGAAGGCATAGTGTAGGCGTCATGTCAAAACCTTCGTCTGTTTGCACAATTAAAGGCTGTGAATTTATCTTTGTGCTCCAGTCGTGTTTTTGTTCTGTGGGAGTTAAATGATTGGTTTGAAGTTGTTGGGTTTAATCCATACTCTAAACACAAAACCTCAAAGACATTCCCTCACAAGTGATGTTGTAATATGTGCATTTCTGCCTTATACGTCTCACAGCTTAGGGTTAGGATTAGTGACTCTTAAAATGTTAACTGTACTGTCTGATGTCAAGTTTTTCAAATAATTTATATCCAAATAAACTGCGTAGCATCCCGTCTTCTTTTATCAACAATTGATACATGTCTGAGAACTGAGTTTCTGGAGTATCGGGGGTAGAATGTTGTCCTATTCTGATGTGTTGTGAGATTCCAGCTGTTCGACAGTCCTGGGTCATCTTTTGCTGTATTTTAGTTTTATGCACCAACTGTTTTCATGTGATGAATGGTGTGTACTGCACCCAGGGCTGTTCCCACCTGGACCCAGGTATTACAAAGTCCTGCTGTTGTAATAGATGTATCATGAAGTTTAGTCTAGTCCTGTAGAAGTATGTAAGACCTCGGAGCACATGTTGCATTAACATCTGAGTAGAGTACCAGCAGTTCCAGCAGTGATGATACTTTTCTGGATGTATGAGCTGCACATTCACAGGTACTAATGCACCCCCACACCGTCAGAGATTCAGACTTTTGACACATGACCCTGTCTTCTTTAGTCCAGAGGATACAATGCCCACAGTTTCCTAAACGGACTGCAAATTTGGGTTCATCTGACCACGGAACAGTTTTCTACTAAACGACAGCATATGTAGATCATGTTCACATCTGGCTTTTTCTTTATATGATAGAGCTTTAACCTGTATGTGTTGATGGTTGATGGTGAATTGTGGAAGTGGACTGTTAGAAGTGGAAGTGTTTCTGAGCCCATGCAGTGATTCCAGGTACAGAATCATGGTGTTAATGCAGTGCAGCCTGAGGACCTAAAGATTCATGGGTGGTGATATTCAACATTGTTCCTTTATTGAAATGTATCCAGATTCTCTGAACCTTTTGACTGTATTGTGTTCTGTAGATAATGAGATATTCACAGTCTTCACAACTTTACATTGAAGAAACTGGTTAACCTCTGCTCATCAGACTCGACATATCTGAGACGTCCCTTTTACACTCAAACATGTTACTAACCTGTGTTCATTTATATGACGAGCTATAAAATGGTCTTGTAGCTGTATCTTTTTTAGTTCACTTACTTCTACAGCAGCTTATGTTACTTCTGGACCCACTTTTTGTTGACATGTTGCTGCCGTCAAAATCAAATTGCCTTTTTTTTTTTAAGTCATACAATGGTATATTTTGCACTTTAAACATTTGATATGTTTTTTTTATGTTTTCTTATGAATAAGATATGGTTTATGAGATGTGCAGGTCATTGAATTTGTATTGATGTTTTACAGTGTCCCAACTATTTTTTGGAATTGAGGTTTTATCAGCTTTTTTCTCCAGTTAATGTTGTATTTACAATGTTTGCTATATGATGTCAAAAACAAGAATTACTGCTAAATTAGTCACCTCATGAATGTAATTCCTGGTGAATCCAAAATATACTATCTCAAGTTGTTAAATTTTACACGCAGCTATCTTTACTTTATATCCTGCCTTCATCCCTGCAGACACTTTGACAAATTGTGATTATGTTACATGGAAGTAACATAAATTTCAGGGCAGCAACATGAACGCAGTTTATGACAGGATGGCAGTGATTGATGTATTTAGTAGCCGGGGGGATGTGGTACAGCATTTGACAGTCGACTTGATTAATAAACACTGTGGACGTGGAGTAAAACATGGATATTATCAGACCTTCCTCATCCATGCATGTAAATACCTTCATGAAATTAGTGTATGATAGTAATTACGATACTGTGCGAGTGCTTATTGTGTTCTTTTGCATACAGATGAGTTTTGAAAGCGGCATAGGAGTACATAGTCTTTTTTTGGAACCTGACACGCAGAAGGTTAACTGCCTGAATTTCTTAGAGCTGATTAGAAACCATGAACGTTGAACAGGCCCAAAACGCTCTCCTAATGTAAAACAGATAAAGCAAACATTGATGTGCTGGCGTACTAATGAAATTATTCTTAACATTCTGGCCCAATTTAACAGGTTGGCCACAAATCCTAAGCTCCTCTCTTCTGACATAATTTGGTTTTGAACCCGGGCTAACATTCCCTGATTAGATTCTTTATTGATTCTGCAGGAGCCGTGAAGGTCAGACGATCACAGAGGCCGACCTTCAGACCAACTCAGACACACAGTCGTCATTTCATTTGAGTAGCAACATTTTCAGGAACGACGATCATGGATCTTAGGAATATTTTCTTGTACTTACAGTGAAAACAGATTTTCTTCTTTAATCAAGATACGTTTAAATAACCCTCTTAATAATAAATAAGAGGATCATTATAACCACAATTCCAAAAAGCTAGAACGCTATATAAAATATAGATAAAAACAGAGTGCAGTGATTTCCAAATCTCATAAACCCATATTTAGAGAACAACCATTTTAAAGAAAAAAAAAAAGCCAATTTTGAATTAGATCATAGGACAACGTCTCCAAAAAGCATACAAATGTATTACTTTGACTTGAAGGTTCTGTTCAGTAGTTAATGAATGAAACATAGTTCACTTCGCCCATTCATCATGTGTTTTCTGTGTTAAGCAACTGAGATGATACCTGAAGACTAATCTGCTTTAAAGCAGCGTATGACTTTTATCACAATTTTTTTTCTTTAATTTGTTAAGCCTGAGTGATATCCTAATTATCACTATTCCATTAGTCTTTCCGTGCTTACACACCTGAATCACCTCCCTCATGGTGCACAAATTTGAAGATGACTCCATCATAGATATAGTGTGCTTGTTTACATAACAAACCCAAACGTCACTCTGGGTTTTTCGAAAATTTTGTCACGAAGTGCATTGTGGGAAGCGAAAGCGGTTTCTCGCAAGAAAACAAGCCAGATCGCTACAAAGTAAAATTATACCGTCCACCAGGGTTGTTTTAAAGAATGAGTATGGTCGGTGGATGGAGGTAAAGGTGACCTTTGGGTTCAGCCCTCCCAAAAGCCCCTTTTACACAGCACTTCTGTTCCGGGAATATTTCACCTTTATTCCGGAACAACGTCTGTGTAAATGAAATGGTGGGATCATTTGGTCCCACCTCTGTAACATACCTGGAGGTAGTAACAGAGACCTGATAAAGGTGGGATCATGATTATGAAGCGCTGCGTAAAAAGGGGCACCTCTCGTTCCGCAACCAAGGTGTGAAATTTTGATGATGTATTGCATGTGTGACCTCCGCGCCGGGGGGATTTAAAAATGAGCGTGGGTTGTGTACAGTAAACAAACATATCAACACGACCAGAAAGATGTCGAACTGGGGAGATGCCAAGATCCATGAGCTGTTGTCACTTCTCTGTGTAAAAGTGGCTAAAGAGACAGTGATATTGCTGCTGCGTGGAATTCCCACTCCCACAATGCACTTTGCGACAAAATTTCTGAAAAGGCCTGAGTGAGGTTTGGGTTTGTTATGTAAACAAGTGGACTGTGTTTATGATGGAGTCATCTTCAAAGTTATTCACCATGAGGGAACTGATTCAGGTGTGTGAGCACAGAAAGACTAATGGATTAGTGATAATTTGGATATCACTCTGCATTTTCAAATTTGGAAAAAAAATTTGTGACAAAAGTCATACACTGCTTTAAGCTTTTCCCTTTTCCAAAAGTATCACTATTATATAAACCTTTAAACATCTACTATTGGTCAACCTCTACTTTGGTGTAAACTGAGTTAAAGTGAGTACAATTGCCCTTATCATTGTTTGTAGATAGGAGTTACATAATATTATGTCTGTTTTCCCGCAGCAGTCGAGCCATCATTATTAACCTGTGTTTTATTATGCTTTAAATATCATCTTTACCTAAATTAACCAGCGACAGGCAGAAGTAGAATAAATATATCTACATACATTCATTACTTAAAGGGTTTGTTTATTATAGTTTCATTATTTACTCTTACATTTAAGTCCCTGGCAAGTGCTAAAACATATATTTAATTGTCTCTGCATGTAGTGTTGACCAACAGTGGTCAGTTTTTCTAAAGATGGTTAGTATGATAATGTTTATTGTAGTCATGTGTGGCTCATGTAATAAAAACCAAGTAACAAAACAGAGCAATGCCAATCAGATGAGGTTGATTAGGAACAAACCTCAGAAGGATGTGGTTGGTTATGACAGATTCTGTTCGCCTTTACCACAGAAGAGTCATTTCACAGCCTCAACACTTATCTTGTACATTTTGAACCTTATCAGTGGTATTTTTTCACCTCAAAATTTTGTTTACATGCATCGTTTTGGGAGCGACTGGCAATCGACCTGTTCTGTTGGATCATTTCATTTCACATTCATAGAGGGTAATGTTATGGAGCTGTGAAACCTCTCTTAGCAAGAAAAAAAAACCCTGCAAAAAAAAAAACCCTGCTTTTCATGTTCAAAGGCTCCACTTGTGACTTGACAAGTTATTTTTGCCTAAAAGGTAAATGCTTGGTGGTCAAATTGTTGGCAGATAAGTCTTGTAACAGATTTGATTCATTTTAAATCCATTTTTCTAGGCTAATCCTAAGTTTAACCCTTCAAAATAAACCTACATCTGTGCAAATGTTAACACACATTCTGTGCCTCCTGGGTTCAGTCTTACTGTTACATCCACTAATGTTGGATGTACATTGTAGATGCTACAATCACATGGTTCATGCTGATTTTCTGTAATGTCTTTTAATACATTTTAAAAGTAACAACACTTAACACTTAACCTTTTATAGGCCACTCATAGAAATACTCTGAAATTCAAAATTTCAACCTTGGTACATTTCAACCTTGTGTTATCGGAGGACATAACAAGACTTTATTACTTTTGTGAAATTTTTCAATTATCTTTTATTGTTATGTAGAAAATCAAGGTCAATGAAGTTGCCATATTTGGTTCCTTGCCCATAAGTAGCAAAAAAATTAAAAAATATAAGAAGTAAATCTAAAACAATACAAGAAAAACACATGTAAGGTGCTAGGAACATGTATTTTAGAACATTAGAACATGACTTTTAGAACATTAGACCAACATAAGTGCTGATCCAGACACTTGTCAACATACACATTATCCCTTTGAACATCATTACTTACATTAGTACCATTACTTCATAGTACCTAACAAAGCAGGTACACTTACTGTTCATGCAGAGGTGGACCTTACAGACCCTGTAGACCACATTGGACCTGAGATTGGTGACTCACTGTCCTCACTGTAACTGTTACTCTCACTGTCTTGTGGAAATTACCAAAGATAGTCACTTGCCCGATAATGGACTAACCCTTCAAAATAAACCTATCTCTGTGCAAATGTTAACACACATTCAGTGCCTCCTGGGTTCAGTCATACTGTTACATTCACTAATGTTGGAACAGATGCTACAACCACATGGTTCATGAAGATTTTCTATAAAGTGTCTTTTAATACATTTTAAAAGTAACAACACTTAACCCTTTATAGGGCACTCATAGAAATATTCTGAAATTCAAGTTTTCAACCTTAGTGTGTTATTGGAGGACATAATAAGACTGTATTACCTTTGTTACATTTTTCTTTTTTTTTATTGTTATGTAGAAAATCAACATTTTAAAAGCAACAACACTTAAGTTGATTTGAAATCCATGCAACCTTTCAGTAACAACAACACTTGGTAAACTAACGTATTATTCTACACAAATGTCAAGTGTTGTGGGTTTGATCTGACAATGCACTGATGTCCTTGTTTTCGATTGGGTGGTTTGATCAGAGTTTCCGCAGTTAATCACCACTGATTCCGTTATAATGAGCTTTAAGTGTCATGTGATTGATATTCATCCATCCTTTCATCTAACATTTGTTCTTGTGTGCTGACCAATTTAAGACGCAGCCAACGGTTCCTCATCTAGCAGCAGGCGGGAAAAAAAAATTGCTCCGAGCTCAGACTGTCAGCGAAGGAAAGTCAGTCACCATTTCAAGGTTAATGGCAAATCACTTTGAGGGATTTGGGCGATTGGGGGTGGAATTCATGCAATGTCACACTAGCTGTTATAGAAGATTACCGCCCAAAGACAACACACATTAAAAAGTACCCAGGTTGGGGGCAAATGCCCGGATCATGAGTGCTCCCTCTGGAGGTCTAACGCTGTCACTTTATTGACCTTTTATGAAAGATTACACTTGGCCCAGATTTAATTTAGTGAAATGTGACGGCGCTGAGAGCCCACGGCCCGGCACTGACACGAAAATATCATTTCACACCTTGCACTCGGCACAGTCAGCCTTATTTAACTAATGAATATCAGGTATCTCGAACAAACGTATGCATTTGTTGTATTAAAATCAGGGAAATGCATTCAAAGGAAAGGCTTTCTGTGCATGACACTGATTGCATAGGTTTATTCAGTCAAGAAACAGTCATGGCTTATGTAAATAAACATACATGGATCTGCTTCCCTGGTGTTTGGCATAATACACACATGCAAATATGACAGCTGTCAAGTAAGGCTGCCAGCAGAGTCTTCCACTACATGATATTTGGTGTAATGACTGAGAGGAATCAGCAGTACACGGTTTCAAATAGGATTTCTGCAGATGTATGACTGTATGCTAAGAGTCTGTGTTCGGTCAGGCATCCTCACAGTCGCTAACAAGCAGGGAGATAAAAACAGCAGACAGGGAGAACCATGCGAGTGAAGATCAGAATTAGAAAACAAACGGCAGAGCGCTACGACACTGAGCGAGGGCGAGGGGGAAACCTGCTCCTACACCGATCCAATAACTAATGAGTTAATGTACAGCAGATGTGTGGACAGGTGGTGGGTTACGGAAAAAGTAAAACTGAGGCCATTGCGTGGACGGCTACGGCATTACAAATCAACCTGATACATATATACATGGATTAATTAGGAGGATCTTTAACTTGAGGAAAATGAGTTAATGTATTCATCAATAATGGTGCAGCTGTAACGGCAGAGCCCGTTTTAATGACTGTATACTGTCTATAGGACTACTGTTAGTTTAATCTGTAGTAGAACAGCATAAATCAGCAGTAAGATAGTTGTCAAATGGATGGGGGGGAGTAAAAGTACAATATTTGCTTCTCAAGACTAGTGGAGTAGAAACATAAACAAGCATAAAATGGAAATACACAAGTACGTCACAACTGTACTTAAACAAAAAATATACATTATTGGTATCTAAGTTCATTTAATGCATCAGTAATTGTCTCTATTCTTTTTCATTTCAGCTGAACTTTACTCATTTCATTCAATTTCACAGTCTAATATGACTTTTCATGGTCATAATGGTGGTGCTGCTTTTACCTTAACAGTGACACATAATGTGATAATGTTGTAATAATATTGTATTTAGGGCATTTAAATACATGGCTGTACATTTTTAGCTACTTATAGTTGTTTTTCTCTCATCTTTCCTGCCTGACAAACATATAAAAAAATAATAATAATAAAAAATAATATTTATGCTACTAGTAACTCCTGCTAAACAGTACTTGTAATATTAATATTAGTACAACATATATTTTACTCACAACATTTAGGCTCTGTCCAAAATTAAACATAGATGTTTCTAAATCATATAATTACATAATACTGTATAATTATATAACTTACTAAATCAGTATTTTTTAAAAGTGTATTATTTATTTTATACACTATATAATATATATGTCCTGACTGCTGTTGCTTAAATACTTTAATATGTATTTGATGCTTCAGGTACATGTTTGTGTAAATTGGGGTTTGATGCTATCTAATTTTTTTTTACACACAAGGGTTTATATCAACTATCCATATTAATATACATACAGGTCATTTAAACTCCTGAAACAGTTACACCATTAACCTTGTCCTTGACATTAATTCACTTTAATTTACTCTCTGTTTTAGTAAACATTAAAAGATGAAACATTCCCATATGGAAATGTAATATATGTCATCATATAATGACACATACAGTACATCCACTAAACATATAAAGTTCTAAAATATGTGACATAATTACAATAAAGTGTACATATGAACCTAAATGAAAACATAATTATTAGACCATGTGTGATTTTGTGCAGAAATTCAATATAATTTCCATCAACATGATGGTTTTCAGTTCTCTAATAATAATTGATTCAATGTTGTTTTTCAGTATCTTAGTTATATTGTGATTTCGTTGTAATAAACTTGGCTGAAATTGCATTGATTTAAATACAGATTATTTCTTTATTGAATATGGAAAACAAATATTTCATGAGTCTTTTGCGAGATTGTTGTTTTATTTACACACATTTAACCCCTTGATTACTTTACAAGTCATATCCATGACAAACATCGACTTTTCACAACTTTATTACAGACATTTAATAATTATATCCCAAACTCTGACTAGTATGGACTACACATAGGACAATTTGTTTAACTGTTCTTTTTTATTATAGGTTAATTTTAATTTATATTTTCCTGTTTCTGTATCACGTGTGTATGAGCTGACATATTGTCAACGCTGACTCTCAGACACGTGATGGCCAAGAAAAGTTCCTTCTTATCCCTTAAAGACCCAAACATCCACTAGTGACTGAAATCATTTACTGATCTAAAGTGTCAAATACCTCTTGATCAACTGATCCATTAATCCTATCAATACATGTAAATAATTGGTGTAAAATACAGTTTGTCATCTTTTCATGGTCAGCAGATATGACCCATTTGGACATTCAGAGGCTCAGTAATTACCATGGAAACACAGTCATCTTCTACAACATTGTTTCACCAGTAAAACCCATGGAGTTGGATCAATGACAGTGGATGGACACACTTGTTTTTATATTGTAATATATTTCCTGAAAATGTGTCTTTTTCTTCAGTTTTCTCTGTTTTGATGAAATAACCTTCAAATTTACTGAGTTTTCATGAACATCTGCATTATATGTAGGAAATTAAGTATAGAAAAATACATGATTTACAGTGAAAAATGCAAAATATGTAGGGTGATATTAAAATAAGTGGTGGTAAATCACTTAAGAGAGTTTAAATAGAGAGAAAAATTCATTTGAGAATTGCCACAAAGGTAGCACTGGGTCTTTATGGGTTAAAGAACTGAATTCTCATTCAGAGATGAGAGCTGCTCAGTAGATTGTGTTCAGGTGTGTGTAAATCCAACAGTCTTATCTCATGAGTGGCTTTAGATGAAAGTTGACAGATCCGTAAGGCGCTGCTCGTCGTCATGAAAACCCCCATGATGCCTGATCTGGGGCTGAAAGCCTCTGCTTTAAACCCACTGTGCTGAACAGGCATCCACTGGCTCGTCTGTCCTGATTTGACCAAACTGTGGACATTCACAAACGACCTGAGGGCTCCAATATGGGGAAAGACTTCGGCAGTAGCTGTGAGCACAAACCACGAACAATGATTGCGTGCAAAAACCGTGAGCAAAAACCTGGAAAATCAATATATAGGACTTTGAAGATGTACTGGGGAATCTTCTCTGTTGCACTGCAGGTGATATTTTCATGGATAAGGTCAGTTACTATTCAGAGGATCGTCTAAAATGAGTTTATCATTTATATCCAGACCAATCCTTTTTCTAATGCACATTGTATTTCTTTTTGTCTGTTTTGTTACATTACTATATGGATTTTACAGGAAAACCTAGATAGTTCATCCACTTTTAGTATTTTCCAGTAAGTGAGTCAAGGTAAAACAAAAATTGGTGTGATTTTAAAATAGGATTAATTAATTAATTAATTAGCATTAGTTACTAGCATTAACTATCAGTTAATTAGCTGTTACTGTAATTATAACACTAGCATTGATTGACTGTGTTCTTGGTAATTAAGATCTTAATTTATACTTTATCTTATATTTATATATTTTTACTTTAAGTACACATTATTCAGCACATATAATAATACGTATTTTCATCTTTTTAACAATTATTAACTAGTCAATTATTGAATAATAATAATAATAATAATAATAATAATAATATAAGATGAATAAACATCTATAAAAAAATAAAAATGGTTTTGTCATATGCCTTTCACAACACATACGTTAACATCTTTATCATCTACTTTTACTAATTAATGTCTTCAACATTGGTGTGTAGTTACTTACTGTTTATTATTGCATTATTAACTATTGTTCAATGACAATTACCATATAAGTGATATTTATTTGTTATCTAGTGCTTCTGTAACATTGAATTATGTAAATTAATGTAAATAAAACATATATTGGTGTCTTAGTTGATACCATGAGTAAATGATTATATGTTGTATTAGTGAATTACTCAGTGTTAGGTAATATTTATTACTGTATTATTTGCTAATGCTTATTACCTTATAGGTAATTAATTTGTTGGTTAATGTGGGGTATAACCAGGGTGTGATTTGTCATGAAAACAGAGAGGGGAATTGTTTTTTTTTTTGTTTGTTTTTTTTAATCATGAACAAACAAGCAATCAACAGGCCTAATTCTTTTCTAAGTTAAGGGTAGGCTATATTACATGTCGAACAGTAGAACATTCATGTTTAATGCAAACTAAAAATACATGAAACATGTAATTTTCTGGTCTAGTTCAGTTTCAGGACCATGGATAAGGGCCGATCACACCAACATGGTAGAGGATTTATGGTGAACGGTCAA
>JAPQRQ010000018.1:22106793-22118679 GCA_037367365.1 Apogon talboti | reverse complement strand
TATTATTATTATTATTATTATTATACAGGTATGGGTGTAATACTATAGTTAGTATGAATTCTTACAATGCAAAGTGAATCAAAGATAATGACTGGTTGGCATTGAAGCTGTCTGATATATTCAGCTCTGTTTAATCATTTCACATCCACTGTTTGGACATTTTTCTAACTGATATTGCATACATTCGGTTTCCAGAACATCAGGGTCACGCAATTATTGCCTTTAAGAGACCCAACGGTAAAACTGTTTCAATCCAACTTAAATCAATAACTTATTTGTCAGAGGCAACCTGTTAAAGGCTCCATGTTTTCAACCCTCACTGTTGGACTTTAGAGGACTAGTTCCTTCTTAACAGCTTGTACATGGGACAAAAACTATTATACATAAAGGACAAATCTGTACTGATTTGGCCTTGGTAAACACAGAGGGAAACTCTTACTATACATAGAAGAAGAGTTCTGATGTTATCTTTTTAAAGGTTAGGTCAGTATTCATACTGTACATGCTCAGAGAGCAGAGAGCTTTAGCCCTGAAACCCTCCAAGTGTGTCTCACTGACGGGTTTATCTGTAAATCATTCATTATTATCCTGAAATCCTTTGGATTTGTTATCAAAGGATCATAAAAGCGTACGTAACTATGCCTTAAAGTCAGTTTGGAAGGTTTAAAGGAAGAACAATCAGAGCATTTCAGAATTAAACTGATCATAAAAATCTGTCTCTTAGACAGGAAAGCACACACTGAAACTAACTGCATTTTTACTTTTTAAAATTTGTACTGTTAATATTATTGTTTTTGTTTGTTTGCTGTAGAATGATTGTGATACAATGTGTACATTCTACATTTCTGTGGTCTACAGGGTCTGTAAGGTCCACCTCTGCATGAACAGTGAGTGTACCTGCTTTGTTAGGTACCAAGAAGGTGTCTGGAATAGTACTTATGTTGGTCTAATGCATGTCCCCTTCACCTTACATGTGTTTTTCTTGTATTTTTTATATTTACTTCTTATTTTTTTGTGGGGTTTTTTGGCACTTACGGGTAAGGAACCAAATATGGTAACTTCATTGACGGTGCAGTCCTGTTGAAAGAAAAAGTTAAAAAAACGACAAAAATAAACTCAATATAAGATTTTAAGAAAATTATAACTTACTTCAATTGACATTGATTTTTTACATGATGATAAAACATTTGGACAAAGTTCACAAAAGTAATAAAGTCGTGCTACGTCCTCCAATAACACACAAGGTTGAAATTCTGAATATTCCTATGAGTGACCTATAAAGGGTTAACACACCTGGATTTGTCCTCAATACTCTGATGTCTTCCTGTGTGTATACAGGTTAATCTGATTTATTTCATTCTTTTACGTATGTGTAAACACATTTAAAATTGTAGAAAACAGAAGTTACGTACTCAAACGTGAGCAGAAGACAACAGGAAGTTTGAGTCTGCCACCATTATGCACTATTATGAGAGTTATCGGATTATTCCTAGTTATTAGATTTTTATGCTCATGTAAACAGGCTCATTGACACTGATATCTCCCAGTTGTCCCAGTTTCTCAGAAGTAATTCCATTTGTGTTTGTAATAAACAGAGTCATATATTAGTCCAACTGTGATCAGTCTATAAAGGATGTGTGTATTCATTGTCATTCAGCAGTAGGAGGAGGTGTTGTACTTATAGTCGGCTTATGTGTTGAGTTTGAAGTGTTGGATTCGTCCACCGCTCAGTGGTCGTCGTCTTGGCCGTATCACGGACGTACAGGGATCACTAACGATGTGAGAGCAGCAGCCAAGAAAGCTGAGTAACAGATGTGGTCAGATGTTGGTGATAATGCTTCTCCCGGTCGCAAATAACCATTAAATCCAAAAACCATAGTGATGATTGTTATTTCCAGTAGGGGCACAATGACCACTTAAATAAACTACCTAGTAAAACACAAACACTATAAATACACAACTAAACACATGGAGTTCACACACACACACACACACACACACACACACACACCACTGGACTTTTCATCCCCAGTTTTACATTTAGGTCAGTGCTTTGTTTAGGAAAATCACTTATTGGCAGATTTTTCTGACTTAAAGCACCAATAACTTAAACCTAAACCCAAGAAAATACTGTCAATGACAAAAACTGAACCTTATTAACCCATAAAGACCCAAACCTCCACTTGCGACCAAAAACATCTATTAATGTAAACTGTCGATCCACTATCAGTACAATTGAAATAATTGGTGTAAAATGCAGTTTCTCAGCTCTAAATCATCATCAGATATGAGCCATTTGGACGTTCAGAGGCTCCGTAGTTACCATGGAAACACTGTCATCTTCTAAAACATTGATTCACCAGTAAAACCCATGGAGTTGGATCAATGACAGTGGATTTACTCTGAGTTTTAATGAACATCTACATGATAAGCAGATTGATACAAATCTAAAAAAAACCAAATATATATTGCTTTAAAAAGGTTAAATATAGAGAAAAATGTATTTGGGAACTGACTTTAAAGTAGCACTTGGTCTTAAGGGGTTAAGCCTAAAATGTCCAAATAATCCATAATCAGGAGCTACTATAACTGTGCCCATAACTGTGGGTCTTATATATACTTCAGTCAGGATCAATACTTTTTCCCTATTTCAAATTTAGGTTATGACTTGAACACAGAATGCAATGTAAGCAGTATCATATTTATAATAAAATATTTCCATTATATTATTATTATAGTTGTATAGGATCACAGTTTCTAAGAGACGTGTGATATAGACAGGATTAAATGAACAACTATGAAGAGCATCTATGGTTATGAATGGTTTTATTCAGTCATCAGTCATTTAATACAATAGAAGAGCATAAGCAGATGGATAACATAAATAAGAGTATAGACAGTAGAAAGTGTGTATTAAGTCCTGACTCAATAGCATCAACAGATATTAAATTCTACATTTAAATATTAAATTCATAAACTACACAACAAATCCATTCATACCTATATTCTTCATAAACAGATGGAGGTAAGTTAACCCCAATAATAAAGAATTAACCCATAAAGACCCAGTACTATTTTTGGGGCAGTTCCCAAATGTATTTTTCTCTATTTTTAACCTTCCTCAATTGATTTATCACCATTTATTCTAATATTATGCTTGGTATTTTGCATTCTCAAGTGAAAATCAGGTATTTTCTTATAATGAATTTACTGGTTATGTAGATGTCCATAAAAATTCAGTTTAAAGTTATGGGTTATTATATCAAAAACAGACAAAACTGAAGAAAAACTGACTTTTTCACCAAAGATATCATTAACTGAACATAAACCCAGTGTGTCCATCCACTGTCATTGATCCAACTCCATGGGTTTTACTGGTGAATCAATGTTGTGTAAGATGATGGTGTTTCCACGGTAACTACGGAGCCCCTGAGCATCCAAATGGGTCATATCTGATGACCATGAAAAGATGACAAACTACATTTTACACCAATTATTTACATGTACTGATAGGATTAGTGGATCAATAAGTATTACACAGTTTACATCAGTGGATGCTTTTGGTCGATGGTGGATGTTTGGGTCTTTATGGGTAAAACACAGATAACCCATGTTTTAGCCTTTTGTATTCTACACTTTCAAATATCTAATTTTCATATATAGAAACAATCCATCACACACACAATCTGGGAATGACTTTGTTTTACCTTAACATTAATCACATTATTCTGTAACAAATTAAATCACTAATATGTGAATATAACCAGCCTTATTAATTAAAACATATGGCAGAGGTAAATTATTTACAAGCAATTACAATTTAATATCTGTCTAGATTTATGTATGTAAAACATCTACCAAATTGTGCTTTACTTTTGTAAAAATACTTTGTAAATATGCATTTCTTTAAATGTAAATTTAATACGGGAATTTTCATTGTTCAAAATCCATTTCAAATTGAATGTGATTGTTTCGTGAACACTTGAACACCTCATGTACAATGTGTGGCTTTACACTGTTAAATCTAATCCAGCAAATAAGTGTGACCATAATCTTTCCATTTAGAAATAAGTCTGTATAAACCTATTTCATGCATAAATAAAGACGGAACCATGATGCCAATATCTTAAGTCACTGTTATGCAAATGGACACTAAAATGCATTTCATCAGCATTTAGCTTCCAGATATTTCAACCTATTAATATTCATGGAGCGATGGGCCTGTATTACACATTTGAGAAATGAATGATGATCCTATTTCAGATTTCCCAATGCTCGAGGGCTAAGTGCCCCCCCACACCCGCCACCCCCCTTATATAAATAATCAGGTATTTTCCTTCAGTTAATTTGACAAAACTTCCACAACCTGTTTACTCAAGTGAAAAAGATACTGAGCCAGCAGAGCAGAGCACCGATGGACTGATGTGTTTTATTTATTTATTTATTTATTTTTCCATCACACAAATGCGTTTGGAGCACGGGTCAAGCTGAACCAGAATCCAGCACATTAAGCGTGTTAACAGATGGTAAAGGCGAGGGGGTCCAGGTACCAGAGACACAGCAATAAACAGTCTGACTGACAGTTTCACTGAAATAGCACAATGAATAGGAGTCATGTTGTGCCAGCACAAAGCTAGAGAGACATAAAAAAAAAAGTCTGAAAAGCAGCCACTGGGTTTGTATTCCAGAGTATACTTCATTACTGTGAAACCCTTTCACACCACTGCCTTTCAGTAGATATTTGTGAAGTTTCTGCCATACTGAAACAAAAATTTCCATCCCTGCATTATAGAGAGAAGTATATAAAAGAAATGATATACCTTAAAAACAAACTCCAAAAACATGTATTCATTTACTCTTTGTGTAATTTTTCTGCCACTCAAACTGTCTGTGTTTGTTTGCAGCAAATAGTCGGGTCCATCTAGTTGTCTCTTTTTTTTTTTTGTATAATAGAATAATACTAATAAGTAAGTGTATGATGTGCAGTTTTTAGGCCGTCCTCAGAACGCTGGGGTTTTAACCAGACTCTTAGAGGATGATCATCCATGTGCCGATATGTTCTTTTGATGCCGCCTCTGTCTCCTCATAAAATAAGCCTAATTTTCTTCTGTGCCTGTGCTTCTGTAAATAGCCCGTTCCAGTGAAACACAATTAGAATCCAGCTCTTCCATACTCACAGCTGCTGCACAAGAAAATAGTGCCTCGGTCGTATAAAGGGACATTCAAACATGGCAACTGGATAATTATCTACATTAAAATCCTATACTTTTAACCATCTTCCATCAATTTTAAGCAAAGCCACAGATTCACACATTTATTCTTTTCAGTTCAAGGTAAAGACCTCTATTAACCTCAGTTCAGATTCAGATTGTGGTATTTCCAGGCATGACAGATACTTCGCCTTCAATATAACATAATCTCACATCGCTGGTGAAGAGCAATGTAAATGCCTGCAGATTAGAGATGGATTTCATACTTAATATGCTAATACATTTAATTATGGATTTGATATGGAATTAATGTGTGCAGATCGAGCAGAGAATCTGTGCCTGTCACATGTTAATGGTTCTTAGTCTTGGATTTGTCGCTGCAGTACCACTTCACAAGTACCTGCATAGTACCAGTAATAAGGCATAATAACACTAATCAGTAATAATAGCGATAGTAATGTGTGACAGTGTTGTAGAACACAGGTGAACTACTGCTTCTACTGTTTACTGAGCATCTTCATCTCATATTTATTGTCACTATCATTAACCACCATGATAACCAAAAAGAGATGCACTTTGGTGACAAGAAGTGAACTGATTCATACACGTTGGGAATGTCATTTATCTTCAGATTATCAACAGTTATATGTATCCATCCTGAGTATTATTACCACACACGTTGGTTTCACATCTGACATTCTCTCCAATTAAAACCTGGAGTTAGTTACAAACCTGATCTTTAATAAAAGTTAGTGTCAAGTTTGACACAAATAAATAAATAAATAAATAAAATGAATGAATGAATAAATAAATAAATAAATAAATAAATAAATAAATAGTGCAGCTGTGGCTCAGTTGATAGAGCGGGTCATCCAATGACCGAAGGGTTGGCGGTTCGAATCCTGGCTCCAACTGTCCACATGTCAAAGTGTCCTTGAGCAAGACACTGAACCCTAAATTGCTCCCAGTGGAGCCTGGCAGCGCCTTGCATGACAGCAGCCGCCCACTGGTGTATGAGTATGAGTGTGTGTGTGTGTGTGTGTGTGTGTGAATCTGTGAATGCGAGGCAGTGTAAAGCGCTTTGGGCTCCATTACAGTGCGGAAAAGCACTATATAAGTGCAATCCATTTACCATTTAATGCCAGTTAAAGACGATGTTCACTCCTATAGGTTTTTACATTACAGCAACAATATAAGAATATAATTAAGCTATTTTAAAGACGTTGTAGATCTAGATCATGCATCACCATGGGCAGCATCATGTATGTCTCACGTTTTCAGTGAAAGAAACTTAAAAGTGCGACAGAAAAAAAAAAAAACAACTGTATTTGCACAATAAAAGCTCTGAAAAAGAAACCATCTGTCAGGAAAAAAATATGTTTTATTCAATAAACAGGTGTGGACTGTTTGACCATGTAAGCAGAGATTTTCAGTCAAATGTTGGTAACACATTAATGAACTGGGATCTGTTTTACGCTTCACAGCATGGCTCTGTTTTTGTCAGTCGTCTGTAAAATCCTAACAATGAAAGAAAGAGTGAGTTAATGTGATTAACTAACAAGATCTGAGCTTTAATACAGCAGCCTCGTAAAAAAATAAAAAATACAAAATAAAATAAAATAAAATTAATTATTATTAATAATAATGGTAATAAAATATTGGAACTGCTTTACTATTTTTTTTTCAACTAATTGTGAGATGTCATAAAAGTGACATGGAAAACCATTAGAGTTTGTAAATGTCAGAAAAAAAAATCTGCTAACAGACGTGAAATATTTTCTTTTCAACTGCAATTAAAAAAAACAACAAAAACAAACAAAAAAAACCTATGTATTTAAATTCATGACAATGAAGAATCTGTTTCAACAACAAGAAATATATCAAATAAGAACATCTAAAAACACTGTTGAAACATAATAAAATAATGAGGTAATATTCCAAGGTCCTTATATGAAATCCAGGCAATGTATATAATCATGTTTGTTAAAGTGATAATTAAAAAATTTACTAATCTTGTATAAACCTTAGAATATAAATCTTTGAAAAAACAGGTCTTATTGTTTCTACAGTTGAACTGACGGATCAGAGGCAGGTTGAGTCATTATGGGATGTTGTCGTTGCCTTGTTTTCTCCTCACCACAATGGACTGGAGGTTTGGGTGGTGGTGGTGTTGTGTGTGTGTGTGTGTGTGTGTGTGTGTGTTGGAGGGGGGGTCAGGATGCAGGGTGACGTCCATCCATCTGTGTCTGTGGACGTTGTTTACATGCTGCCTAAACCAAGGTTGTCTGTGTGACCTAAATGCCTCCATCAGTACCGTCCCTTTCTTCCTGTCGTCTTATTTATCTGTGGTTCTTTTCCTGCTCAGGGCTTTAATAAGATGGCGGGGATGGGGGGTGGGGGGGTGATTCTGTTTCATATTCACTGTGCCCAGACTCCCCTGAACCCACTTTAACACAGAACAGAGGCTGGGATAATAACGCACATTTAAAGGAACCACAAAGTTCTATTCTCTAACACAATTCAAATTATATTAAAAGTCATGAATCCTGCTCTTTTTTCCATGACGATATTCAGTTAACAGCTCTTTGTTTTCTTTATAATATGTGCTTTCATGCTTTATTTCTGGCCAACGTGGCTAGAATTCATTGAAGAGGCTTGGGCTGTGAGTGCAGAGGCTGAATCGACGCATTAATGAAACACTATTTACAACAACACTTTGATATAAAAGCCTTTGGTATAAACTGGTCTCATGCTGTAAAACGCCCTGAACCTCTCGCTGGTTTTCAGTTTTCTCTGCAAAGCTCCAGCTCTGCATCAAGGACACACTTCAAACATCCAGAAGTCCTGTCATCATCATCGTCATCATCATCATCCTCGCCATCGTTTGAAATGTGCCTGATCCCACAGAGCTCAGAGAATCCCCTCCTGTGCAACAGGCGCTTCATTTGTCCTACCTGATTAATCTGGAGTTTGACAGGGTTGGTCTGATGTTTTACATGGAGCAGGTGTTGGTAGAACAGTGGCCATGGTTACCATCAGCCTCCCCACTACGGCTGCAAAACGGCTCTAACAATTCAAAAGGAACTTACACTTACTTTAATGTTAAATAATAGAATTATTGATGAATTAGTTTGAGTCTGAAGTTTCAGTGATACAGAATAATTTGTTTTGTTGTTTAAGTCTTTATTACTTTGACTCAGATTATTCCAATTATTCCAAATATGGCAATATTCAGAATTGAATTAATTATGTAAACAGCAGATTTCCTTTATGTTAAGTTATTCAGAATTATTATAATTTTTTTTATTTGTTTTTTTTTTGTTTTGTTTTGTTTTATTTTTAATATGACCGTATTCAGATTAAGACGTGAATTATTCTAATATTATTCTGGTTTTATTTATTCTGGTTAGGATCATTTGGACAAATATACATCACATTTAGAAAATTAATCTAATGTGTGCACTTTACTGCAGGTTTTAGCAAATGCCCTTGTGAACAATAATGACCAATGTCATAATGTAATTTTTGTTATTGCTGCTTCCAAAATGCCTCAGAAATGGTTTTTACTTTATTTCTCTTAATTTTCTACCACAACTAACCGTCAACTTTCTTCACATGTTACTTAAAGCTATAGCCTACCTACCAATCTGGCATGTCACGCAGCACTTAGTAAAAATTTGAACATGAACAAACCGCCCCCCTCCAAAGTCCCGCCCACTTCCCCCTGCCTGTCCTCTGACACTCCCCTCCTCCCCTGACGCACACACGTTAGCTAGCCAGCATTATCTATTAGTCAATGAAGTCCTCTATCAATGTGCTGAACTAGCTCTGGTTACTGTATGACCAACACAAACACAACCCACGGAGCTGCATCTGAGAACATGGTTAATGACAAGTTCACAATAACCACTGAGGCTGCTCCAAATGCTGACGCTAACACCGCTAACACTGTCCATAACGCTACAGCTAAATCTAACGCCATCACTAATGCTATACATGCTTGGTTTGTTTACACTAACGGTGAAGTTAATGTTGACGCTAATGCTAATCTTCATTGCACAAATACCATATCATTACAGATCTATAGTAACTGATAGCATCTGGATGCTGCGTTATCACATGTAATGTTGTGTTCTATGATTAGGCAAACTGAAAGTACCTGTCAGCAGAAACTCCACGGCCATCTCATCACTTTTCAACTCTGGATACGTATCTCGCCTCCTGCTACATTGAGAATTCTCTTTTGAGCAGCTTTTTCTGCTACAGTCCTTTTGTGCATCTTATTGTCTGTGTGAGCAGCTGGGGGTGGAAGTGTTGGCTCGCCTTGGTTGGTCTGTTAAAGTTCTTTGCCATTCCTTAATATCTTTCAAAGCTTCCTCTGCCGCAGAGGTGCGGGACGGGGCAACGGATGACAGACAGCAAGCTCGGCCAATCATTTTATTTGGTCCAAATAAAAAATATAATATATAATATAAAATATAAATTCAAAAAATAAAAATGTCAGACTTTTATCAGAAATAAAGTAGAATTAAACATTTTTGAGTTTCAAAACCTGTTGGATTTCTTTTACATTTTAGTTTTCCACACACTTATTAGGAGCATTTTAAGATAACAAAAGAAAAGTATAAAAATGCCAGATTGTACATTATAGCTTTAAGAAAAATCTCTCATTAAAGTTTAAGGAATTATTGATGTTTATATCTCAAATCAGCATGAATAGGGCATCTTACAAGTTGTAGCCATGATGTGTCCCAATATTTTTCGTCCACATAGTTTATAAACATCAATTTAAACAAAACTAACTAATGCAATGATATTTATCACAATATATGACATTTGTCATTATTGAATTCCGAAATTCAACGTGTCCCAATACTTTTGTCCATATAGTGTTTGTGTGACTGTGATGATAAACTGGGCTGAGGAGGGTCTGTACTTCTAATACCTGCACTGGAAACGCTCTGGAGGCAAAACTGAGCCAAGTGGTGTAAAGTTGAGACCAAGCTGAACTGAAACCATCAGTGGAAAAGCACCATACGCCAACACTGACTACACCTTTTACTGTACAAATAAAATAGTGATGATACGCTTTCAAGTTAAAGTTGTGTCATTCCCACTCTACTGAGCTGCATTTGAGCCTTCTGCCTGAAACTATGAAGTGGTTATTGAATCTGAAAACAAACGCCACTGTTTTATTTATTTGTCCTTTTTTATTACCAGCACAACTCACTGCGATATTTCTAAACCAAGTTACAGCGAGACCCGATTCCTTTTCCATAAACCATCTTTGCCAGGGGTGAGTGGTTCAGACTCCAATGTGCACAGACAATATTGAACATCAGTACATTTTCCTTTGACAGCTGTATTTACAGTCAGACAAATCAACAGCTGGCACCTTAAGCATTGACTGAGCATCTCGTTAAGACACTTGAAGTTAAGATTTAATTAGAGGCTCTGGTGAGTTTAAAGCTTCACTATTTAAATTAGAGTTTTAATCGATAACAGAAACTATAACTGATTATAAATAGAGTAAAGGACCACATTCAATTAACCGTCCAATCTGTTGTTCTTTAATATTTTATAATAACATGCTGATCCTGGAGTAATTGTACTGGTTATCTTTAATTTGTTCAATGTAAATAAAGCATTAGCATTGAAATACTAGGATCAGAATGCAAATGGAAATGTGTGCAAATCATAATCTATCATAATATTTTGTAGTCTTTCATAATTGTCCAGAAACTGCTTATTTCTCATTACCAATAGATTATATACATTTACACTAAAACCGGCAGTGTGTATAGAATGAATGTTTATCAGTGCCAGATTTAGCTAAATTATGTCAAGGGTTTTTCAAAAATGCAGCTCCGTGCTGATGGGCCGTGAATTATTTCCTCAGATTTGATGGATTATGTGAAGTCAATAATTGAGCCTCCTCTAAAACGGCGGTAAACTCAGCTCACTCACTTAGTCATCGAAGCAAAGTCAAATCTGCTGTTGAGGTCAGACAAAAGCTGCTTGCATCTTGTAAAGGGGAGAAAAAAATCAGTCCTGTAACGTGAGTGTAGGTTGGTTCTTTGCCTGAGGATGATTTGTGGAAAACTAGCAGCAACATCAGAGACAACATACCCAAACAAATATCCACCAGAGACGCCGGTGCTTTCCACAGCTTATAAACTACATATTTAATATGATTTGTAAGAACTGCAATGAAAATGCACAACTTGCAATAGTAGGTTCACTCTTGGTAAAAAAAACAAAAAAACATGAGGTTCTAACATCTGATTGTAGCACATAACAGCAAGAAAAACACTATTTTCTGTGTCCATGTAGGTGTTGAAGACCGTGACTCAGTGTGTGGTAGAACTACGTGAAAGGTCCAAAATATATTGAGACTATTCAGCCTCTTCAGGTTCTATTTTAGTCTCTACCATCAACCATTGAGGCTGAAATATTAAGACCTTAAATTCCACAAATGGTGACTTAATGTCCAAACATGGGTCAGTCCCATGGATCCCCTTCATCAATAAATGTAAGTGTAACAGGGTGTGCAGCGCCACCTACGGGTGAAACAACAGCTTAGATTATTCACTCCACCTTTCAAAAGTTTGCTTCTAGATAGATAGATAGATAGATAGATAGATAGATAGATAGATAGATAGATAGATAGATAGAT
>JAPQRQ010000018.1:22096418-22106693 GCA_037367365.1 Apogon talboti | reverse complement strand
TGTGTGTGTGTGTGTGTGTGTGTGTGTGTGTGTGTGTGTGTGTGTGTGTGTGTGTGTGTGTGTATGTGTGTGTATGTTGGGGGGATCAGATGCATCTGCTTGTTTCCAGTTCCAGACTTATCCATGGTTCAGATGGTTCAGATGGGCTATAACCAGTCACATAGCCTCAGAGACTCCATTATATGGCATTATGGAATGTTTTTACCTTTTATTACTTCATACCAGTGAAAACAAAGACCCTCAGTCGTTTATTTCTTTGTGCTTTGGAGGTTTGTTGCCTGATCTAACAGTCACCAGAGGAAATGACTGGACCAAAGTCAAAAATAATATTAAGGGGGGGGGGATAGCGTTGTCATAACACAGTACAACAGTACAATAGCTATGTTTCTGTCAGAATATTGTTAATGCATATTGCGAATGATCACATCTGAAAAGGTTGATAGAACCAGAACAATCTGAAGAATAACAAAGCCTTCAGTTGCACAACAAAGTAGGTGGTGCTTATTTTACAAAGTTAAAGGTGTAATGCTTTATATTTTTTTGCATCACTGGGTAAAACGTCCACTCATGACCTTTCATCCTATTGTGATTGAAGTAGACCGAGGGGACACAGGACTTACATATATTCAGTCCTCACCTGTTTATGAGACTGTAGATCCATGCTGCAGGAAAGGTAGGGAGGTTAATACATGATTGACAGCTGTAATTACCAATCACTGGTCAACAGATGTAATTAAACATAACCTTTCCATGGTGTTCCAAGTGTTTTCACTTTTTCAGAACAGCATGAAACCATATCAGGTCATCTGGATTTAGATTCAGTCTTTTAATTTGAGAGAGCTGTAGAAGGAAGGGGTGTATTTGGATATTTTAGCACCGCCCACTTTCAGCTCCTGCAGCTTTAATGTGTTTGTAGTGAACATTTAGCTCACTTGACCATTGTTTCCCTGGGGTTTAGTAATATCTAGTAACCCTGTGCTTCCTTTTCAATGGTGCCATGTCACCTTTATGATCCTAAAAAACAGTTAAAACATCACTCATCGATCGGTGAAAATCAATTACAATGTCAGAGTAATACTTACAGGGTTCCTACAAGTTAAATGTAAGACTTTTTAACATCTTTTTAAGACTACTTAGAACAAAATTTAATACCTGTCACAGCCTTTTTCACATACTGGCAAAATTTTGTGACTCCTAGAATTTAGGAAAATGTATTTATTTACTCCAATGTCTTAATTCCCACTGATTCAAGTCATTTCTCACCTGGGGCAAAGTTAGTGATAATTGGTTCCTAATTTCAATATAAATCGTTTGGTTGGAACAGGTGGAACTGAGTAGACTAACATTACTTTCTTTGCAGTTTGGACATTTACCAGACACATTTAAACACAGTACAGTGACATGGCAGCAAAACTTAAGACCTACCATATCACATTTGCTACCCTTAAAAAGTTTTTTTAAGGTGTTAAATCCAGATTTGTAAATTCAAGATTTTTAAGACTTTTTGAGACCCTGCAGGAACCCTCTACTTAACTGTCATCATTTCAGCCATGCTTTATATTTTTAATAATCATTTGCTATTTTTCAATACACCAACCAGTTAGAGGTGACTTGTTATAGTTCATGAAAAACGAATGGTAATGGCTCCCATACGTCACTTAACGTTAGATAAATCAACTTATCTAATTTTAAGTTAAGATCTAACATGGCAATAGCTAACTCTAGTTTTGACTGTTTCATTAGAATGAAACGATAATGTTTATAAACTGTATGTCACTAAACAGTGTGAATTCAATTGAATGTATTATCGCATCTGCATCGGAGGTAAAACAACTCCCATGATTCCACTCTGCTTCATGTTGTCCCTGTCCCTCTTGTTGTTTCAATTGAGATACTCCAAGCAGCAGAAATCCCCCACTGTGCTTTGTGGCTCATCCTCCTCATGACTAAAGAGCACCATGTCATTTCTGCTGAAATCACCTCTCAGAAAAAAACAAAGTGTAAGCATGGATTAGGTTTCAGACGGGCTGTGTGGGCTTTTGTGTCAAATTTCACACTTGCTCAGGTTCTGTACTTTGCTCACAGTTTGCTGCTGTTGCCGCAGATGCTCTTACAAATGAAACCAGGCGGATTCCGTACCGAAGTTTAGAAATGTACCGTTAATGTCCCGAGGATGTCGCCGCTGGTGTAAAACAACTTGTTTCTTGTAGTGTTTTCCGAAAGCACTAAAAACAAAGGAAGATTAGATGTTGTCATAAAATGTCTCTGAGGGAAAAGGTGAAGATCTTCCACACTAAAGGGATGGCTCTATCATTGGCAGCTGCTGTAAACTCCAATGTCTGGCAAGGAATGCCTTTCAGAGGAAACAAAAAAGTCCAAGCTCAATCCAGCTCCTTTATACCACAACAATTACTGAAGCTACAATCACAGTGTTGCACATCTTTGAAAAGCAAAGATGGGCGGAATTGCATTAGATCCACTCATACCCTAGATTTAATTGAAGGTGGCAACCGTAAGCAGTTCCTGCGGATGCTTTTAAAGCTGTAATTTGTGTGATACAGGTCTGTGCATGAGAGATTCAGCCTCAGTGTTAGACGACAGAGAACAACGTGCACATGGATCAGGAAGAAGAAAGACTTGATCTCTTTGATGCCAAGCATGTATTATGTAAAGTACAGAGGAAATATGTAGAAGAAAAAAGACGTGGATGTGGATACAAAATTAGCAAGACAGATGGATTTCTATTTGACCTGGTTAGTTTGGAAACAATTGTCATTTTTCAAGCATGTTTCCTGGTTTGATTGAGAGTTTTATGTCACTGTGAATGATTTGGATTTTGTACTTGATGAAGCAGGGAGTGGAGTGGATTGTCTGATGAGCTTAACTCAACCAGAAAATAGAGAAATACACTCAGGATTTACTCTTCTCTTTACATAAGGCTGAAGGTAACACTGAGCAAAGACAAAGGGAGAAAGACACAAGACACAAATATGTTTTTATGTTCTTAAATCAAACCAATTCTCTGTGAAGCTTTAACCAATTAATGTCATGTTTTATTGCATGTGTTAGTGAGTACACACAGAGAGTGTCATGTATTTTTATAGCCTTTTATATCATTGTATAATGTCTTCTTATACTTAATACAACAGAATAGACCAGTTACAAATCATTCCCAAACCCTGAGGTATGTGCAGTAGTTACAGACAGAAAATAAACCCATGATGCTATTTGATATCGTTAAAAAAATGTCACATAACTGTTGAATTTTAGATGTGAACACCTTTGTTAGGGACCACAGTAAAATATCATAGTCAGGGCCATAATAGTATAGTTAAATGACTTGTTATTATGGTTACACAAACACAACTTGGTTAGGGTTAGGAAAATATACTGGTTGGGCTATAATAATGAAAAAAAACCTACATGATGAACACAATATCATAATAAATACAGCATTTCCCTTTTGTGTGAAATAGTATGTAAACACTTGTCTCTTCTGTCCACACAGTTTAATATTCTACCATATGTGCCCATAACCACGTCCTTCAAAAGTTCATCCCTATTCAATAACAACAGTTGACTGATAGCTTTTGTATGTAAATCTTTATATGTAAATCATAGTCATTTTTTTCTGGTGTGGCCAACTCAGTGTTTACATGCCTCTTGTCATTGTGTGAAGACCTCTGTTGGCTGTAAGAATAACTGCATGTCAAATGATGATACCGTAGTTTTAGACACAGGAGAACAATGGGCATGTTCCTTTATTAAACCAAATGTAAATGCTGTTTATTTGTATAATACTGATAATGAGAATTTAGTTATTTTAGCACTTAGCAGTTGCTTTTGTATCTAAACCTAATTGACCTTTTCTTTTGTTTAAATATGACGACTTTTATAGGTTATATTCTGGTTCCCTTTTTTGTGTTATTTTGCTTCATTCATGAGGCAAAGTTCCATTTTCCTTTACACTAAATGACTTGTTCTGGTTGAGAAGCTCCGTAGTTTCCTGGTTCACATACAGTAGATAATGATTATAGTGTTAAATGTCGTGGGAAAGTAATTGGCACCTACTTATGCATGAAAATGCCTTCAAGTAATCATTGAATTATTCATTTAATATGCAAAGTATTTCTATTTCAATGCCTTAAACGTCCCTAGGTGACGACTTACATAACTTAAGTGATGAACAAATTAGAAGACCTTATTTTTCAAGAATCTACAGATCACAGCTTCCCTTTTCTGTAACACTATGTCAATGGCTACATGAGTCTTCAAACAACAATAGAGTCATGTAAAATCTCTATTAAATAAAACATTTGCTGAACATCAGGAACCCGAGGTCTCCATCATCTCCATCTTTGTTCAACTATAAATTCATCGGACCAAATCCACAAAAGGTTTACACAGCATTTTGCTGCTGCCCTTGCCTCGCTCTTACTTCAGATCTTTATATTTGTGAGGCTTGAATAACACTGAATTCATATTTAATCATATCAAGGGCAAAGTCTTCATTCAGATGTTGGTCAAGGTCAAGGTCATGTTTATTTGTATAGCACATTTACAACAACATAAAGTGCCCAAAGTGCTGTTCAAAGATACAAATAAAAATATTATATATGATAAAACTAGTAAAAATATATAGATATAAGATATACTAAATAGGATTAATAGTATCTAAAACACACACTGAAGATACAACAAATAAGTCACACACTTGTATTAAAAGCCAGTGCAAATAGGTTCATCTTTAGAAGAGATTTCAAGTGCTCAATGGACTGTGCACATGTGATATGGTCGGTGGAGCTGTTGGACTTTCAGCAGCAGAAAATTAGCAATATCCTGACAACACTGGTGAAGCTATGGCTGTTGTATCCCTAACACTTCACCTTATCCACCTTGGATGTGAGTGTCCTGTTCTGTCAGATCCTGATGAGCGTAAACGTCCATTTGGAAACGCACTATCATTAGGAATGTGACGCTGCAGCCAGCTGTGAGCACCAAACAGCATATTATCACTAAAGTACATTATGTTATAGATGTGAAATATTGAGAAGAAAAAAAATACAATAATACTGGAGATTGGCTCATTAAAGACATGAGGGCTTGTGCTCTGTCAAGTTTTCATTATATGCTGGAATGGGAAGGAAATCCTCAATCACTGGAAACTCACCATTAGAGCAAAATCTTTTCTGAATGAGCTGTATAACGGAACAGATTGAAGCAGACTTCGATGGTTCTGTTGGTAGGGACAGTCCATTCTCTGTAGCTTCTGACCATAATTTTTCTGAACACTCTCAATTTTCAATCTTATAATTCATAAAGGACACATATGCACAATATCTGCATTAATTGCTTGTGTAAAATTGGTTTACGCTCCTTTAATTGCATGTGTCTAAATGATAAAATACTTAAACACAAATTAATTTGCCTCTTGTTATTTTTCATCAGATGCATTCAGGTGTTAATTGTTGGACAATAGTTATTAATCATTATTTTAAGTTAAATGAAGAAATTGACATTTTAATTTAACTTTATAATTAAAAAATCTTGGTATTTTCTCTTCAGTTATAGTCGAACATATACATCTTTTGGGGACTGTATTTTGAAGATTTTGTAAAGCAGTTTATTCTGTGAAGAGACCAGTAAAAGATGCCTTAGTAGTACATATTATCAAGGTGGGATGAAAGAGAAAATAAATCTCCAAGTGCTATTTCAGTGTTGAAAGCGTTGTGTTTGCCAAAGACTGCGTTTATACCTACAACACCTCATAGGGTCATTTTTTTTTTCCCAGCGATACAGAATTACCTGTAATCATAGAAAACAGTGCAGTCATAAGAAAAAGAAGGAGGTTTTTTTTTTCCTTCACATCCACCCACTGATTATGTTAGATCCCCAGATTTTCACTGACCTCCATTTCCAAATATCACCCTTGAGCAGAAGAAATGGGCGCTGCTTTTATTCCCACTAAAAGCCTGTTTTTGATGTCATCTAAGCCAGGAAAAAAAACAAGATAAAAGACGGGTAATTATCGAATACAATCATCAAATTTTACCATCACAACAGACTGATGCACTGGTTGTGTTACAGAGTTCAAGGTCTATTCTTTGATTTATTTATTTATTTTACCCTAGTCGACAAAGTAAAATTGACTTCCTCGTCACTCATCGATTCATCTTGTCTCCGCACTAAACAATTAAAGAAGATTAAATGTCGGACATCCTCTGACACCGGTGTAATTAATATTCCTGCCGTCTGCTATGTGTACACAACAGTTGGTAAACACCACTGCTTTTTGTTGCAGTTGTTGTGGATGGTGGTCATGCTTTGCTACACCAATATATTAATTCCCTGACAGGCCTTGGGCAGTCCCCCTTATTAAAAGTATTTATTTGCCCCCTCCTAATGGCATAATTAATCCAGGATGAAATTGGAAGTACCACATAAACCGCTGTCTGTCCGTAATCTGCATGACGGCAAATAAACCGCTTTTATGTTCAGTAGCTGTTGGTGTGTGTGGCTGTTTCAAATAATCCATATTTAACTGTGATCCTGTAATCAGAGACACTGCATGGTGAATTAATATGACCAACACTCATACCACACTGGCTGTTGTGTGTTTTCATCACTGGACACTGATGTTGACAGACACACACTCTTTCATCACGTCGTTAAGTCACATGTCACATTTAGAAAATACAATGTTAATGCAATGTAACAAACTTTTTTTTTCTGCCAAGTGACATTTTTTGGTGTGTAACTATAGTTTATACCACATAAACCACAGGTGTCAAACATGCGGCCCTTGGGCCAAAACCAGCCTGTTAAAGGTTCCAATCCGGCCCGCGGGATGAATTTGTGAAATGCAAAAATTACACTGAAAATGTTAACAGTCATTGGTGTCAAAATCATTTTAATTCTGGTTCCACATACAGACACATACAAACCAATTCGATCTCAAGTGGGTCAGACCAGTACAATACTATCAAAATAACATATAAAAATGAAAAACACTAATTTTCTCTTTGTTTTAGTGCAAAAAAAGTTAAATTACATAAAAATGTAATTTGAACAACCTGTAATGTCTTAAGACAAGTCCATACAATTTTACCAATATTCTTCTTGTTACTAAATGTTTTGTGTATTTGTAATTGTAATGTAAGTTGTAAATGTACGTGTAAATGATCAACTGAGCTATGATCAAATTGCACTTACTTTTCTTAAGACATTTCAAGTTGTTTATGTTATTCAGATTTTTAAGTAAACTTTGTAGATGGAAACATTTTCATATTTATTATTATCATTATTCTTTAACTGGTTCAGCCCACTTGAGATCATATTGGGCTGTATGTGGCCCCTGAACTAAAAGGAGTTTGACACCCTGCAGGTTATTATTTCAATAATAATAATAATAATAATAATAATAATAATAATAATAATAATAATTTTATTTGTAAGCATTGTTCATGAAACCCAAGGACACTGTACAGCAAAGGATAAAAAGACAATAAATAAAATACAAAAAACAATAAAAGGAAAAAAGTGTAAGAGATGTAGAACGAGGTAAGATGTAACAGATATTATTACTTGAACATGTTTGTGTACTTGTGTTGGAGACTGTTTTGTGTTAGACATTAACTAAGCTAGCAGTAGCTGCTGTTAAACACAGTTAATACTAAAGAGAAGGGTCAGGGTTAAAGACGGCATTAAAGAACTCAGATATTAGCACAGATATTTTGATGGATAAATTACCTGAGAAACTGGTGAACTGTGACTGTTCAATTACAGTCACAATCACATCCCTGCACTTAGCTTAGCAGTCAAATAATGACACATGGTGTTGCAGTTTCTATTAAAATGAATATGCAGTTAATATATAGAAATATGTAAAGAAAGCTTCCAGGAAGGTAAAGACATTACAGGAACAGGGGTAATTTTGCTTGAAAGTGGCCATTTCAGGTTAGTTCTATGTAGTTGTTTTGGTTTGTCCTATGGACAAAACAACCGGATTGTGAACAGTCCTAAAAAGAAAACCAAACAACCACCAAAAAGGAACAGAAAGGCAGAACTACATCAAAGATTCTCAAGGTGAATGACTACAGTGAGTCTGTACTGCTGTTAAACCTGATTCCTACCAAAGTCAACTCTCACTCGCTGTAGTCGACAGGTTTGGCAGCTGAGGTAAAAAATAAAAAATAAAAAAAAAAGTCAGTGAGTCACAATGTGTCAGATCAAATGCTTAAAAATATGACAAAATGTGAATGTGACATTTTTACAGAGTAAACCTGGATCTAAATGGTTGTCACGAATTCCGTTTGAAAGGCAATGTGTTAATTTGCCAAGAGAGTTTCGCAATGTTCAAGGAATGCATCACTCAGGGTGCTTGGAAGTCTTAAAAAGTATGGGATTTTTAAACGCTGTTTTCCAGACCTTGAAAAATCTGGAATTTTCTGTTAAAGTCTTAACAAAGTATGGAAAAACGTTTCACTCATAGTTGAATTTTACAGTCTTCCCAAAGGCTCATAATCTTTCATGATAAGAAACACATGAGGAAAGCAAACAAAAAAACAAAAAACTTGACCTGATTTCTCTGACCGGTCGGTACTGGAATGATCCTAGTGAAACTTATTTGAGTGATATCCATGCGCTTGTTTTGAAAACGTTTGTCTGTAAAATACAATTTACTGAGAATTTTGAATTCATTCATTTATATTTATTCAAATGAACTTTTCGACTACACACACAACAGGTACAATCTCTATCAAAAAAGTAGACACGCAAGTATAAAAGTACATAGAGTCAAGGTCTTGGGGAAAAAAAATAGCAGTTTTTAAAAAGTCTGGAATTTTTATTTGTATAAAGACCAAGCACCCTGATCACTAACACCACATATATACATACAATAATACAATAAAATACAATACAGTACAATAAAAATATTTGGACACATCACACCTTTCACACTTCCCATTCGAAATATCATCGTGAAAAATGTTCATGTCAGATGTTGTCGATAATTATCATGATAAATGTCAAATCAATACGTTTAAAGGTGGATTTTTCTTCCTGAGTGAGAGCTGAAGATGAAATAGAAAAGGTTTATTATAACTACTGTATGTTTTTCTGTCAAAGTAGAATAAAGTGAGGTGAAAATCGAAGAGTTGAATCCTGTCGCCAAAACTAACCAATCAGAGCAGGTTTTTAAAGACTGTCCACATTTCATCAGAGGTTTATGCCGGTGGTGCATATGAGACAGTTGGACAGATGCTGGTCAGTTATTTTAACCCATAAAGAGCCAGTGCTAATTTTGTGACAGTTTCCAAATGAATTTTTCACTCTATTTAACATTTCTTAAGTTATTCATCACTATTTATTATAATATTATCCTATGTATTTTTCACTTTTCACTATAAATCATGTATTTTTCTATATTTAATTTCCTATATTTAACTTAGGCGTTCATGAAAACTCAGAGTAAATTCAAAGGTTATTATATCAAAACACAGAAAACTGAATAAAAAGATAATTTCTCAGTTGAATCTATCATTAACTGAACATAAACCCACTGTGTCCATCCACTGTCATTGATCCAACTCCATGGATTTTACTGGTGAATCAACGTTGTAGAAGATGACAGTGTTTCCACGGTAACTACGGAGCCTCTTAACGTCCAAATGGGTCATATCTGATGACCAACTGTATTTTACACCAGTTATTTCCATGTATTGATAGGATTAGTGGAGTAACAGGTACTAAACATGTTAGATCAGTAGATGCTTTAGGTCGATGGTGGCTGTTTGGGTCTTTATGGATTAAAAGCTTCGACTGGATTTAAGATGAGCATTTTATGTAAGTAAATCTTTTTATCGCAATCTCAGTACAATAAAACACCAGATTGTCTCACACAGCTGTAAAAAGTCAATATTTTCTGACAGAATGTACCTGTTGTTGAAACCCAGACCAGGTCGTCTGAACTGGTAAATAGTTTATTGTAAAACATTCTGTCACGTCAACCATGTAAATGTAGTTTGACATGGTTCAGCTCCATGTGTTTCGTGTTTGAATTCAGTTGCCAGCGTGTGACTCTTCTTACTTTTTATGAATTAAAATGCCGTTCATTGCTGCTGTAGATATTCCAGCAGACGCTGCTCAAAAGGAGGTCACAGAAGGCAGAATTTCAGCAGTAAGTGACAGATTCTTGGCTGGATTTTTAATATATGATCATTGGATTATGTGTTTCACTGACATTTGGAATGATTGACAGATGGTTCCCTGGGG
>JAPQRQ010000018.1:22080079-22094849 GCA_037367365.1 Apogon talboti | reverse complement strand
TACAGGGTCTGTAAGGTCCACCTCTGCATGAACAGTGAGTGTACCTGTTTTGTTAGGTACCATGAAGTAATGGTACTTATGTAAGTCATGTAATGTGTATAATGTGTATGTTGACAGGTGTCTGGATCAGCTTTCATGTTGTTGTGATGTTCTAAAAGTGATGTTCTAAAATATATGTTTTTTCTTGTATTTTTACTTCTTGGATTATTATTTATTTATTTATTTTGCCACATACAGGAAAGAAACCAAATATGGTAACTTCATTAATCTTGATTTTCTACATGACGATAGAAAATTTTGAAAAAAAAACCTCACAAAAGTAATAAAGTCTTGTAATATATATCCTCCAGTAACATACTAAGGTTGAAATGTTGAGTATTTCTATGAGTGCCCTATAAAGGGTTAATTCTGAGATGGATGATGCCCTGAATGCCCTTGTATTTGATTCCACTGCTTCATATCTCAAACTTTTTCTCAGACAGTTTTTGTTTTTTGTTTTTTTTCAGTTTCTGTTCTTTTAGCATCAATAGAACAACAGAAGAGAATAGTTCTATAAAGTCGTGAACAATATCTGAAGGAAAACAAAGTTCAGCAAAGATGGAATAAACAGTAGAAGGACATGAAGAGACACAGCTGAAGCCGTTGTATGGAAATAGAAGTGCTTAACTGGAGGCATTGAATCAGTTCATTTGTGATAGATAAACAGATGGACATTCAGTTCCATCTATGGATACTGAGAATAAATACCTACATGTGCTTTTAGGTTTGTCTTTAAAATCCCATTCCAGTCAGATTATTATGGGTTGCTCCTGGCTGTCTTTACTGCACCTCAACTTCCACCCACTAAGGTTAGCTTGTATAATATTTGCCTTTTAGCGTTGTGTATTTCCCTGAGCAGAGGCTTGGCCTGTATTTACCTCAGATGGTCTTATTTCAGATGCGAACAGAGGCTGTCATTACTAATTTCTTCTGTTTAATGAGGATAATAGGTTATATTTTAATACAAGGCTTTGTGTTTATTGGCCCTGTTTTTTTTTGTTTTGTTTTGGTAACTGTAACTCAGGGATGTCAAACTCATTTTCTTTCACGGGCCACATTCAGCCCAGTTTGATTTCCAGTAGGCTGGACCAGTAAAATAATAACACAATAACTTATAAATAATGACAACTCCAAATTTTTTTCTGAGATTTAGTGCAAAAAACCCATTAAATTATGAAATATTTACATTTATAAATAATCCAAACAAAAACGATTTGAATAACCTGAAAAAACAGAAATTTGTTAAGAAAAATAAGTGCAATTTTAACAATATTGTGCCTCAGCTTGTCATATATTGACTACATGTGCATTATGAAACAGATCTACAAAGGCACAAAACATTTAGTAACATGTAGAATATTGTTAAAATTACACTTATTTTTCTTCAGACATTTCAGGTTGTTCATATTTGTTCAGGTTATTCATATTTAATTGTTTAAGGATAGTTTGTTAATGTAAATATTTTCATAATTTAATGTTATTTTTCCACTAAAAGAAGAAAATTTGCAGTTGTCATTTTTTATAGGCTTAATGTAACATTTTTTTTTTTTTCACATTGAACCAAGAAGAATTGTTATTTATAGGTTATTATGCTGCTATTTTACTTGAGATCACATTGGTCTGTATGTGGAATCGGAACTACTTTTGGCCCACGGGCCGCATGTTTCACACCCCTGCTGTTACTGGTTCCCATTAAAAACCACCCAGTGTTTAAGTGGATGAAATTCCAGATTTATAAAAGCTTGTATTGAGTTGACCAGCCATGGATGGCAGCTCTACTGTGGCAGGAGTTCAGGGTTCCAGCTGTTACTTCTATGCAAGGTGAAAGTAAAAATATATTTTACAGCAGGTGTGACACATGTCGTCCTAAATGTGAACATTTTATGCATTTTTTGTGTAAATCACCAGCCTTGTGCACAGGGAATCCTAGTGTTTTTGTGTGATTTTATAAAACTGTCCATTAACATTGTTTTAGTGACAAGTATTTCAGTGGATCGTAGCTGAATTGAATTGAATGCTTTATTGTCATTGTAGATGATGTGCATCGAAATTAAAAGACAGCTCTCCTGGTGGTGCAAGTTACAGTAAAAGAATAAAAGTATAAAAGCATAAATATCATAAAAGTCTGACTATAAAATACCTAAATATAAATATATGTACAGTTATAAAAAAAAGCATGTGCATTAATAGACATTTTATTTGGAAACATTATAAACATCCCCATATTGGAACTATGAATGTGGTAACAGTCCATTACAACAAAACAGGTTTGGTGAAACAGGAGAGAGTTTCAGCAGTTTCACTTAAGATAACTCTGACCATAAAGGATTACTATGGTTGTTCCCTTTTCCATCTGAAACAGTGGACAGCTCTTCTATGACTGAAGTCCACATATCTGTTGTTTTTGTTCAACAGTCTCACAATTTGTATTTCAGTCACTGACCCTTTTAACTAATTCAGACAAAAAGGTGTTTTGCTGCAGATAAATCACAGAATGGGTGTGTCTATTACTGTATGTAAACTTAGTTTGACATTTTCAAGTTAGCTAAAGCTACATTTTCAGCTTAACCACGCTGCTACAGCTGGGTTAGGGTTAGTGGTAGTGGTCTTTAAACCTGGTGCTGCGTAAACACACACCTGCAGTGACCGAATCCACAACATACCATATTAGATTAGATTTCCAGAAAAACCGTGTTGAAAATAGTATGATTACAGTGTTGAATTTGTAGATTAAAGTGGTACAATTGTAGAGTTTCTAATATTATAATTATAAGACCCCACAGCCCTTCAACAGTTTTCGTTTTGTGTGGAATTCATCAGAGTTGTTGAATGATTGATAAATGAGCCATCTGTGTAATTAGGCCTTAGACAAACTGGAGAAACAAGCCGGTTGTGTTTGTGGAGAGAAGCTGGACTCACTGGGGGCTGTGGGAGATGCACTTGGAAAATCCACATTATCCACTTCATCCCATTCTGACAAATCGGAGAAGCAGCTGCAGTTGATGACACTTCATTAAAATGCAGGACTGGCAGGTTTAGAAGATCCTTCATGTCTAATGTCACCGACACCTCGGTCTGATCATTCATGGACTGATGATCACTCATTCATTAATTCTGTTTTTTGTTTGTTTTATTGAGATGATTAAAACAGTGCATTTGAGGATCAAAAAACATCATCTGTATCTGATGGAGAAATACATTCAATAAAACACAAAATATAGAAGTAGCAAAGTTTTTAACATTGCCTCCAGATGATCAATAACAATTATTATATGAGCGTCATCTACATAAGATTAAGATGATCTGTGATGACTGTTTAAGAGCAGTGCAAGTGCTTTGGAGACACTGGGAATCTGCGAAAGAGATTTTAATTACAAACTGCAGAAAATGTAGCTCCACTGAGATCCTCAAAAGAAGAGACAGAAAATACATTTCAGGTCACTGTGTCACAGTGATCTAATGATTATCTCCAAAACCTTACAGTATTCTGAAGTAGACAGAAACCAGGGTTTTATTCCCTCTCCTCTATTTGGAACCAGTTCGTATTTGTTCACCCACAGCCCTTGACACTGACTCTACTGTTAATTACCTACTGGTATTTATTTGAGGAATTTTTTTTTTTTTTTTTCAGAGAAATGTGTATTTCAGTTCATTTAATTGAAAAATGGCTTGGCTGCCTTTGGCAAAAAAGAAAAAAAAGAGCATAAAAAGAAACACCCACACAAAATTAAAGCTGTGAGATGGCATCATTTACCAGTGGTTGCTAAAACCCTGTCATCTACAACTGAGGTTTGGTCTGAATATGAATTATATGACTTTATCACCTGTTCTTTTGCTTGTTTGACAGCAGAACTTTGCCGCCGCTCCTTATCTTGTAAATAATAGAAATACATTGCAGTGAAAAAAAATACCAAGTTTGTTGCCTGCAGTTTTGTTATACAGTGTTTACAACAAAACCATATTTCCACCCAGGCCCTATGAAGAGCAGACCGTGATCTGTAGCTCTGTTGGTGAATCCTCAGCCTCCACTTCCTTTATTGAGCCGTGGTTCTGATGTCGACTGTCGACTCCGGTGGCGTTTCCTTTAGCCTCAGCATTTCTATTTCCACTGCAGGGTCGGCCTCATATAACCGAGAGCCCTGCAGTGACACCAAGGGTAAAGAAATATTTGTCCTCAATAATCTGATCCAATAAACGATGCCTCCCCCTCAGACTGGGGCTGGTTTGATGAGTTTCATGAAGACGGGGACTGATTCGGAGGTGCAGATGTCTGATAACTACCGCTTTATGACCATGTGCCTGGTGGTGCCGTCCCTGATCAGAAGCCTTTTTGTCAGGCTTTGTTATCACACGTCCGTGCTTTCAACAGGGTCTGTCTTGTTTGCTACGGGGCTGCCATAACACTGGACTTTTACAGTTCATGATCCAATCATGCAGCTGGCACCATTTGTTTGTTGTAATGACCAATTCATAGTTGATCGGCTTCAAAAACAAGCCCGATTTTATCTGAGACTCTTGTGATATACATGTTTCTCTGTCACTGGGGCTCAAATTACTGTTCTTATTCATCTCAAAGATAGCCGAGGGCCAATTCCACTGGGTAATGAATAATATGGCAGACAGGGACCAATCTCTCACCCCATCGTCCCTTGTTGCATGAACCGGCAATAAATTTCCCGGCAGTGCTATACGGTGGCAGCTCATGTGTGGGATTCAGTATAGCCTGTTATTTATTTATTTCCCAGGTGTTGCTATTCTATTGGTGATTTATGTGTTATTGTGTGTGATCTGTTGCTGGGATCTATGACATGGGGTGTGCAGAGTTTTTGGATGATGGCCCAGGCTGAAGAGATGCCGTGGAATCAGGATAATGCAGCTCTTGACTAGTCATCGCAAAAATATCAAGTAATTCATGCAAGAAGGGGAAAGGAGAAAGTTTTTATTTTGCACATTTTGAGTAAGTATATATATCAAAGACAAAATGAACATGGCGTACATAGTCTCTTCTAACATATTCCTCCAGCACAACTTAAGTGATCGATCACACTGATTTTACAAATTTCTACTGGATGATGAAACCCATTTGATTATTTCATCATATATGAGCGTAGTCCCTCTAATTTAACTGGATGTGAATGCAATTTACAAATTTTTTGCTGCTTTAACAGCATAAAATGAGAAACCCATATTACTTTTAACCCTTTATAGGAAACTCATATAAATACTCTGAAATTCAAAATTCCAACCTTACTGTATTATTGGAGGTCATAACAAGACTTGATTACTCTTGTGAAATTTTTTGTTGTCATGTAGAAAATCAAGGTCAATGAAGTTATCCCACTCCAACATAAACCTTATGTAAGTGCTCACAGATTTTTCAGATTGAACCTTTGATTTAATTCAGGATGATTTCACAACAGTGAATTCACTATAGTTTTATCATGAGGCATTAATGTAACCTGAATTTGTATAATGATGGTGATGATGATGATGATGGTGAAGCTGTGATGAAGTGTTCGACAGTCACATACACATGTTGACTTGCTACTACTACTGGATCAGTAACATAACCCTGTTCTTATCTCTCTGGTGTTTTGATGAAGGTGATGGAGGCTGTGGTCTAACACATCAGTCCAGTGTCTATAACAGATGCTGGTGGGTCTAGTGGGTTTAGATGTGTTGACTGTGGAGGCTGAAGCATATGAATGACAACCCATGTGTGTCCTGCTCTGGAAGCTTTGTTGAATCGAATCCTTCATCAGAGACTCTTCAGTCAATGCAGATTGACTAAATGTAGAAATCTGGCTAGTTTTCTTTTATAAAGTGGACAATATGAGAACATCATGAGCAATTATAAATAAGGGTAATTCTAGCATATTTTTGTTCTTAAATATCTGTTAAATATTGTTCTGAGATATTTCTCTCTTATGTAAAGCATTTTAAGCACAAATACATTGTTTGGTGTGAAACCAAAACTGCTTCATGAACACAAACATAATCCAGGCATAAATCTAATTAGTAAAGTCATTATTTAAAGGCTGCTACAGGGGGAAAATCCTGTGTTTTTAATGCATTTAAAAACTGTTGAGATGTAGACTAAATAAAATAAACTAAATCTTGTTTAAGTTTCCTCAACTAATATTTTGCAGATTAATAACTCTGATGCAAATTCATTATGACATTAATTTCAATATTAGAGTAAACTGTCTGTTGATTAATGAATGTAGTTTATTGTATTTGGTCCTTTCTGTGTTTACTTCAGTATTTATGATTGATTTTAGGGGTAAAGGTTGTGTTTCTTGTTCTGCATTAGTTCATTTGGACTCTACTCCTTGGGTCAGACTGAGACAAAGCCCTTTTACATACTCACCTTAATTTGTCTCCTTAAAACATAAATACAGCTCATTCTAAGTGGGAGCCACAGCTCTTATTATTTACACAAGTTGATCCCAACTCCATTATTAAGATTATTTTATGGCACTTAAGTATCTGCTGGCTGCCATCTGCAGTCGATGAGGGTTTTTTGTGACTGCTACTGTAAACGGTTACAATTAGAGGACTCAGAGGTCGTCAAAGTAATCAAATTTATGAGCTTCGGGGGAAATTTAGGGCATTTAGGGCATTCACACGGTAAATATATGCAGATATTTCAACATTTCCCAAAAGAGCGTTGTCCTTGGGTCAGTAAATAAGGATATTGGATGGAATGAGTAATAGAGTTTTCAGTTTTAGATTAGTGTCAGGCAATAAAAAGGAACATGTTGTAAGTCCTCAGTCCTTTATCACTGAATGTGTCGAACACTGGAGTGAAAAACGAATTAAGACGTTGACTACGGTGTCACTAAAAGCTGAATAGGTTATCTTTTCAGGTTTCAGGTACCCTGGGCTTTCATTATTTTAGTGTCTTTTCACTTACAGAGCATCTGGTCTCTTGAACTCCTCCATTTGTGCCCAGATCTTCATTGTGGCCACGTATTCAATACATCACTCCACCAGGATTAAATTACCCCATTGAAAGAAAATGAATTCCTAATTTTGTCCATAGTTCACACAAACATACTATTAAATAATCTGTGGCTCTGCTGAGGCTCAGTAATGAATGACAGAAACGCCTCTGCAGTGCCATTCAGGACGACTTCACAAAAACATGAGTTTGAGAAATGTGCCCTGCAGAACTTTTGCCTTAATAATTGGATGGAGTACATGAATATTTAAATGGAAATGCGGGGGCATACCCCTGGTCAAAAGACCTATCTCTGTAAAACGAGCTTTCACTAAATTGGTTGATTGAAAGGAATAGATGTTTTCTCTCCTTCTTTTATTCATCCGGGGACTGTGCTGAGTAGATATTAGTTTTCTCCCCTAATGCTCTCCCCTTTAGCTCTAACGATGGCGTTTTTAATCCTGCTTAAAACACCTCTGTCTCCCAGGGTTGCCAATGAAGAGTGAATTCTCTCACCCCACTGCAGACATTTAATAGTGAAATCTGGAATCTCTCATTCTCTTGACAGACAAAACTACGATGGGCTGGAAAAGAAGCTGAAGGAAGTCTTCAGTGAACGAAGCAGCATCCTGCACCAGCTCTCCAAGACGTCAAAAGAGTTGGACAGCATAAAAGGCAACCTTCAGGTTGGTGTTGGATTGTTTTTCTTTGAAAAATACAGCCAGTGTTTTAAGGTGTGTTTTTGCCGTGGGTACCACAGCGGAGGTCGATCTCTATAGTTGATGTTAAGCTGTCAGACGGAAATCATGTGACTCATTGTTTTTATTTAGATTTCAATCTGCTCTGTAACAAGCTGTTCTTATTAAAAATTAATGCAGAAATGTTTTTCATTTTGGTGAGACCGCCCATTGTTACTTATGAGATGTGTTACTCCACGGCAATAAGCAATGATGGAGACGTTAAACCAAGTTTTCATGAAAACAGCAGCTCCACAGCGCTTTACAGAGGGCGAGTAAAAAAAGATGAAACACAACAGATTGACAGGGTGATTAATTAACAATAATCTGAAGGCTATTTCACCCAATTCTCCTCAGCTTTATACCAAAATTAGTAACTGTATTACTCCCTGTAAAAGAGCACTGCAGTGTATTATTTCAAAGGTTTTAATTCCACAGATCTGAGAACAACGATCGCTTAAAACAGATCCTGTGGGAGCATGAATCCTAAGTGGTCAAACGGTTGTACATGTTGGAAATGAAGCCCCCGTGGATAGTCAGCATTATCTGGAACAGAAAACAAAGGCCATCTGTAAAATTAGAGCCCAAATGGTTGTTGTAAACATCCGTCAGTAAACAGGCTGAGTTTGACCTGCTGTTTGGAGTCATCCACCCTCATTATGTTCAGAAGCACAAAGGGATTTTAGCTGCATTAGTCCAGATAATAAGGAGACACGTCTGATGGGATGGTCAACAGGGTTTACTGGGGTTTCTGCATTTACCTTCATAAGTATCCAGTAGGTGTCAGAACCAGTTGAACAAAAATAGAAACTGAACAGAAGTTTCATTTTAATTTGTGTCGTTCTACACCATTGTTTTCCCTTTTTCTTAGATCCCAGAAGCCTGATAAATGTCTCTGCTGATTGGACAAATGACTTCACGTCTCAGTTTTTCCCAAATATCATGTTCATCAGTTGAATGTGATGGTACGAAAAAGTTGACTGCAAGTCCACACTGTAGTCAGTGTGGACACATTTTACTACTGACTTTATCACTAGGTCAACGTCAGCTCTCCTCAGTTACGCAGAATCTGTCAAAGTGCAGCACAAAAAGTTTCAAAGAGTGAGAAAACACTGTCAAAGGCATTGTGCAAGATGTATTCTATGTATTGTCTTTTTAAACTACTGTTGTACAGTGTCCTTGGGTGACTTGAAAGGCACATATAAATAAAATGTATTACTATTACTATTAAACAACATAAAATGCTCATAAAAATCACAGCAATGTAATACATTTGCAACAGGTAAAACGGAAAAAATCTTACAAGCCAGTGTTTCTCAACCTTTTTTGAAAAAAGGCCCACTAGCGGCATCATGAGCCTCCTGCCGCCCTTTCTATCCCTGAAAAAAATTTGGAACCGGGTGGGTGGTACGCTATTCCAAAAGTAACGTGATGAACCTGTATGTGGAGGACGTGGTGGCTTATATAGCTCTGTAGGTAAACCCCCCCCCCACCTCATCATTTCTCACCTGCTGCCCCCGGGGGTATGCCTCCTATTACACGATGGACTTCAATCCATAAGCTGGGGGGGAGGGGGTGATATGTGCCCTCCTTTGTATTCATAGCCAGGGAGTCTGTGATTTTTTGTGATTTTTTTCCCCTTCCCATCCTGTGCTCGTGCCCCCCTCCCCGGTTGAGAGAACCACTGTTATGAGCCAAGTAGAAAAAGGAATAAAATCGATAAAATAAATACTTCTAAATTACATATGATGACTAAATCAAGGCAATAAATAACATTGATTAAAAACCAAGCTAAAATATTTCTCAGGTAGACAAGGGTTACAGTGGCTCTTCCTTCTTCCTTGGAACAACGCTGTCGCTTTATGTTGGACTTCATTACCCAGCATTCATCACTACATGCATGCCTAAATTCCAAAGAAGCAAAGATGCGTTTAGTCTCATTCCTTTCCATAATCACTTAATCCTCTAGAGGGATGCAGGTGTGTTGGACCCCAGCTCCCACTGGGTAAAGGGATTGACCTGGACAAGTAACATCATAGACCTGGTGACCAGTTAACCAGTTAACCGTCAACCTGTTTAAGGACAGCACTGACCCCAGGACCTTCCTGCTGCTAAACACTGCGTTCATTTTGTTAATTGTTCATGTAGATCTTTTATATGTCTCTTTTAGAACCATAAACTAAACACTCTGACAATTTTACATAAAAAAAAAAAATCAAAGGAATAAAAGTAAATGGTGCATTGTGGGTTTTTTTTTAACACCTTCTTACCATCCAGACACATACATATAATAAATATAAGCCTCTCTTAATGTGGTGGACAAAGAGCTGCTGAAGACACCAAAACAAACACTGGAAACACTGGAATATGAGGACCAGTTAACCAATAGAAGATGTTGCTTTCTGTTCATTAAAATGACACATTAATTTATAAAACTATAGCTAACTGCTCTTTTTAATCAATTTTGTAAAACTAAGGTGTGACTTTAGTGCTTCTCTCTTGTTTTCCTTGCCACTTAAGCAGTGTTTGTAGACACCTGGCTTCACTTTTCGTGCATATTTGGAAAATTTGAAGATAGTTGCCCTAATTAAATTTGGCCTGAAAACAAAATGCAAAAATACACGTATATCCAACTCCTACAGAGAGGGATACTTTGCATAAAGTAAGGATAAAACCGGGTTCATAAGACAACTGTAGGTGGATGATAATGAGGGATTATTATCCCTTTTGCAAAGGGAGGTATCTCATAACTGGTCGTGGACATTTTATAATGTAACTTACCTTATTATAATGTAGATATTATAATTCTGTGAGTGTTTCTCAAAACACAATTATCTTGCTGCCAGATACTGCACATCACTTCCCACCAGTCAGTTTAGGTCAACTTCATTACAGCTCTTGGCAAAGTAGAAGAAATGAACAGAAACTCAATTATAGATTCACATATTTGAATCATTCGGTGGATTTCAGTTGCGTTAGTGTTTGCAACAGTGATCTTGAACAACACGGCTCCCTCTTGGACATTTAGACCTCGGCTGGAGAATCTGTGGATTACTCCTCTCTTATTGTCATCACTCCCGAGGCTGCCGTTGGACTGATGGATTTCTCCTCGCGGGGCGCTGATGCTTTTACGCTTTAGGGAACTTTTGATAGCAGAAGGAATAGTCATAAAATCAATAATCAAATAAATGATATGCACACTTTTTCTCCCTCCATTTGTGAGGGAGATTTCCCATGTGTGCTAAAAAAGCTCCTGTAGTTTCGCTCCCATCATCCCCCGGGGCAGTCTTTGATGTCCGTTCACTCCGGGCTCCGTTGGCGTCTATATCGGCCCTGGGCTCGGCGCCAACACTGGGCAGGGCAGAGGTTGGCTTTGGATTGGAAATAGTGTGCAGTGGAACAAATCTATTCTGCAGGGGGAAAACATCATCTACATAAAAATCATCAACTTTAAAAAGACGATCGACTTAACTGGGAAAAGCATTTAGCATTTCTGGAACGATTTGATGGAACAAGTGTTTATAGTTTTAATAAGTTGCCCCGTAGGTGCAGGTCACAAACCCTAATAATTAAACTTTGTGTCATGGGGGATTTATTCTTGGCAGCGGCTCCTGGGGGAGGTTTTAAAAAGAGAACATATTTTCTCATGAGACGTTTGACAATAAGTACAATGGTAGCAGTGTTATTTTTCAAGTATATTGTCGAGATCATAACCTGGAAATCCCTGAGAGCATTTGTAAAAATGAATATTTATTTTCTCCTGTAGGTAAATGTGATGCCTATACATCCTGCTGCTGCTGATTCATTTGTAAAATGTAGCGGTCGGTAATATAATGTAGCTGTATCCTAAAGTTTGGGCACACACTATAATTTGGTGATTTATTGAAAAGACGTAAACACAGTCTGTAGAATATGGAAACATTACCAGCAACATAAAAGCATATTTAATTATTACTAAATGCTTAGTCAAGCCTTCTTTATACCAGATATGGCAGCATAGAAACAGTTTGTGTACTGAGCTTAAAGTCTGTCAGTTCTTGTATTTTAAATTTATGTTCGAATAATCAGATCTTATGTGTTTACATGCATTTAAGAAATGCAATAATGGAAAACCCTGGTTTAGACCCTCCAGACCATTATTGGATCTCTGTCAGAGTACCTGCATACGTAGTGATGATGGACTCAAACTTCCTGTTATTGCCTTCTGCTCACATTTGACTACATTTTCTACGATTTTAATTGCATTTACACATATGCAGATGTAAAAGAACAAAATAAATCAGATTAACCTGTATATATGCAGGAAGACAATGGAGAACATTGGAGGATTGGGGAGAAATCCAGGTGTGTTAATCTGATTTCTCATAATCAGATTCACTGTATTAGGCAGCGAGCCGTGCACCTGCGATTTGCACAGTTAATTTTCGAAAGCACGGCCAAAAAAATGGTGAACGGCTTGCTCAAGGCCATGCTAATTATCAATATACTGTTCTCCTACCTTGTCATGGCCTGATTTTGGCTAAATCCATCTATTTTTTGTGAAAATGAAGCAAATCATCAATTAAATAACGAGTGGCAATGTACTAAAACCAGCAAAAAACAACAGTTTCTGTGTATCTGACTCTGTATGCAGCTGACTCTCCATCATGAATGTGGATGCATTGCAGATATATTCTCCATATTCTCCCTATTAACCTTATGGATATGTGACAGCTCCATAAACTTGTATACTGTCGGATTATATGTTGTCCAGTGAGCGTTTGTTGATATGTGCTGCATATAAATCTACATAGACGTACTAGATCATGGATGAGGTACATTTCTATCATTATTTACAATGTATGTATTTGCCCCCACCCAATAAAGACAAGGGAGGAGCAGAGGAGTTTTATATCGAAAAACAGATTTTTAAGAATTAAATAAGCTAATAATGTCATGTTCAATATTATTTTGGCACATAAAGATGCACGTCCCTGTTTGTACCTGTAAGTAAAACCTGATGAGAATGTGAAATAACTCTGAGCATTTACGATCGTTTCTATGATGTAGCTACTTTTGTTATAAAATATATTTCAGAAACTTTGGAAATTTATGCAGTTTCTGTTTTTGTTTTTTTGTTTTTTTGTTTTTACCAATATATAATGCCAATTCATGATATACTGCATGTTTGCAAGTTTGGGTTCTGAGCAAAACAAAATTTGGGAACTTGTGCCTTACCTTAATTAAACATTTACATTATAAATAATAATAATATGTCCAGTTTCTTTTCTATCAAACTTTTCAACCTTAAACCCAGACTGAAATCAAGATTTGAATGCTGTAAATGTGCTGGGGGTGGACAGCTCATACACTGACCAAACCAGACCGTTACCCTGGACAACCACGTCCTCATCCTGTGTTTTATTTATGAATACGCTGCCAGCCTTTGAGCTTTGGTAAAATGTCGCTGCTGTGGACACTACCACTGACCCCAATGATCAATAAAATAGATTTTCTGCTGAAAAGCTGTTGAATCAGAGAATCACTGGTGACAAATATAGCTCAACTGGAAATGCTGGTGTCTGAGGTGAAGCCGATCCAGCACTGATCCGAAATCAGTTTACACAAGATTCAACAAATGCAGCGACTGCATTCGTCTAAAATTAAATCCAAAACACAGATATTCACTTTGATGGTACTTTAAAAAGTTTGCATAGTTGATTTTGGAAATTTCAGCTATTAATTTTAATTAATTTTAAGCTATTCTTGCAACTACACAAAACTCTACATTAATATGCCATAACATTGTAGACGTATACACTGAACGTTTGGCCTGGGATGAAACGAGCTGCTTTATGGAACGAGGTAATTAAGACAGAGTGGAGGGAAAAAGTGTGGACTCAGGCCTTTACCTTCCAACTTTTATCAATAAATGAATGCATGGATTTTTCTTTTTCTTCCCAACATACACTTCAACACACAAATAAGAAGAAGCCTTTACAATGATCAGTGTGTAGTATTCACTGGTACTTTGACACTAAAGACTTGTGGGTAAATCTTTAGTCAATGTATGTTTTGTGAAAGTTCCACCACAGAACAATGTGTTATTAACCAACCAGAAAAAAAGTAAATGATTAAAATGTGACAAGTGCAGAAAATAGGTTTTAAAGTACAGTGGTACCTTGGCTTATGAGTTAATTCGTTCGTATAACAAATCAGTTTTCTCCATTGAAACTGATTGAAATGCCATTAATCTGGTCCAGCTCCCAAAAACCACCCCAATTTAAGAATTTATAGATAACTTATACCAATAAAAGCTCAGGATGTTGTTCGTGTCATAGCCAAAAAAAAGACAAATGTTGGAGGACAGTTCGTAGGTATTCTGGTGGTGGATCCTCCATTTCTCTGCCCACCATGGCATATAGAGGAGTCCTGATGGGTTCCTCCTGTCAACCTCCTTTTTATATATCCTACACCAGGCGGCTCCGGAGACACATGTGGCTCTTTCATCCCTCTGCTGCGACTCCCTCCCAGAAAGCAAAAAGTCATTGAATCAACATTGAGATATGGTCAGGTTGAAGATTGGGATCAACATTGATGTCAGACATTGAAAATAACGCTGAAAATGCTCTATGATCAACATGGAAATAATGTTGAATTTTCAATCAATCCCCACACTGAATCAACCTTGATTCAACCACGATGTGATCGACATTGAAACAATTTAGAATTGCAGGGGTTCCCAAAGTGGGGGTCACGTGATTATTTTCAGAAAGTTCTTGAACTGACCCCTGAGGTAGTTATGATAAATTAAGTGATCCATTGTTACACTTACAATTTAAAGTGGTGAAATTTGCTCTTAAATTTAAAATGTCACAGGAAATGCTTTTACATCAAACGAGCTAAGAATTTCTCTTTGCTGCTTAAATGACCGTCTTACAGTGACAAACAGATAAGGCATTGTTCTGTCTACAGGTTTGACTAATGGTGTCACATTAATAAAAATAAAAATGAACATAAAAAGGCCTATAAAGGTTCTAAAACAGACACATTCGTCTAAATAAACTTTATC
>JAPQRQ010000018.1:22012258-22045270 GCA_037367365.1 Apogon talboti | reverse complement strand
ATTTGCATTCCCACAGCACAGTAAGCAGCCGCATGACGTTATTGTCTTGAAAGAATAAATGGCCGTCTTTCTCCTCTTTCAGTCTATTCTTCAACAACCTTAAGAGTCTATCAGAACTAATTTCACACACATGATCACCGACATTCATTAGAAACAATGGTGCACTGACAGAACTGGAGGCTTAAGTGAAATGGGCTGAAACGGTGATGGCATTGCATGTCGCTTTCTGCAGCGAACAGACAGTAGAGCTACATTCTGATCGATTACACCCCGGTATCGCAGACAGCAGAATGGACGCGTTACGCAAGAGCAGTGGTGGACGTGACAACCTGTAAGAGTGACAGTGTTTATTGGAAATGAGGAAGGCCCGTTTAAATGGCACAAAATGTTATGACAGTCCACAGTTATCTCCACTGATGTAGTGTACTACTTTGTTTACTGCCAGGGTGCTTTGGTGTTTAAAATCGTATTACAACACATAAAGTTAAATTTCATCAGTTTATTTACTCCAATATTCATGTTTGACTTTGATATTTTTGCCCGTCTAGCAGTAAATTAAACTTGATTCTGAACTGGAATGTTGTAATTATGCTGACTGGCGCGGCATGTGGTAGGCCTATTAAATGAAGCTCAAGCTAATACAGATATTTCAGGCTTTTTGGGTCTAGTGATAGAATAAAGAACACAAAATGTAACAAAAATAGAACTAAATGTACCTGTGGAGCAACAAGTCCAACTAAAATGAACGTAATGTGGACACAAAAGATCCGTCCATTGAAATGGTCTTTTTTAGAAGCATAGTGTCTGTAATGTGTAAAGCATTTGAAGTCATTTAAATCATCAAATAACAGTTCCGTTCACTATCATTTATTAAACTGTCCAGACATCAGTATATGCTGTGTCATTTTAAGTGTCGCACTAAATGAAGGTTCCAAGGTCTAAGGTGAGATGTAAACCCTCAGACATTCGTCATACATCCTACACCGTCCAGACAAAACCACCTGGTTTTAACAAAGCTCATTCTAAAGTTACTGCAGTGATTAATATGTTTCAGCTGCAATAAGTTCTCATGTATTAACCCTTTATAGTTCACTCATAGAAATACTCTGAAATTCTAAATTTCAACCTTAGTGTGTTATTGGAGGACATAACAAGACTTTAGTAGTTATTGGTATGTCTTTATTGTTATGTAGAAAATCAAGGGCCATTTCTCAGTATGAAGTTCGGGAGTACAGTTTTGTGAACTCAGCGAGTATGATCCCAGAGGACTGACTTTTTAAGAATGCAAGTCTCTCTGTAATTGGAACGACTGCATACTTGTGAATTTTCCCTGTCTCTACTGTATTTCTGTATTTCGGCTCCCTAACATATTTCCCTCAAATCACCAAAATGTCACTCAAGTTGATTTCAATACATTTGCACTATTTACATGTAATTTATATATTTTGGATCTTTTTTCAAAGCTTGAATAAATTTTGTTGAATCCCATATAATGATAAGAAAGATGTATTTCTCCCTATTCTGCCTCTCACTGGTGTTCTAACATTATATCACATCATCTAGTTACAGTCATCTACAAGCCGCCGCAGCATCCAAGGGTAGCATAAAGTGTATCTTGGGATATTTCCCAGCCAAGTCCACAGGAGTCACCAACCAGTGCATCCTTTGTTTAAGCTAGCAGACAAGAACAACATCCGGGTATTCCATGCGTTCTTGGTTTATGCGAACTTTCAAATGGAACAGTACTTGGGCCCCGACCGATGACGTTTTACAAGATCGTGAGAACAGAAGAACAGACAACAATGCATATTGAGAAATGGCCAAGGTTAATGAAGTTACCATATTTGGTTCCTTACTCGTAAGTGGCAAAAAAAATATATGTGAAAATCCAAGAAAAACACATGTAAGGTGAAAGGAACATGTATTTTAGAACATTAGACCAACATAAGTGCTGATCCAGACACCAGTCAACATCCACATTATCCCTTTGAACATCAGTACTTACATTAGTACCATTACTTCATGGTACCTAATAAAGCAGGTACACTCACTGTTCATGCAGAGGTGGACCTTACAGACCCTGTAGACCACATTGGACCTGAGATTGTTGACTCACTGTCCTCACTGGAACTGTTAATGTCTCTGTCTTGTAATGTGTGCAGAAATTACCAAAAATAGTCACTTTCCCGATAAAAGGGTTTAATAACCATCAGTTTGATAGAGAGCTTAAACAACAGGATTGATCAGGCTGAAACTGTGAAGTCGGTTCAGGACCATGAGACATCATTTCACACCTGGATTGGACACCAGAGTCCAGACCTGAACCCTGATTCTCAGGTAATCTTTGGGATGTGCTGACGGAGACTTCACCCACGGTCCACTCTATCATCATCAGATCTTTAATGCAATTAATGCAAATCTAATCTTTGAAAAAAAATGTTGTGACATTTATTGTGACACTGCATAAGCATGGCGTAGCATAAATGATGCCCCAGCAAGTGTGGTCTGTAATCAAAGCTGAAGGCGATCCAATAATGTATTGTGTGTGGTTTTCTTTTTTTGATTAGACAGTATATGTCATACATCCATGTATTAGAACACAAACAGATGTCAACTTAATAGCATCTTATAAAGCAAGCAAAGATGGTAAATGTGACTAAATTTAGTATAAAACACTAAGTCATTATGCTGTTGTTATAGTGATAACAGGCAAATGTATCAGGATGAACTCTGAGCACAGGAGAAGAAACATTGTCAGAAACAATATTTTGATTAGCAGCTCTATAGTTAAACCTGCCACTTTCTTCTTCTTCTCCTCCTTCTCCTTCTCCTCCTCCTTCTTCTTCTTCCCCTTCTTCTCCTCCTCCTCCTCCTACTTTTATGTCTTCTCCTTCTACTTCTTCTTCTCCTTCTTCTCCTCCTCCTCCTACTTCTTTTTCTTCTTCTCCTCCTCCTCCTACTTCTTTTTCTTCTTCTCCTCCTCCTCCTACTTCTTCTTCTCCTTCTTCTCCTCCTCCTCCTACTTCTTCTTCTCCTTCTTCTCCTCCTCCTCCTTCTTCTTCTCCTCCTCCTCCTACTTCTTCTTCTCCTTCTCCTCCTCCTCCTCCTTCTTCTCCTCCTCCTCCTTCTTCTTCTCCTCCTCCTCCTACTTCTTCTTCTCCTTCTCCTCCTTCTTCTTCTCCTCCTCCTCCTCCTTCTACTTCTTTTTCTTCTTCTCCTTCTTCTTCCCCTCCTCCTCCTATTTCTTCTTCTTCTTCTTCTTCACCATCACTACTACTTTAGTACCTTGGAGTGCATAGACCATACACAAGAACGTTCCAGTTTCAAACTTCTGTTTCTGCCACTGACGTCACCAGTCATAGATCCTGATATTGTAGTCCTGCTAATACTTTGCCAATGCTTCATCTACTCTAAATACTAAATGCCAAATAAGTGGAATATTTGGTTAAGTGAGTGAAAACCACTTCATAAAAACCACCTCCCCTCCAGGTTTTTGGGCGTTGTCAGTGGGCTAATTACTCATTCCCAGAAAATATGCATGGAGCTGGTGGAACATGACACTTTTTACATTTAAAATCTAAACTGACAGAGAAATCCCGAAGCACACATGGACCTTGAATAACCTGAACAGATAATATTACAGAGAAACTTTACCAACTGAAAAATCTTTCTAGTGACTGTCAATCACACATTAAAAGCAGCTCTGTGGTGAAACCGCTGTGCACTACTGGGATTTATTTTTTAAAAAGAGTTTTAAAATATGATAACATTAAAGTACAAAAACAACACAGGATCAATCCACAGCAATTAGTGAGATTTCTAAGAGCCGACATGACCACAAATGCACTGGAGAAAAGAGAATTGAAATGAATGAGAGTATGACTAGGCCAGTCTAGGTTTTATCAGGGCTTAACTTTCAGTAAACTGTGTTGTAAACTTATGCTGAATAGATGGAGTTGAAGACAGAAGTACAGTTGTGCTCATAAGTTGACATACCCTAGCAGAATTTGTGATTCTATGTCCATTTTTCAGAGAATATGAATAATAATACAAAAACGTTTCTTTCCCTCATGGTTAGTGGTTGCGTGAAGCCATTTTTTGTTAAACAAATGTGTTTGCTCTTTTTAAATCATAGTGACAACAGAAACTATCCAAATGACCCTGATCCAAAGTGGACATACTCTAGTTCTTAATCCTCTGTATTGGCCCCTTTAACATCAAAGCTTCAAGTCTTTTGTGGTCGTTGTGGATGAGGCACTTTATTTTCTCAGATGGTAAAGCTGCCCATTCTTCTTGGCAAAAAGCCTCCAGTTCCTTTCAGTTCTTGGGCTGTCTTGCATAAACTGCATGTTTGAGATCTCCACATAGTGGCTCAGTGATATTGAGGTCAGGAGACTGAGATGGACACTTCTTCACCTTCACTTTTTTCTGCTGTAGCCAATGACAGGTTGACTTGGCCTTGTGTTTTGGGTCATTGTCATGTTGTCATTCTGTCTGTGTATGTAAACTTATGAGCACAACTGTATATACTGTAAACCTGTGCTACTAGTTCAGCCTCAGAAATTCTCGTACCTGCTTCTCATACTTAAATGACAGAATGTTGGACATTTGCAAATACAAAATACCATTCATAACCTTTAAAATACTAAACAACATTTGCATATGTAGGCTGTGACAATGGTGTCATTGAACTGGGTAGGTTTAGGTATAAAAACATCTTGGTTAGGCTTAGAAATGGATGATGGTAAGGGTTAGAGAAGACGATTATTTCACGAACACAATTACAAACATGATTCAAAAGAAAACACATTTACTTTGTCCTTGAGACAGGACATGAACATACAGTCCACTGAGTCTCTCCCAGTTACAAATGTCACCTGGACACCATTGTACTGTTTTTCATGCACTTATTCAAACAGCCTCCAGAGGTATGTAAAACACATTTCAATCCCCTGGGTGGGCTGCATTTACATAAAGATAAAAACGTTCTCTCATGCTTTGACGACATCCTCATTTCCAGCTCTGATTACATTATGACGCTCTTCTAGGCCTTATAGAGGTCAGGAGGAAACACCGAACACTCAAGTCCATGGTCTGGCCAGACTTCATTCTAACAGAGAGTTTAACATGCAGTTGAATGTGTCAGGTGCAGCTGGTTGGTCGACTGTGGCCCTGTCTCTTCTCCTTAATCCGTGAACCAAAGGAATTGAGGACTAAACAACTGCTCAGTATTGTTTGATGATGTAAAACAACCTCCGGCTGTGTACTTTAAAACAGCTGCTAATACTCTTAATGCTCTTTTATTATTAAGTAGGCAATGGAGAAGAAAAATGACTTTGCTGGACTCATAAAGCCATTATTTAATGCACACTGCATTAAATAAATGAGTCTTGAGTTTAAGCTAAAATACTGAGTCAGTGTCTGCTTCCCTTGACATAGACAGGAAGCTTTTTTCTAAATGGGAAATCACTGCACCTGTCTCTGCACCAGCCACTCCATAAAAGCAAAGCATAAAACAGAAAAGCATGACTGAAGGTTCACAGGTTTGATCGAGGGGTAAAATGCTTATTTGTCCAATTGGACATTTCGTAATTTTTTAAAGCATTAAAACAAAGCCAAGTTGAATTTGGCATGATAGTATCTGATTTGGGTGATGTCAGTACCATACGGAATTCCTGCAGAGGGTGACAGATTACGATTTGGGTTCAGGTGCAAAATGTGCCAAATACTGCAGAGCTGCTGGTATGCAGGACAATGATTTTTACATTGTGCTTTGCTGATTCATTATCAGCAGGGCTTATGCAATAGATGACGTCAGGCGTGATAATTCTGTGAATATCTGTCAGCTGTTCCATATTTAATTTAAAATCTAGCTCTTTGTTTTCTTTTAATTACAACTGATAACACAATACAGGGGAATTGGCAAAGATAGTCGCTCATTATTATTTGTAGACCCATCTATATATTAAAAGCCAAGTGGCCTCTGTGTACATGTGTGTATGTGTATCCGGGGATTCACACAAAAATCCAGATATCGACATATTGATAGGACCAATATTTTGGGAGATATTAGTAATTTTGGAATTCAATAGCCTTACAATCACGTTACTATGCCCAGAACGCTTTGGCGGTGACTGCTGAACAAATACAATACAGCATGCATGAATACACAACAGCATAAAACCCACCACATCTAGAACCCGTGGATCCCCACGGGTCAACATGCTCGTTATTGTTTAATTTGTGCTTGTTGCCTCTGGGCCCATGTATCAACAAGCACAATGTGTGTTACAGTAATGACGCCGATGACACACAGTCATATATTTCAGTATCCCCAGATGATTGGAGACATGTTGAATGTATCAAAGATACTGGTAATTGAATGTCTAGTCGTGTTTTAGTTATACAATGACAAGACGACAAAAGGCACAGACATTACCAGCCAGTAAAACTCTTTTAGACTGCCACAGCTGTCTCTGAAAGGCATCACACAGTTTAGAATATTTCACATTATCCTTGATACAAAGTTAGAACTGGATTTGATCTTGACATCTCAGTGGTACATTACATATCTCATAGGCCGAGGCCTTTTTGCACAGATTCAATTCTGGAATGAGGCCACTTACTCCATGTCATTCCTTTACTTCCCAACTTTCCATCGTTCTAAACTTCATCTAACTTCATGTAATAAAGGCACAAAAATGTAATAAAATTGTATCAGTTAAAGTTGAAATGTGGGATAAAGTGGGGGAAAAAAGTACATTTACCAAGACAAAACATTTGTGACATGACAAGCTGAATCAGCTTGTGAAGCTCCAGTCTGCACTTTCTATAGCTGGATATAATCTTAAAATAAGAATGAGGATAGTGATAGTAAGCTTTAGTTTTGACAACTGCATATCAAGTATTGATGAATGAGGAAAATAAAATACATTTAACAATATCGAGAATTTCTCATTATTTCCCAGAGTACTTTTGGAGTGTGAAGTACTATTTGGACTGTATTAGTTTTACATGGGCACGTGGGGTAATGCCACTTTACCACAGGACGTCGGCAATATTAATGGCGAATTTGCATGGGATAAGAAACATCAGTAAAACTACCACAAGTGGGAGGGGTAAATCCATTCCCCTCCTATCACTATGTGTGTATGACATTGCTTCCTGTTATCACCACCAAGATAGGCTGGGTGGGGAGGGGTTGAGGTACAGGCAAACCCCCTAGGACTTTGTCTCCCCCGACATTTCTTTATATCTAAATAAATTATTGAGAAGAAGTTCTAATAAAGAAGTAGGTTTGGTTGATGAATATAGGGCCGGGAGTTGCAGATTGACATGCGCCGGCCAGTGCTTTGCCTTCAGCTCCATGCTATAAACTGTCTGGTCATCCGGATCAGACAAGGGGGGTCATCGAAACAGTTGTACCTAAACTAACCCTAACCACTGGAAAACTGAGTGCTTCTTCAAGAGCCTCCATGCTTGAAAATCCGCAAAAAACCACGTGTAAACAGGATATGACAGAATATCTACATGCATATTAACTACTGGTCTATTCACACAGGATTTGTATTACCTGGGGTCATTTTCCCGGACCCTTTTACAGAAGATTAAAGTCGTGTTAATCTTCACTGACATTGTGCGGTAATGATTACTGACGTAGCACATTCAGACAGGACTAAAATCTCTGGCAATTATTACTTTACCCCACATACCTATGTAAAACTAATCCTGTCCGAATAGGGCTTAAGTGTCACCTCTGATAAATATAGAAAATCTTTACCAGCACAGTTTTAAAATAGTCACATCTGTTGGAAAGTCTTTGGTCTGAACTGAGTTTTAGGGCAGAGAATGTTGATGGATAGGTTTGTAAATTAGGAGTTTTTAGTCTTATTAAGATGGACAAAGTTATTGTGTGATCAGTGGGAGCCATCAGTTTGAAAGAATGGGTGTGAAATGTGGAGTCCCCCAGGGATTTCTTCTTGTACCACTTCTGTTGAGTCTCTATTCTGGCAGTGGATCAAATTTTACAGAGGCAACGCCAACGCTGGTTACCATAGTTACACAGATGATACACAGATATATGTGACTCTCCAACCAGATGACTACAACCCAAACCCTACCACCCACTGTGTCAATATTTACAGCAAATAAATATTTGGATGAACCAAACTGTTCTTCCATGAAATAGGAATTACTCTATTTAGAATTCACCTAAATGGTTCTAACCTCATATGATTTGTGTGTTTGTCTTTATAATGTTTACTTAAAATGTTTTATCCATACACTGTACAAATAGTTTTTGTGGCTTTAAATCCAATTGTACCTTACGCCCTGTACAGCATACTGTATTGTTGTTCCACTAGGAATTAAATATGCTATATAAATAAAGTTTTGTTTGCTTATTAAAACCTTTAGTGGAGACTAAGCACAATGTTTGCGATGAGCACTGTTACCACAACAAGAATGGAAGAAGGCCATTTAGAGAGGATTCAAATGATGAAGTAATAATTGTGCTCAAGCTGATCAGGAATAGACTTTGAAGAAGGTAAACCAAAAAGCAAATTTGCAGACTGAAAGAAAAATGTATTTGTTTTGTCTTCCATATTAATTAGAGGGCATGTTTCCTCTGAGAGCATGAGAGCAGCAAAACATCCTTTAATATAAAAAGATGAATTGCAGTTATCATCTGCAATAGCCAGTGCAGCACTAGGGCACTCGTTTTATTTATATTTATTTACTTTCAGAATTGCCACATATATCCTCACAGCCTGGGATTCTCCAATTAGTTTGAGACCATAAACCACTATGTAACAGTATTACCAATCGCAGAAACAAGCCTCTAATCTATTGTTCCTCTCCACAGCCGGGAGATTTCTACGGAATTATTATGTCCATATCCTTACATTTAGCAGAGCTCCCTTAAAAATGAACTCAGAGGCTTTCACAGCTATTTTTGTTCTGTTTTGCTGTTCATTGTCTGGGCCTTAAACTGTTAATAAAGATGGAGGAGTCTGTGAAATGGATTTTAATTGCTCCGGTGATATGTTGTAGGTCAGATTCATTCCTGATAATCAATGGGACATACTGTACACCATAAACAAAGTGGAGCCAAATGTACGTAAATACAGGCAAAAATATTAATGTTTAAGACAAAACATGGAAAAGTGAGCTGTTGAATGTGTGCAAATCACTAAGGCACATATTTACAACATTTGCAAACCAAAACATAGATGTAATAGAAACATTTCTAGAGACTTATAGTATATCAGATAATACTTCAACCAATACAGTTACCAGGACTTGTTTGTCTGTCCTCCAGGTGGTTGGGGTGAGCAGTGGATTTTAGAATGTAGGACACTAGAGATTACATTCAGACACATCAGTTAACCTAACCTGACCATTAAAATTGGTCAACACTTATGAAGGTCATTTCCCCTCAGATCCATCCATTTTCTGAACCATTTATTTCTTGTGTGGGTCACAAGGGGATGAAGCTTACGTGGTGCCAGTTCATCGCCGAACATCCATTCATTATCACATTCAAACCTATGTGTTATTTAGATTAACCAGTTAACCTAATAAAGTGCATGTCTTTGGATGATAGGAGGAACCCAGAGAACCCACGCAGACATGGGGAGAACATGAAAACTCCACCCAAAAATGAAACCCAGGACCTTCACCTCAAATGTCAATGTTAAAATCATGAAACCCCTGCAGTTACATATGGTTGAAAAGCACATGAGTAGTTAATTCACTATAATGGTGAAGTATAAAAATCTACATGTGAACCATTATTTTGGTTCAGAAACATTGAACTTGAAAGTGTCAGTAATCTCAGAAACAAACAGTGATATTTGATTCTGTCAGTTTGGTTGAGAAAAGTTTGCCAAGGCCCAATGCTGCCAACCTTCAGTTTTAAAAAGAAATTCAAATGATGCATTTGGAGTTTAACGCTGCAAACAATCCTCTGTCCATGAGCTTACATTTGCCCAAATAAAAATTCCAAGTACAGATTTGGAGTTCTTTCCTGAAGGTGACTCCTGTCTTTTAGGTAGATTTCATAAGGCTGATTCCTGTTGAGATTCATTCTTTTTGATTTTTAAAGGGATGATGGACAGCTATAATGGCCATCAGATGAGTGGGAGGAGATGAAACCTGGTCATTAATTCAGATGAACCACCACCCAGACTTACAGTTTGGACTCTGATTATTCAGGGCTGTCTATTGGTACTTTTCAGTCATCAAAAGCCTTTGAATCATTACGTCCCTCAGCACCTGAGTGGAAGTGATGAACAAGTCAGACGACAAAGCTACTCCTGCCATCAAGTCGATGGGTTTCTGGCACTTTGAGTCGACTTTAAGTGTAGTGAGGAGGATGTCTGTCAGTAACTCAGCCACCTGCTGCTAACTCCTACATTTATTCATAAGTCTCAGACTTTGTTCTACAAGTGGGATTAAATCTATGTCACAACTCTTCATTGCTTTGCATTGTTTTGCACATTATACTAACTTTTGGGTCTGTGTGGTTTCAGCCGCGCTAGAGTTGAACCCATTTGCGGTGTAGGGGTAGATATGGGCCGCATGTGTTCAAACGACTGGTGTCACGCTGTCACTTAGCGGCGATACTTTATTCCTCACCACCTGACACGGCTATTGATTTCAGGTCATCAGCTTTCAGACAACTGGCCAGTTTTCTGTGGTATTCAGCTGTGACACTTACAAGTGGATGGTCTGTGTTCTTTTATTTTTTTCTTACACAAATACATCCAAGTGCTTCAAGAACTGATGGAGGCTGTGACTGTAGATATTTCTTTGAGATGTTCAGAAAATTACATTTGGTATTTTCTCTTTCTTTATTGTGGCTAGAGGCGTTCAGCACAAACACTGGCTGCACAGGACGTTCAATTTCAAAGTGTCTTGACACCATGAGACATGTCAAGACATCAGAGGATGGGTTCAGACTAGAGTAACCGAGGTTTAGATTCAAATAAAAGCATTGGGAGTCCTCCAACAGGACTATGCTCAAGAGTTTCACTGGTGGAGGTTCTGCAGTTGGCATAAGAACATATTTAATCTGTCATGGAAGCGAGTTTTATTCTCTTGCTAATATTAATACCATGTGAATTGGTGTGTCATTAAGAGAATTGCAATACTGGCTTCAATTTATGGAACGTGAAAGGAAAGACTTAAAAACCAGATGAAAAAGAAGAATGAAAAATGTCTGCAGACTGTGTGAAAAACCAGGTGTGGATGAACCCATTTTTGTTTGCATTTTCTTCTGGCTAAAGCTTTAGTCAAAACCGGTTCATATTACAGGGTGATGGTGGTGGTGTGTAAGATATTAGCCATGCCTCTTCGTATAAGATTTAAATAATCCTGTGCAAATCTGACAAGTGCATAATGTGCAAAAGAAAAATTTCACCCCAAATTACCTTTGATATTTTCACTGAAGACAGAGGTGATGTGATAACGTTAACTGTGAGACTTGGGCCTTTTGCCTCTTTTATCCGTTTGACTGGTCCACATTTCCCATTTTCCTTTAACCGAGGTCTAATGAAAATTAGAGGATTTTCCGAGCTCAGCTGCTTTTTAACCATATGAATCTAATTGCTAACTACAAATTTTCCTGTTTTAACTTCTTTATTTTTATCTTTACTGCACTCTCATTTTGTTTAATGTTTTATTCTCTATGATTTTAATGTAATTTTATGCCTTCGTAAAGCACTTTGAATTGCCTTGTGTATGAATGGTGCTATATAAATACATTTGCCTTGCCTTGCCTTGCCTTGTCAAATGCAATAAACTGAGGAAGAATTTCAACATTAAATACAAAATGAGGGGAAACAAAGAATCACAATGCAGCAATGTTCCTTCAATCCACGGTTTATAACTTTAGGATTAAACTGAAGGTAAAACCTCAGCTTGGTCGTGGTCATTTGGACATGTATCCCACATATATCCAGTATTTCTACACCTGTTAATAAATCAACACTTGAACGGAAATAAGTTTATGGAGCAAACAAACAGTTCTGCCTTCGTCTGAAAAAGATCCAGTTTTCATATTAACAGAGTGTATGATGGACAGTGTAGAGAGAACTGTAATTATTGTGAAATAAACTCCTTTATAACTCTACGTTAACCCACTTGCTATATGGTTATTTACTAAAGAAATGTGTTATTTAACAAAAATATTGATATCATATATATGTATTTCTTTTACTAAATATATTCTGTGTTTAACCCTGTCTACAGCTTAGTGACTGTACAGAATGCTGTCACTGACCAGTCAGAATAGAGAACGACAGCTCAACAAAACATCAACAACAAACCATTAAGCAGTTTTTTGTTTTTTGTTTTTTTTTCATTTGGGGTTTGGATTATTTTAAAATATAAGCTCTTTTTTCAAACAAAAATGTATTAAAATTGTTCATCAAGGTAATGTTCACAAATGAAAACCCTTACATGTCATTTCCCAAAGAGAAAAGCTAACACTAAGCTATAAATTTAAGACCACTGTGACTGTAACGTTTAATTTTCAAGATGTGGTATATTATGCATGAGTTCAGTCATGATCATGATCAGTAGCAGTAACAACCACCATGGTTTCTACTTGGCGAGATGATAACCATGTGTTTGGCTCCTTTGTCTAATTACACTTAACATTCTTCATATGAAATGGTGTTTCAATTAATCTCTCCTGTAATTTGTTCTCAAGCATTAGAGGCTTAACTGTCATCATTTCCATATGATTTGTCAGATTGTTCTGCCGTTTTTGATTCAACTCGAATGAATATGGAATGAGGAATTATAATGAAAGAAATGAGCTGGACAGATTAGTGTTCAGGTGGGTGTGATAATGTCCAAATGGCTGCAGGTTTATTACCATGCTGACTGTAATTCTACTGCACCTTGAATATTTCAGCTCATCTTCAGTGCAACAGGTTTTCCCAATTTCCCTGAGAGGATCAATAGGGTTGGTCCTTATCTTTCATCTTTCTATACCCTGAAGCTTTAATGTGAAGCAGCTTAGACTCAGCGCTGGATGATGGGGAATGAGAGAGGAAACATCTGCACCAACAGACATGCAGAAAGTGTCAGATGAAGCTGTGGACATTTACATCACAGTCAAATCCAATGCATCATGACAACGTAATAATGTGAAGATATTTAAAATATTGATTAAAAGGTTTTCTAAAAATTGCTAACCACTTTGGTGTACACCATTATGTGTTCATTTTATACATTTACATCTTTTTGTAATACTATTGAATCAAAAATAATGCTCGTCAGTAATAAATAACTAAAAATGTAGCTATCATGCGGTGCTTTCAATTAGTATTTAAATTATAAAAGTAATGAATGATGAGATTTCTAAAACCTTGAATCCTTAATCCTATCCTTAAAGGTAATATTTGTGATTCCATTGGTGTCAGTAGTGAATCAGGAAGTACCTAAAGCATTAAAGTATGACCCTTTCACCACAGCCACCATCATAATCAGGGAATAATGACACATTCTGGTTATAATCATCAGCTATTAAAACACACTATAAGTAATAGAAAGGCAAAGTCTGCAATATTTGAACAAAAACTTAAACTAGTCAAGGGTATACTGTTATTTTATTGTGGTTACATTTGTCATCAGTGTGTCCTTATGTTTCTTGGTTTATATTGGCATTGGCTTCACTGAACATCTGCTCAGCTGAATATCAGTATCTCGGTATCTCAGTATCTGCACTTTGTATCAACAGAGAGCGAACATAGTCAACATATTGACTATCAGTCATTTTGTGATTAATGCCAAAAGATTATTCAGCGAAAGTTGAAGAAACATAATATTTAGGATTTTAAATGATAATGGATGCAGATGTGAAAGACTCCGCAAAGTGAAAATGGTATAAAAATGAAAACAGCCTTGACATAAAGACAGTGAACACACCACAGCTGTGGTCTGACATTTTCTAATATAGTGTTTACTAGTTGTTATTTACCTTTTTCATGGTCAGAACATAACGAATAAAAAGAAACAAGACAACATTTTCATCTGTTTGCCTGTTCGTATCTGGAATGGTTGAATTAATAAACCATAACATATATAACTAAATAAATATAACAATGATAATTATCCTCATGTAAAAATATATCATTATAATATTGATAGATGTTTTATTACATATAAATATGATATTAACACAGCCAGTACCTGTGTATCTTTATAACTTCACATACATTTCTTCATTTCATTCATTTAACTACAAGGAATGAAGTGAGTTGAAACTTTTTTTTCCCATATTTTCATTCTTTAGTCTTTACCTTAGGAGGCGTCTCCAAATGTACAAAACCACATTCATGTTTTCTGTCCCTTTGCTTCTGTTTTTATCATTTCTTTTCTTTGAGGGTGGTGGTTATAGTGGCCACAGTCATGAGTGGAACGCTGTAAAAGGGGAAATATTACAGAAAATACCAGTAGTTTGAGAAAAATATCAGATCAGATGTCAGAGAATTCTTTTATGGCCCAGTCTGATGTATCTGTACTTATCTGTGCAATATAATACAGACTTTTTTTGGATTTAATCATGCTGTAATAATCGATGTAAGTCTTTTTTTTTTTGTATTTCAGAGCAGTTAATATGAATATTATAAATCCATTAATGACCCAGGAAAAAGGAGCCAAAGATAGTGTCGGTCTGACTAAATAAATTCCAACAGGTATTGGGTTTTGCATCACAATATCCACACTCTGAAAACTGATCAGCAGATTAGGTGGCATTCAGTGTCTTGGTAAATAAATTGAAATGTTTGGGCAAGTTCCTGTGCAGCCTCTAAACTGTATGAATATGACAATGTGTCAGAACGACGGAACAGTGACAAGTAAGCAATCCTTTCACTAATGCATAATCCCCCCTTTGACCTCAAGTGTCCTTAAGAAACTGCCAGGATGAGTTCAGCTCCAGCTGCCAAACGCCTTGTACGACGTCGGAGGGTATGTCGTATTTAATAGCTTATCCACAGCGAACATTTGCTTTTCTAATGCCAGTAATTTCCATTAGATGTGTTCGACAGCTATATAAGTGCAGAACTTATGCAAACGAGGCTGCAGTAGGAGTTCTTTTAAGGAAACAGACATGCCTTTTGCACTTCACTGACAGATATTGTAATTGATTATGTTATGTGTGAAATGTGTTCATTAATATATGATAGGACCTGTCAAGTAGACCGGCCCTTCAACCTGTTTTTAATGTCTATATATACTCTTATTTTTAACTTAGGAAGGGAAGTAAGAGGAAAGCATTTGAATAAGAGATAAAATGACTTAAGCTATGCATAAATCTGTTTTTAATGTTGAAAAATAGTAGAAGTTTTCAGGAATGAAAGGCACTTGTGACACTAGATGACAAGCAAACTTTTGGTTTCCCTCCGAGTGTCTGTTCCACCAAATCAACAACTATTTCTTGGATTGCTGATGTATTAATTCTGTCACACCAGCAAAGTGAAAAAGTTATTTTTAAAGTGAAACTTTCCCTGAAGTCGTTCAGGTAGGTGAATGTGGGAGGTGTGTCTGAGATTATATCATTGATCACCTCATGCCTTTTCAAGAAGAAGAAAATAAGTGGAAGATGTTATGTTTATACATTTATAAATGACTTTATAAAAGCTATGGTGGACAATGAAACCTATATGAAAACAGAGACTGTTTCAATAATATTTGCAGTGGTTAAGAAGTGGTATCAACAAGAACCACATGGAACACATGAATGTAAACTCAATAAAGGATACATTCATGTATAATGTGAATTCTTTACATTCACACCATGAGGTTTTGCTTCTATTCCCTTTCAACTTCGCAGTGACTCACTGCTGTAGAGTCCTTTCAGGTCCATTAGTGCATTCTGAAAAGTATAATTGAAACAGGTCTGTATTTTTATTAAAGATCACCACCACTTGCAATCACAATGTGAAGATGAGACTTGTGGTTCAAAGGTTCTCTGAGAGATTTCTTCAAAGCTAATGATGTTTTCAAAGCCGATTATCGAGACAGAACAGAGGAAAGGCTGAAGGGTCATTTAATACATGAATCAAACTAAACTGTAAAATGATCAAACAGTGAAAAGAGTCAAGGAGCCTTCAGTCAGGTCCAGTATAGAACAACAACGTATTATCAGATAGTACCAGATAAAAAAAATTAAAAAATAAAAAAAATAGAGAAGATTTTTGCACTTTCAAGGCGGTCAATGATTTCCCCCAAAATGGAAGTTTATTTTATAGCACTTGGACTTGCTTCTGATATGTAAACCATCCCATTAAACTTTTCCTGTTCCAGAGTGGTAATATCAGAATTATCTCCATGATTAAAAAAAAACAAAAAAAACTCCGCCCTTTTCTATCTGTTCTTATCTCTCAGTACAATCTCTAAATCAGCGCAGTTCTGGTACAGATAGTTTGTTTCAGCTGCAGAAAGAACCAGGCCTTTTTTAATGAGGTTCTTTATTTCCTCTGTTGAATAAGTGCAAATGCTTTTAGTGTGAAACCTTGTTTCAGCTTTTGTGGTACTAGAATACACTTGTACAAACACAAAACTTCCTTAACTGTTACAAAATAAAAGCCTTGTAACATTTCAGTGACTGAAAACCATTCATCATTTAACTTGTCATTTGTAGAAACAATAGAAAACATTCCAACAAAAAGCTCAGTGTCACTGAAGATAAGACACACATGCAGTGACTGTGATTGGACAATAACTCCAATGATCTCAAACAACAGCCTGGTTACATCCTTCAGTGTATTCAACTAAACCTGTAAAAGTGAACTATGATAGGTTTATGTATGGAAGTTTTGTTGTTGTCAGCCTTAACACTGCCTATTATAGATCCAGTCTATAACTGACTGCATGTTTTTATTTGAGGACCAATCATATTCACTTAAAAACAACCTGAGAAATAAAGTGTCAAAACCTGATTTTCCTCAAACATCCACTTGAGTTTCGGTTTCAAAACTGAGTAAATCCCCATAAACCTCAAGATAAAATGCCCAACTTTACAGCAGACATAAACATTTTAAAGCCTGGACCAAATAACAACTGTGTATCTGATAATTTTCCTTATTTGTGACATCTGTATTCTCAGCAAAAATATAGATTTTACTATGTAACTGATCTCTTTAATTTTTTAGATATTTTTGCTGCCACATGTCATGTATGAGTTTGTTATTTAATTTCTATAGATAAGGTGCACATTGTTGCAGCTGTAGACGAGTCAAGGACAGGTTTAGGATCCAGGATCAAGTGTTTCACACGAAAGTGGCATAGTGCAAAAGTTTACCAGTACTGCATTAGCTAATATTAGTATTCACTCTGTATTTCACTGTATGATGTGTTAGCTAGCCAACCACTACTACTACTACTGTTTATACATGGCATAAACCTGACATTACTACTGTCAACTATATGGGTTAACATTTATTGAGTGGCTGAAATTACGTTGTAACGCTCAACATAACAGTATGAGCAGTGTGATCACTTCTCACTCTTCCCTGTATTCACCCTCTGATCCAAATATGGTCACTTTGGGTTCACACTATCAAGCTGGTGGTGACCAAATGCAGAGTTTAAACAAAATTAACTATGGGTTTAGGATGTGGCTGCACCAGAAAGAGTGACACAACAGTCAAAGCCAAATCCTTTAATCACTTAATGCAAATAACATTACAAAAAGACTGCATTTCATAAAGCCAAAGTTTGGTTGTCATTAACATCCCTGCACACTGTGGCTCAGATTGTGTAACTTCAGTGTGGCCTTTTAATTGACATGAATAATCACATTCACATTTTCACCACTGGGAAGTGTGAGCTATTAAAGCAGTGGTGCATAGAATCACGTTGTTCTTTATTTATTTTTTTGTCGTTAAAATGAAGCTTATTGACCTTTTAAGATGAAACGTGTTGTGACAACAGCTTAAACCACCGCTGACTGTTTACAGGCGTTATGCACGCCATGGCTAGTGTGACACTACTGGTTGGAAATAAAAATGTCAACACTAAAATCATTGCATTTTATTGTTTTATTTGATGTGGTGGAGCGCAGCAGGACAGGGCTGTTGGGGAAATGATTAATTTCTCCAGTAGAAAGAAAATAACAGTGCACTAGTGTAGTTAAATGTGGTTTAATATATGTACATACTGTATATGATCGAATGAAACTCAATGTTATTAATGTTTATAAAATTACCTGATATTTACATTATATATCGTAACAATTTAGGAAAGAAACTAAACATGTTTTATCATTTTTTAAAAATACAGTATCATTTTCATTAATTCACAGTTAGTGGGTTCGATTTCAGGAAAGTCATTCCCTACTTAAATTAATTTACAAATAATGTTTTAGTGTAATATATACAAACTGCCCTTCCATCAGAAATATTCTTTGGGTTATAATAGATAAGTAACCGTGAATATCTAACATATGATATCTGAAATGAGTTTTTGGTGGTTGTTGGACTGCAGATCTTCAGAATGACCCATATACGTCCTTGGTACCAATATGACAGCCAAAAAGTCTGAATTTAAAAAAAAAAAAAAAAAATGTGAGGAGAAGTAGAGTTTCTGACATTTCACACTAATGCTGAACGGATCCATCGCTGATGTGTGTTGAGTGGTGTGAAAGTTGACCCAGATGGACAGTAAATATCAACACTCAGGGGATGTCAACATATCAGCACTTCAAAATGTGTGAAATATAACTCTTAACTTGACTCAGATAGACATTTTTGAGTGCTGTGGTCCTCTTCGATACAGTTATCGATTGTCTTTATTGGTGCTTGTAGCACTCTAGTCTAGTCTGTTGTTGACATTCTTTATTTTTGACTTATTACCACTACATAAAAAGGAAAACTAGGATTCAAGCATTTTTGTGTGCAATGCAACAACCATACCTGAAAACTCAAACTAATGCAGACTATAGATGTTATGGAGATAACATGAAGACCAGAATACAGAATCTTTCAACAAAATGTAATTGAAGCTTCTGATCAGAGGACTTTTGTATGTATTCAGTGTGTTCAACCAGTATGTGACCCCTGAAGGTCACAGTCATATTGATGCAGCTAACATATGGATTCATATTTCAGTCAGTGCCCTTGGTGGGGGGTGGGTGGGTAGGGTAAAGGAGCTTCTGTCAATACTCCCATGGTCACCCCAGTCCTTCTCCGACACAGTGTGCATCCCAACAGAGGTGCGTCAATGTGCATTTTATGGGATAAACTCAGATAGCCTGTTTTTAGTGTCTTTTATTTTATTTATATGTGGTCATAAGGCATTCACAATGATTACACATGAGCACATTTGAATACATATGCAACCATCCATCTGGTCCATTTCTACATTTGTCCCATGCATCTGTCTGATCAGACCATGCATTCTGTAAAAAAAAAACATTCAAGGTTTCAGTCAATAAAACAAAGTCCAACCCTAAGAACACACTTGTTGTTCTCTTATGGAACATATAAAAATGGCTTAAATATCATATAACACAATATCAATATCATTAATATTCCACAAGCTCCTGAGATGTCAGGTGGTAACCGGTTCATTCACCTTCTGCATTTGGACCACCACAGCTAAAACATCTCTTCCCTAACAGAAAACACCACTCTAGTTGCAGCAGTTGCAGGTATATAATTAGCTAATTTGTTAGCGTAATTTAGCTAAATCATTAATTGAGTAAAGCCTGCCAGCTAACATCATGCAAAGATTAGCAAACCAATAGTATGTGCTAACAGTTGCTAGTGTTTAGAGATTTTTAATCTGGTTAGGCCTTTCCTGGTTAAATAAAGGTTAAATAAAAATAAATAAATAAAAACAGGACTGTAATGACCTAATATAAAACTCAACATAACAATCTGTAATGGATTATATCATTTGTCAGCTAGATGCCTAGTACAATATAATGTGTCCTGCACTACACAAGGTCGATTTTACTGCATGTGTTGACATTAAGTATTTTAAATGACTTAACAAAACAGTGCTAGTTAGCTATGCAGTGAAACGGTGAAAGTTCAGTAAACTAGCAATAGCATTAACTCAGTGAGTATCAGCTCTTACACTTCCCCAGCACCATCTTTTTCTGCATATTGTAACTTCTGGTTCCAGACAACCCACAATGGTAACAGAGTTTTAGGTTCAAAATGTCAGTTCACAGACGAGTGGATGATGACACTATGGTCAGCTCCACTTATTTTATACAGTCTGTAATGCAAAGCAGTGTCAGTGGAGAACCTCAAAATAATCATGAATGTCGAAGTCAGACAGGCTTCAAAGGGACATTGTTTCAGACTTATTTGTGCAGTGCACTGAGTAAATGAGCATCATTTAAAGTGCTTCCTTTTTTCCAGGTCTGTAGAATGACAGCACTCGTGGAGTAACACCTTAAGACACATGCAGTTCACTGTATAGCATTTTGCATAATGTGCTGTGACATATAAGCTCCAGAGGATCTGGTTTTCACTCTGAGTACATCCCGGGGCTAAGCAGCGTCACATTTTATGACAGCTGCCAGTTCTACATGTCCTCCAACGGTGGTCCCTGTGTTGAGGGACGAGGAGGTGCAACTGTGTGGAATTGATACTGGAGCGGTTTTTGCCTGGCTGAATCACAGAGCGAGCTCCATCCCAGCTCGTTACCTCGGCTCAGTGTGCATGTACAGTATGTGTTGGAGGATACACTACACTGTACAGGTGTGTGTGGGAGGCACAGCTGAATTGCAGACGCCAGATTGTACCATATGTGAGAAACTTACAATTTTTGAATCAAGTGCAGCTTTATTTCTAGTGCCTGCCAAATGATAGAACTGCATACTTGAACCTTATAAGACATTTACCTCTGCGTTACATAAGTGATAGCGCAAAACATTTCCAATGAGCCGCTAATGTGCTGACTATGTTTTAAGTAATAAAGAAGTAGCACACTGCAGTGTCGTCATTAGAGATTAGCAGGACATCTGTTTTCGCCACCAGGCTGCCTACAACAGCACTTTGTGGCTCAGCATACATTCATATCTGTCCCAAGTTGAAACTCTTCTTGCTGATGATATTTGGCTGTTTTGACTCTGCTATACACCCGCTAAAGTGGAAAAAAACAAAAAAAACAAAAAAAAACAAGATAAATTGCTCCTTCCACACATACAGGGATGCAGCTGTGTTTTGAATGATTGCCACCCAGTATAGACTCAGTACAGTGGGTATGTGCTGTGACACAGAACTGTGGAGGCGTCGGCATCATTGGTGTAAAGATGAGAAGGTCCAGCTGCTGCTGATGGTTCTCCTTCTGTATCCCATCTGTTCTGTGGGACAGAGCTAACTAGTCACCTAATCACACTCATTTGTGCCGAGCTCAGCACAATGCAACACCCAAATATATTCTCTTCACCTCAGTACCTTCTGTAGGACTTGAAGCTGCACTGCCTAATGCTTTTTCAGCTTCACTGGGCAATAATTCCATAATTACCTTTCAGCCTGTTGTAACTCAACTTGTCTGACATGAATCGTGGAATTACCAACCACTTCTAACCCATGTCGAGAGGATTTTGGCCTCTAATAGGTGATTTCAGACTAATATAGGAGTTACATAAATGACTGGCAGCTGTAATGACCAATCACTGTTCAGATTTCTCAGTCGTGACTGTGTTGCTCTTTGTTCGACTCAGTAGCGTGAGTATGTCTTTGTATTAAGAAGATAGAGCTGCAATGTCTGCCCCCCCTCCCTTCCCCCGGATATCATCTCCTGTAGTTTTTTTAGACTTTACCTGCAGAGTTGAGGGAGTTCTGTCATACTTTTCACTTCCTGTACTGGTGAATGTACAGATATATTAAATCAGTGCATGATGATGTGGCTCTAATATGTTGGTTAAGTAGCTCCGACGGCCTTGGGCTGCACCATCACAGTATGAATAGTGTGGTCAAGTGGAGTTCTAATAACACTCTTAAGTACAACACAAAGACAAGAGATTATTCCACATCCGAGCCTCATAATGTCCCTTTTGTTATCCGTAATGAAAAACTCAAAGAGTTTTCATATAAATACAATGGAACATCATTAATTCTCCTGGAAAAATCCCACTGACTTTTCTGCAAAAAGACAAAACAGGCAACTTATTTTCTCCATCACCTTCGGTCTTTTGGGGCCAGTAGACTTTTGGTCTTTTGTGATTACAAGTGCTCTTCAGTTTTGTTCTACACTATGGTACAGATGGTACAGAAAATGTGCTTTGTTGTGGGTCATTGCCTTGAGAGACTTTTCAATCAGTCACTAGAACTCATCACTGCTGCTATAAAGCACAGTCTCTGGCCATAGACATGTTCAAGATAGCAAATACAAACAGGATTACATGACAGAAGGTGTACCACTCAGTTCTGGAACTAAATGCGGAGTGTAGTCCCAGATCCAATCTTTACAGTTGTTGTAATGTCTTCATTTTATTGATTTTGTGATGTTGTAAATGGTGATACTGAGATACAAGAAAAGTACCAGACTTGATCTGACAAGAAAGCATCATCTTCAGTGGCATTGTTGACCTTTGGCTGTAATTTATGGCTTTGTCACAGGAAGAAACAACCTGTCATTTACATTTACAGCCATCACAGATCTTTCTACGTTTAAGGTCAATTTGTTAACAAATAAATTATACCTTTTTTTTCTCCTTTATATTTAGTCTTTTTTTCAGTTTTCCAAGTGGGAAACATAATTATGTGTGCACATTATTTTTATTTTCTAAAATCTATAAAACCACCATTTTCCTTTGTGTCTGAAGTCTATTTCCACAGATACTGTCGCCTTCAGAAACACTTTAATTTTTACAGCATTTAATATTTGTTCAGCAACAGCCATTAGGTCATGTAGAGTGTTTTTACTGCTGTAAAAGGCCAAAACAGGTCAATTTAAGGGTTAGTCATCCAGCTGTGAGAGCTGGGCCACAATCGTATCAGAAAATATTAAGGTAATAAGGGTAATTATATCTTATTACCCTTATAATGGTTGGAGTGTGTTAGTTTTACAGTGTTACATACAGGTAGCTTTACCGACTCCCTCACTGCAAACACTGCTTTAGTTTTCAGGTCCATTCATTTCTCGTACATCTTAGAGATTGCTGCCTTGGAGATGTCCTTGAAGTTCTCAGGACCACCATCATGCTTTCACAGATTTGGTTAGGTTAGCTGTAAACCCACCCTGCAATCTGTTCATATACACAATAAGAGTAGAAAAGGCATAAAGTACATTTCTATGCAGGTCAATGTTACATATATGGATAAGGACAGTGGGTTTAGACTGAGCCACTGAATATGTGTTGGTCTTTTGTCATTTATTCTGGATTAGTTTGAAGAATAGACCCTCAACTGCAGGTAATTAGCTCATTGATAAACTCATTAAGAATCTGAAATGTGTTGTTGAGTCAATGGAAAAGAGCTAATGAATCTCCACCGGCCGCTGTGATAAACCTGCCTCTAATTCCATCACGGTTTTTAACGAGTATGAGCTTAAATACGTAACACAACACAAGCAGGGCATTCCTTTCAGTTTTTTGAGAATTTATGAAAACACCATTAGGTTTCTGAAGCCATAAAGAGAATTTCAGGCCCTTTCTTCTCTCTGTACATGTTAGAGTTTGTGTTACATTTCTGTCTCATTTTTACCAAGTCCGGAAAGAATATTCTCTTTCTGATTCTAAGATAAAAACCTCATTTGAACATGTCCTTTCAATGTTGAAAGAAACCCACAATAAAGTCACATGGGATATTTGACATAAAATGTATAACTTCACACATGAATTTCTCTGTTTTTGAAGTCATGCCATGTTGACTTTTTCATATTCTTCTGTCTCATATCCAGTGCATGTATTATTTTTTTCTGCTGTTCCTTATTAGATGTAATAATATAAAGCCAAAAAAATGAAAGTCAAAAGGGAACCCAAAACCAGATAAATATTACATTAACCAGCCTTGAATCGTCCTTTTTTTATCTCACTGGCCAATAGGCCATGAGCTATTGTGAAGGCAGCATCTTCTCTGATGAAACTACTGGATGGATTCATTTCAAATTTTATGTGTAGCTTCCTTGGGACAATGTCTACAAAGTTTGTTTACAGTTTTGAAATATTTCGATTTTAGAATTTTTTTTTTTAATTTGTAATTTTTTACAAATTTTTGAATTATTAAAAATGTGCTTTTAATTATAATGGACCATATTTTGATTTTTTTTAAAAAAATATATAGAAATGGTACAGATATCAATATAGTTACTATTGAGCACTGATAGGAAGTCATATATGGACTTTCATTTGGGTCCATGACCTTTGACTGTGAGTAACCTTGAAGAGTCAAACTCATTATTACTCTCTACATTTCATATGTTTTTTTTTTGTTGTTTTTTTTTTTCTTTTCTGTCAGTGTGTATGTCTGTTGTCTTTGTGCTGTCATTGTGAGTTGATGATATTGTCTTGTTTAGTAAGTATGTAACTGTTTTTGTTCTTTGAAAATCAAAAATAAATCTATATAAAAAAAAAAAAAACTAAAATTCACGGTCACCAATGTCTAGATTTCAACAATCTTCTTCTCTGAAACTACTGGTCGGATTCATTTCAAATATTTATGGAGCTTTAATGGGACAAAGTTTGTTCACAGTTTTCAGAAAATAATGATTTTTGAAGCATTAAAATTTGCCTTTGCTTATAATGGGCCATATTTTGATGGCTTATAACATGGTAATGGTTACAGATATCAATGTAGTTACCATTGAGCACTGATAGGAAGTCATATGTGGATTTTCATTGAATTAGTTGAGTTCTCCACCAGTAAAAGTACCACCCACTTCTATTGGGAGACTGATATTCTGCATCATGACCACAGGACTCCAACATAGCGGCAGAACCTGACAACCTCACAAATTCAACTTGTTCCTGATTCATAATAGAACATAGTGGTGAGCTACAGGGCCACTGGTCTTAATTTTATGGTATAAATTGTGTGATTGAATTGTTGTAGACCTCCTCATGCTTCATTGAGCTGTTTTATTGGTTCATCTTCAAATCTAAATGGGCACTTTGGAGTAAGCATTCTGTTGGTTTAGGATCAGTCTTACTAAAATAACACAATTAAAAAGGGAAATTGACTCTCTTTTACTGCGGTTATTACCTTCAGCTCCAGTGTCCTGTCATCTTTACTTGCTCTCTCTGGGCTAATTTTAATTGTTTCAGAGAGGATGATTGTCAGATGCGATCGTTCATTTCAATGACTACAAGAACATGAACAAAAAAATCCACTTCTATTCTGACAGTGCTCTGAGTTTGATCTATGTCACATGAACAGCAGATTCTGTTATTCTGGATAGATTTGAGGAACATTCTTTTGTTCTCAGTTGGGATTTATTCTGCATTTTTAGACATATCTTTTTCCTGTTTACAGTCACTAACCAATATTTTGCAAAGTTGAAGAAACTATTCATGATCAAACCAAAAGAAAAGCCCACGTTTGTGATGAGAAGGACAAACACACCTCCTACTGTGGAACATTATGAAAGACTTGGATATCAGGGTGTTTGGATACATGCAAATATCTCAGCACCGACCTTTCAAGAAGGCGGTTGAATGAATTAAAGAAGGAGGTTGTGTCCACACTGTTGAACAAGTCTGATGAAATGACTTCGAATGGATGGAAAAGGCTGCCAGGATGTTACCCAACAGTCAGAGAACAGCTCAGGACACTCACTAGCCTTGTTTTCCCTTCTGTTTCAGAACAAGAGCTTGAAAAACAAACTTCTCTCTGGAAACAAACTTTGCGACGCCTATGCTGAAGAGGTAAGGAATTCCAATTAGTACAGTTTTTTTTATCATTTACATAATTAATTATCAGCTCCGGCTACATAATTGTTCATTGTTCATGCAACGGGTACAAATCACAATCACAGTACAAACAAATTTCCTTCTCAGCAAGTAATGTTGATAAAGAGAAGAGTGACAAATGCAAAGTGGAGCTGGTAAATAATATTCAGAGGTTCTAGAGTTGGTTCTAATGTTCCTGTAATGTAAGATAATAAAGGGTCCAAGCACCAACAGTGTATATGTGTATAACCTTTAAAGATGCACTTCATGTCCCTGGGAGCCACAAACTCAAACAGGACAAATAATAAGAGTGTTTTTCTTAAAATACATTCACTTATTAATGGGATTAGACCATTTTCACATGACTGAATAATGGTTGAGTTGTTGACTTTAGTGGACAGACTGTGGTTGGAATGCCAGTTTGGAACAGCATATTTATCACTTTAGGTTTTATATTCTGTCTTTCAAAAAAGCATACTCAATTGGCCTTTTATTTAAAGATTATATTTAGTCAAGGTTCCTTTTACATACAAGATGCAGGCAAAACTGGACCAAACATGATGTCACATGAGACTGTTTTGTAGGAACAGCACAAATCACATAGAATCTGATTATTTCGATTCTAATCTCTTTCAATTCTATCTATGTGGTCCTGAATCAATACAGACCTCAACTTTTTTATTATGACCTCAGTCTGAAGAGTCATATCTGAATCCTTTCATCTTGCAAAGATATTGGAGATTTAATGGCAATTCATCATAACTCTGCTCTGGAGAAAGTCACTCACACACTATAAAGTCTGTAAAGTAGATCAAATGGAACATATAGGTCTACATATATATGTACATGTACATATACATGTACGTATATGCATATACATATACAAATTCCTATACATGTACATATACAAATACATAATGTACATATATGCATATAAATATACATGTACATATACATACACATATACAAATACTTATACATTTACTGCACATATACATATACATATACATATAGACATGAATGCAAAACATAATGATAAAACACTGACGGAGATCTTTGTAGTATTTTTACTATGTCTTGGTATTTTTACTGAAGGAAATGATCTGAACACTTCTAATACGACTTCAGGATTGTGACCAGGTCACAGTGGAATGTGATATTGTGACATTTTAATCAATAATGTAAAAAAAGTGTAATGTGTATTAAAAAAAAAGAAATCGGTTCTGTGCTATAAATCAGAAATAAAGCAGGTAGTATGAATGTGTAAAACACAGTGTTAAGTGATTCTTTGTATCAAATTTTGTTCTTTGCTTCTGTTACATGAGCTGTTCATTTATTGATTATGTGACAGGATCACTGTCAACTAGAGATTGATGCTCATATTTTGGTAATAGAAGCTCTAGTCTGTATATTAGCAGATTCTCAATGCTTCACATTCAATGAAGGTTGCTTATTTTCTGTTGATAATTTGAAGCACTAGGAAGCAAGTTTTTGTTCTGATTATCTTACTAATCTAGAGTTTCAATCAAAAACACACACAAGAATTTTTATTTTGTTTTATATCAATACTGTGTACTGCTTTCCTGTGTTTTTATGCCTTTTCGCTGATGAACTTAAACAACATCAATGTGACGTAGCTTTGTAAAACACTAGTGTATGGGAAGAACAACAACACAATTTTGAGAAAATACTTCAAAACAGTTAGTGAAAGACTGACATGGCTGTGGGTGGTAACTACATGTCGGTGCTTGGACCCTGTCATAACTCAAGTTGTAACTCTTCATTTCAACTCCACAAAAGATGTTGAAGGTGATATTTTGTCTGTTGTATCATGTATATTTTTTCGCTTCTGTTGTGATGTAAAGTCCCACTAAAGGTCAGAATTACCTCTCTCTCACCTCTTTGGCTGCCTGCAGTGTATTCCATAGAATCTGGTTTTTACCAATTGTTTCTTTGACGGTTGTATGATCTGCACAACTCAGGTTGGAGTAAAAACAGCTGCAACAACCTTCCCTGTGTCCTTCCTGCTGTCACTGATTGTTCTGTTGTGTAGTGGTAGTCGGCTGCCGGCTGTTGTGGTCAGCGTCGTCCGCTGGCATCAGCTTCACATGTTACTGAAGCCTTGAACTCAGCTTTGAACTGCTGCTTTTCCCTTCCTGCTGACCAGTGCTCCTGCTGTAATTTAACCATGCAGGATCTTAGGCAGTGGCTCCTCCAGCGTATTGATGACATGCCCCAGTCACTACCGCTGCTGCTCTGCAATTATGGCTTTAATGCTTATGCAGTTGTGCAGGTTGGAGTATTTCCTATAAGCTGGCTACAGTATGTTGAATAAGGTGAGCTTGTTATAATGCAGAAGACCAGGCTGATGCAGACAGAATGATAGATAGCACCCTTGGTGTGGAGATGGAGATTTTTCTTTGGAAAGACCCTGGACTAGACTTTGCCTACGGCAGCTACAGCTCATTTGATCAGTGCTGCAGGATATTTCCAAGGTTTTTTAAATGACAGTACTATTGTTGGTAGTTTGAATTTCCAGGTAAAGACAAGTGGTGGAGAGCAGGTACCAGAGAACAACCCAATGAAATGAAAGAAAAAACCTCAGGGGTGGTGAACTCTTTCAGGATGGCGGTGTCCTAATCCGTAGGCCACGAGGGCTCACTGAACGAGGCAATGACTGGAAAAATCATATGAATAATAAACCAAGGACTTCAGTCACTACATCTCAATCTAAATGAGCACTCGTGGGGGATTTTAGAAAAAATACCTTCCACTGGTGTCATCCATATGGCAAATAGGGGAATTCCCAAATAAATATCATACAAAAACAGTATGAAGAAATATAACACAGATGTGTCATGTCTAATACACTGAAAAGCTATTTAGACCTTGAAGGTTGAAGCCCAGACACCAAGTAAATAACACTTAAGTATAGAGTTACTACAAACTACACACTCGCGGTTCTCAACTCAAAAGGTATAACCTGGACTAAAGGTAAGGACTGTTCTAAAGTAAACCTAAAACCTACACCTCATCTTAAACCTTAAAACATTCATTTACTAAACATTCCGCAAATATTTGAATTAATCTCTCAAAGCATTAGATGCAATACCTAACATACAATTTAAAAATATTATCACTAGAAATGGGGACAGGTGGAAGAAACTCTGAACTCTGCACAGATTTACATACACATTTCCACAGTACCTGCCCTCACGTCTTTATTAACAGTATCTTGTCAGAGTAGAATACTGTCCAATAGTCTTATAGTCCATAGTCCAATCATCCAGTAGTCTAATAGTCCAATGGTCTAATAGTGTCCTTCTAGTCATTTACAGTCTGTAGACTTTACATGATGTTCTGAAGGCTTTAATTTGTCATAAAAAAACGGTTACATTTAATATAATTATTTATCCAAATATCCCAATAAGTTAATGTTTTATTTCGTTAGTACTATGTTTTGATGTTTTTTTTCCCTTTAACCCAAATCATGACACAGTCAACATCAGTTTAACCATTTCGTTGTTGTTTGTACAGTGCAGTACCGTCACAAACTGATGTTAAATTTATCATCAGTATGTGTCAGACCACAGTCTCAACTCAAGGCCTATTTAAGCCACTTTGTCACATGTATGACACTGATTAGTGTGTAGATGGCATGTGACTACCGTTGGTGTGTTGTCAATTCATCAGGTTGTATTTTCGGTTTCAACAGAGAAAAATGAACAAACCAGCAACATCTCATACTTTTATAAACTGATGCAGTTTCTTCAAGTGTCATTGTTCTCCCATCACCTCATATCATCTCCCTCTCATCCTGTCAGAATAATAAAAAAATAAAAAAAAATATCCATAAATACATAAATACATTTCTGCATTTCTATGTTTTTTTTATTACTTTTCAGACAGTATTTATTTTTATTACTTCTTTTCAACAATCCCAATGGTCCACCACCACTCCTTTTTCTTTCCCACAGTTCTCACAATATCCTGGTGTTATGTATTTTCACAATAAACAGAGAGAACAAAAAGAACTAAACCATGGACTAAGAGTAATACTGACTTACTAAAGTTGGCTGTTTGGTTCAGAACATTATCCAGGGGAGGTTTTATGGCTAAAAGTTTGGTTCAGATCAAAATGAAATGTCAGAATGTCAAGATAGACTGAATGAGGTGTGAAATTAGCCTTAATACTGTTAATATTTGTATTATTTTTATTGTTGCCATAATTAGTATCATATGAACGACCTCACTCATTGTCAGTCACTTGACAACATCTGAACTGGAGATTAAACTGTATTTTTCCACCAAAGGAATCACAGAGGTGAGTTGGATTTGGAGTCTTGGACCAGTAAAGACAATGCTTGGACAATAACATATTAAAGTTAAGTCTGATACATTTTTAGCGTCACTAAAATTACCTTTCAGCTTTTAATAATTAAAGTTATTTGGGATGATAGGGATCTGTATCTACTCTTTTCTTATGTTTTCAGACTGTAGAAAATCTACCCTGTGCTGAATTAAAGGCATCTTCTGACCAGTGGGGGATAATATCACATTCATTTTCACATTGTGGTGTTTTATGTTATTTTATTTAAATTTATTTTAGTAAATTTTATTTATTTATTTTTCATCGAGAGGAGGAAAGTGAGGCGGTTCAGGTCAGGATTCCTCCTCGACCCCTCCCTGGTGAGGGGTTTTCAGGCATGTCCGTCCAAGGGGAGACCCCAGGGCAGAACCAGAACACTGGAGAGATTATATCCCTCAGCCTGGGAATGCCTCAGTGTACCCCCGAGGAACTGGAGGGGGGGTCTGGGCTTCTCTACTTAACTTGCTCCCCCCGAGACCCGGAACTGGATAAGTGGGAGAGGATGGATGGATGGATGGATGGATGGGTGGATATGTTTTCACACAAATAAATACGTTTATAGAAAGGTGGTTAACGATCAATAGCTAAAGCTGTCAATCACAGATTTAACCCTGCCTGCATTTTCTACAGCCCAAGTCCACACAAGTGTAAATGATCATTTCCCAATTAAAAAATGCTGAAAGGTAATAATATAAATTTAGCTCAATAATGGTAAAAAAAAAAAACAATCAGGCTGTGCAGCTTGAAAAGGACATTAGTTATGTTCCTTAGAGACTCATAAAGTCATGTTAAATGGTACCTGATGCTGGAGACTTTTGAATTGATCCCACAGTCTGCTCTAACACTGAGGCTCCTGTTGAGACTCTGTGAAAGTTAAAGGCCTGCTTTCTGTTCCAAACACTCCTCCTCCATCCAGCTGAACATCCGTGACTTTTCCCTGGCTGAACTTATTGAAGTCATTGCTGTGTCGTCCAACTGTGAGATGACTACGATGGTACATTTGATTGTGTAGTCATGTCTGATTGAGATACTTGAGAAGACTCCAGAGGCTAAAGAGGTTCTGATTGAAGTCGCTCAGTCCCACTGAGCCAGAACCTTCCTAGAAACACTGAGGAGATGATCTGAAAATCTACATTTCAATAAAAGGACTGACTGGCCTGGCAACATGTAGCTAATATGTGTCAGTATTCTTTTCAGATGCGTATGTTTCCACTGGTTTTATCCCTCCTGATTCTAGTAGATTGTTATAGAGCTGAGCAGACCTGAAGTTCTTTAGTGGATAAATAGCTACTGGAATTTCTTTCACTCGGGAGGATGAAGGTCACTTTCTTCAATTCCCTTGGAAGGCAATAAAAGTTGGAGTTAATCAGTGAAAGGAACATGCTTCTGTGGCCCTGCTTTCATCCTGGCCAGTTATTTATGTTCACAGTGGAAGGGTCACAGACCTAACCTGTAATCACACTGGAATTACCAGGGACTGACACATGAGATAAGTGCTATGCTGCAAAACAATTGTCATTCTGTTGTGAATATACATTGAAAGTCTCCGCATTGAAAAGGCCTTAATTGCAGGTGTTTTTTTTTCTTGCATTTTTCTCTATAATACATACACGACCTGACAGTGAACTCCCACCCAAAACAAATGCTGAATCCAAATTAACCTCAAACAAACAACAAATGGAACCCTTCTGAAGTTCAACGTAATTGTCTACAAACCGTCTCTCCAAGCTTGAAAAATGTTTCCAATTAAGATTTCCTCAAAATGCAGAGTGAGTTAGAGTGAAAGAAAAAAGCCTATGATAACATCTCTGAATCTTAAATGCTGGCTTTGAAGTCATGTCCAAGTGCTGAGATTAAGCCAAATCTTTTTAACTGCCTTCGGATAAACTTTCTAAGCACAAGCTGCCTTTGTTACTCTTGATACATTTTAAGATTTGGCAGCTTTCCTTTATGTGTGATTTGGTTTTCATCTTGTGCAAATTAGCTTTGGGAGTTGACACATTGGACTGCATTTTATTTGGTGCAATGATCACTTTTTTAAATTTATTTTTTTATGACGCTGCTTGAACTTGCGCATGGCTTTTCTTATATGTGGCAGAGGATCAGGCTTTCAGGTCTTAATGTACAGTATGTTGGGTTTTGTTGGAGAGGGTCCTATTGAAAAGACGGTTACATTTACTGGGCAGATGCTGTAAAGAGATTTCATGATATATATTTGAGGTCAGATGTTCACATGCACCTTGGATATACACAAAAGCCTTCCTTTATGTGGCTTTGCCTTTAACCAGGGGACTGTGAACTCACTTCCTTCAGCTTAATGCAACATGTCCAGGAGTTGTGGCCCATTGTTCCTAACAGGACTTACAAAGCAGAGTTGGGTTTGTAGTCTTTCATTCACAAAATCACCATTCAGCCCACAAATGCTCTGGTACATTGACCAAATGTTTTCTTTGGCCACCTTAACCCTTTATACATAACTTGTCACCCCTAGAAATACTCTGAAATTAAAAATGTCAACCTCAGTGTATCATTGCAGGACTTAGGATATAACAAGACTTTAATACTTTTGTGAAATTTTTCTTTTTTTTATGTAGAAAATCAAGGTTATTGAAGTTACCATATTTGGTTCCTTACCCAGAAGTGGCAAGAAAAACAAACCAAACAAACCAAACAAACCTTGAAGTATATATATATATATATATATAAGTGCTAATCCAGACACCTGTCAACATCCACATTATCCCTTTGAACATCATTACTTACATTAGTACCATTACTT
>JAPQRQ010000018.1:21976968-21997286 GCA_037367365.1 Apogon talboti | reverse complement strand
TATTAAACATTTTATATCAGTAGATGGTTTTGGTCCCTGGTGGATATTTGGGTCTTTATGGGTTAAACATGTAATGAATAAATTATAAAACCAGGTGTTTTTTTTTTTCTAGATGCATATTGGGGACCATTTAGACTTTGAGAGTAATATAATAGGTAAATATACATTTTTAAAAAGTAATAGCACACTCACAGAATCATCTTTTTCTTGACTCACCGGTGAGGCTTTTGAACATCTTTATTGACCATGTCTCTTATAAAAGCATAAAAGTCTCTTTTTGAAGAACAACTCATGCATCAAAGAACAGCTAAACAGACAATATTTAAAATCCATTCATTCTGACAGAGATGAGAGAGAAAAGTCTGGATGTACATTCAACGTATGGATTCTTTACACATTTCAAAGGGTTTCAGAGGAGACATTAAATATGACCAATAAGGCTGATTTCTCTAAAGTTGATGAATAAAACATTTAACAGCTTTTAGCATTATAAAGGTAATTTATGAAACTTTCTTTTTAAGCACATCATTAAAAAATAAATCTGTAGCTCAAACACCAGGCAGTGAATTGTTCACAAAAAATCTTTCCAGATTAAATCTCCTAAAACTGAAACTCCAAATCGGACAGACAGCAGCATCGTCTTTGTTTGATCTTGGCGTTAATAATTAATGATGCATGAATAATGAATTTAACAGAACATAGGTGTAAGATATAGTAGCGCCCTTCTGTCCTTGAAACCGTCTGTTTAAAGTTCATCAGTTTCTGCTGCAATTCACCGTTTTTTTACAAGGACATTAAGTAGCAAAGGTGCCTTTTCGTAATATTTGGAAAAAAATAAATAAATAAAAACTAGTATCAGATATGAGGCTTAAAAAGTGCTTTGTCACATGATTTTGTTTGATTTGTTGCTGCTTGAGATGCAGAACCATCCTCTGCAGGATGCCAACCATCGGGAACAAGGTGACATAGATGTTGCTGTAATTCTCCTGAGCTTAGAGTCGGCCCACGATTTATTCTGAGTAAATAATAGGCCAATGCTTTGGCAATTCTGAGGGCTCAGCATATTCACAGATTCACATATTTGCATTTGTAAGTTTAACGCCGTGTGACTCTATAGCCTCTTTAAATGATTTATTCCATTAGCAGCTACTGTCATATCTCAAAAGCACCACTTAACTGATACAAATAAAATTAATTTGTTAACGTTTCATCGAGAATACACTTAACCAGCCCAGAGTGAAATTTACAGTGCACCCTCCGTGAGTTGGTGTTTATTTAACCTCACAGTGTTTTTGTTTTTTTTTGTTTTTTTAGTTTTTATGAGGAGCCTGGGGGTGCAATTTTTGAATCCAGTTACACGAGACAGAAATGGGTGTCATGGGACGTGAAAGCACCCTGGGAGGAGGAATAACAAGATAAAGAATCTCATAAAAAAAGAAGAAGAAGAAGGAAACAGGTGCTTGTCAAGGCTTTGAAGTGAATTTGTCCGTCAGCAGCGCCTTTACTTTAAGATTAGACCTGGTGTCACAGTTTTACGGTCTGTGTCAAGGAGGGAAGGAGGGAAGATCGATGCGGAGATAGAGCAGAGACACAAATATATGGAGACAGATAACAGATGGACACGTCCACAGATTCCGGACGCAGATACATGAACGTACATGCATAAGCAGCTGAAGCAAACACGGATAGGTCCAGATAAAAGACGCACAGAAAAGATTAAATTAATGAACAGAAACTAATGTAGCATTTCACATCACTTCACATATTCTTTTATAAGCTTTAACCTTCATTTTCTGTTCATGTTTAACCCATAATGACACAGTGTTACTTTTGTAGAAGTTCCTTAATGAATCTTTCACTATTTTTAACCTTTCTTAAGTGATTTATTACCATTTATTCTAATATTATCCTCTGTATTTTGCATTTTTAAGTAAAAATCACCTATTTCCCTGTATTTAATTCACTGATCATGTAGATGTTCATAAAAGCTCAGAGGAAAGTTGAGGGTTATTGTGTGAGAAACAGAGAAAACTGAGGAGAAAGTGTTTTTTTTTTTAGTTAAATATATCATTAACTGAACATAAACAAGTATGTCCATCCATTGTCATTATTCCAACTCCATGGGTTTTACTGGTGAATCAATGTTGTAGAAGATGATGGTGTTTCCATGGTAACTACGGAGCCTCTGAACGTCCAAATGGGTCATATCTGATGACCATGAAAAGATGACAAACTGCATTTTACACCGATTATTTACATGTATTGATAGGATTAGTGGATCGACAGGTACTAAAACAGTTCAGATCAGTAGATGCTTTTGGTCAGTGGTGGCTGTTTGGGTCTTTATGGGTTAATCCTGAACACCATTTGCTCTCTTACTGTTTTTCTACTTTTCCTGTTTGCTTTTCATTCTAACTTGATGTTATGTAAAAGGGCAAATTAGATCCTGATCCATTTTTCCAGACAGAACATCTAGCTATTCTTATCTTCACATGCACTTACACAGTTTGCACCCTTACAGGAAGTTGCTCACACATGGGCGTGTATTGTGTAATATGAAGTGAAATATGTCTAACAGTTACCTCTTCAACACTGTCACTGACATACCAGTTTCCTGATATTTTTGGAGGTATATATATATATATATATATATATATATATATATGAACAGCGGGAACACATGATACCTGTTGCTCCTCATCAGAGCGTCTCGTGATGCTAAAGTGTAGAAGTGAGAGCGTAACCAGAGCGATATGCCCGGGTGCTCTGACATCACAATGACGCAGGCGCACACACACACACACAATGAGATCTTCAATATTCTGCTCATTGATCCCAGGTGTACATACCTAGCATTAGCGTATGTGTGCATCTACTGTACATGTGTGTGGGTTTCTAGTGACACTCGGTCCAGTGAACAGAGCCTCATCTGCCCGTTGTCATTCTGAGAGGCTTTGCAGCGGGCCGCTTCCTCCATTAATCTGTCTCCTTTTACCAGAGCTGTCAAGACCATGGCATGCGTGCGTGTGTATTTAAGCATGTGCGTACCTACTGTACCGCACAATGTGCTCCACTTTGCTAGTGTGTGTGTGCGTGTCGGTGCATGTGTGAGCACACCATGTAATATTTCACTCCTTACCCACAGGGATTAGACCATTCATCTCCCGAAGCCCCTGTGTAGGTGTCACACACAGCGCTAATGAGGAGAGGATGGAACAAGGGAGAGCCGGCGAGCGAGAAGGGAAAAGTAAAAATAGACTTTTTTTTTTGGACGGCGCAAAACAGGCGAAGGCGATTGATCATTCCTGAATTGAAGTATTGATGAATGAGGGATTTTCTTGGGAATGTGGGCGGTGTGTGGAGTTTTAGACAAACACAGAGATGGCAAGGATTAAGGAGAGAGAAGGGTTAAAGAAGGGGAAAGTCCCAGAGGCAGAGAGTCTTCCCATAACACAAATCAATTTACATATTGATTATAACCGGCTCGTACCTCACATGGTAACAGTAGACATCAAACAGACACTGTGAAGCCTGTAAAACCACACAACGGCTGCATTATCTGCCTCTCGCTGTGTGTGTGTTGTTCAGCAGACCAGATATCTCTCTGCTTCCCCAGTTACTCAAACAAGGGGATGGCTGCTAGGCAACCAAGCCACATCACATCACATCAGGCAAGCCTGGAGAGAGAGAGAGAGAGAGAGAGAGACGGCGAGAGATGGTGAAGGAGAGAGAGATAGAAGGAGGAGGAGGGAGTTTGGAGGCAGAAAACTGTGCTGGCAGTATTACATAAGCCGGCAGCCCAGTCCCAGTGCTCACATTAATGTGGTTAGGCACTCGGAAGTGATGTCCATTAGTCACAAGTGACAAGGCAGGTGAAGACGTGGCATCCAGCAGTGATTTTAAAAGCCATTGTTGTTCATAATGGAGCGCGTTTCGACCATATGAGTCAAAAAAAGAAAGAAGAGAAAACACACACATTATGAGGGGGGACGAGTCGCCGACTGTACTGAACAAACAGGGACTGATAACACACCCCAGAGGGAACACTTAAAGCAAACACACATACATGAGGATACATGAGGTAAAAACACACTGTATGAACACACACACACATATATATGCAATAATGACATATGGGATGATAAATGATTTGGAAATACACAAGCTTTCATTGGAGGGTGAAATGAGGGGGGATGTGGACGTGTATATAAAAGGTGCATCAATCAACATGAACATGAAAAATACATCACAGGATAAAATAAAGGAAAGTGGAGCTGCCGGTGTGACTGACAGCCCATACAGTATGCATCTGTACATATAACACACACACTGTATATCTCAAGATGTAACCAGCACATCTCAGCAGTTTATGATCCACTGAAGGCGACGGTTCACCCAAAATCTACAGTATGTTATGAAACACTCATGTAACTCCCTCTGCTGAACGGTTTGGAAAAAAACAAGTAAGTAGTGCAGGATTGAGTGTCAAGGATAAACCTCCGACCTCAACTTCAAATATGGAAAAAATTAAGAGACCTCGACAAGTTTCTCAAACTGAACCGCATTGAAAACCTCTGAAATGTGATTAAGTGGAAGATGGATGGGTCATAAGCTCTTAAACAAGCTGTGTTTTTGTGCCAGAAGTGGGTGTAAAACAGCAAATAGCTACGCGAAAGACCAGTGGAAAGCATTCCAGGATAATTATGACTGAAAATGAGGGTTATTCCATTAAATATTTAGCCTCTGGATGAAAGTGAATAGGTGTCCAAGAAATAAGAGCAATGAAACAAACAACTGGAAATCCTAGTGACAATTAGTGTTGACAATAGTTTGTTGTTTTAGAGAAAATCTTCTGTCTAGTTCATTCAATACTGATGCCACAGAGTAAAGGACTGTTGTGGTTTTGGTTGAAGTCTATCTGAAGTAAAGATAGATGCAGCCAATGAAACATTAGCTCTCAGACAGATATGTCAAGGTCCCAGGTTAACAAATGTTTATTCTAAACTCATCCTAAGTTAAAATATTTACGTTGTGAGAGTTAAAAATGTATGTGAATTTGTTTTCTTTGCATTATTCGAGGTTTTTGTTATTTTGCCCATGTACTAAATGACAGTATTTTCATGTAGAATTTGGGGAAAATGTCACCGGTAGTTTTTAGGACGAACAACAATGATCCTAAAATGCCATTGGTCTCTTAATCTTTTCTAAAGTTGTGGCTCCGTAACTGAAAAAAGTACTTTATTTTTCCATCCACCGGTGCTTTTGCATGGATGTAATGGTGTAAAAGCTCATCTCCTTTAACCCAAACCCAAACCTTGGGGGCTCCTCACAGCTCCCTGGGGATGACGGTGAAGGGCCGGATGGGGCAGGAGGCCTCCAGATCCAGTGCAGTTAAGAAGCAGTCCGGGGCTTGGCTGCAGCCTCGGGACTGCAGCGCCTCGCCCAGACCGCTCCACGCCTCGTGGGACGTGCTGTGGACCTGAACGGCATCTCGTAGGACCTTCTCTCCGAGGTGGACGCGCCCAGTTTTCACCAGTAAACGGCCCTGGATAGACGGACGGAAAGAGGAAGATAAAACACAGCTCCAAATGCTGTTGAAAAGTCTGAATTTTCTTGCCCAGAATAAATTTAAAAGTGGGTTAGGAGGAACTATTAAACTTGACAGATTTGGAAAAAAAAATAAAAATCTTATAGCAGGAGACACAGAGAAAAAAATCTGGCAAAAGACACAAGAAATGATTTACTGGCAAGATGTACTTATGTTAATGAATATAAAAGACATGTTCTCACTAACAGGTAACATATACAGTGAATTATAACAACGAAATGTCCAATGGTTAGATCAGGGTTGTCAAACATATGGCCTGTGGGCCAAAACTGGCACACCAAAGGGTCCAGTCTGGCCCATGGGGTGAATGCAAAAATTACACTGAAGACAATAATAAATGAAAATGTCAAAATCAGATTAGCCTAATTCCATCTCAAGTGGATGGGACCAGTAAAATTCTACCATAATAACTTATAAATAATGACCACTCCAATTTTTTCTCTTTGTTTTAGTGTAAAAAAGTAAAATTACATGAAAATGTTTATATTTATGAACTATCCTTTCACAAGAAAATGTCAATAACCTGAACAAATATGAACAACATGAAATGTCTTAAGGGAAGTAAGAGTAATTTTAACAATATTATACCTGTTAATAAATGTTTTGTGTAATTGTAGATCCACTGTGATCTGTAAGTTGAAATGTACATGTGTAAATGATAAACTGAGGCAGAATACTGTTAAAATTGCACTTATTTTCCTCATGAACTTTCAGGTTCTTCATAGTTGTTCATGTTATTCACATTTTTTAAAGGATAGTTTGTAAATGTAAACATTTTCATAATATGATATTACTTTTTTCACTGTAAAACACAGAAAAAAGTTTGGAGTTGACATTATTTTTAGGTTATTGTGTTAATATTTGACTGGTCCGGCTGTATGTGGCCCCTGAGCTAAACTGAGTTTGACACCCCTGGGTTAGATTGAATTTCAGAGTCACAGGTGGCCTAGCACTTATTTCCAAAGCTACATGTAAAAATGTGTTACAACAGAATTAACCTCACTTTTGTGGAACTTTCCCAGATAAAAGTTAACCTAATGACATGGTCTCATTTCCAAAATGCACAATAATGTTTTTCTGTGCCATTTAAACCTCAACCCTAATATTTTTCTAACCTTAATATCTACCATTAAAACTGTTCCCATGACATGATAAGACCACAATAAACAGGTGGAGGCTTTTTAGCCCCCCTCCCCACAAAAAAATCCTAATTTGGGATTATATAATGCCTGCAAAATAAAACAAATAACTGTACTACACTTGGGTCAGCTGGGATTGTACAACAAAAGGGTGAAAATCCACAAATCATGAGATTAGGAGCAGCCCTCTGCTGAAAGATGATGCAGTATGTTAGGATTTGGACCCACACACACACACACACAATCACAATCACACACACACACACACACACAGACACACAATAAAACACATTTGGTGTAAGTGGCGAAAGTCGAAGCAGAGGAGAGACTGTTCTTTTGTGTCTGAGTCACAATATTTACGACATTGATGTTGCAGTATGATATAGATAAGAGCAACTCAATTTTGTAGATTTTTACATCATATAGTAAGAAACAAATGAACAGAAAAAATGGATGCCATCAATGTGCAGCTACAAAGTTTGCAACTGAATCAGAAATTTCATCAACAAAAACTTCGTTATTTTAACCTCAATGCAATGTGAGTAAGAGACTAAAGCAAGTTTACCACATATTTTAAAGGGTATTAAATAGGATGAACGTTATAATAAAAGCAATAAGAGCTATGAAAGAAAATAATAAATAAATAAGAGAAAAAAATGTCAGTAAAACCAAATAAGCAATAAAATCTTAACATCACCATCAATAATAAGTATGAAATTAGACAAGTCAACATGCAACAAAGGTGTTTTCTGTGTAAAAGATGGTGCATCTGTCTACAAAATAAAAATAAAACCAAAAAAAATAGTCCCAATGCTTAACCCTCATAGAACTGGGCGTAACTGCCACCGCTAACTAAAAGGATCTGCTGATATAAAATGTGTAATAGCTGTTGAACCACTAATCATATCAGTGCAATGAAATAATTCTGTTAAAATGTAGTTTTGTATCTTTTTATGGTCATCAGATATGACACATTTGGACGTGAACATGGAAACACCATCATATTCTTCCACTTTTATGAATATCTACATGATCAATAAATTAAATATAGAAAAATACTTGATTTCCACTGAAAAAATGGAAAATACACAGGATAATATTATCATAAATGGTGATAAATTACTTTGGAAAGGTTAAATTTACCATGTGCCACCAAATTAGCTCTAGGTTTTGTGTCTTAATTAGGTTATTTTTACAAGTACTGTCTGAATTTCGCCTTATTACCTTAGCATTTAATTTTAATTTTAATTTGTTTTGCATATTTATACTTCTATTCCACTAAAAATCAGAAGCAAATTTATAAATCTGTGTTTTCTTAATCATCAGTTTAATCACAGGTTTCAAGCAACCTCTACATTTGGATGTAAAGCTCCAAAACCCAACTATTTGTAACTACACCACATTGATTTGCATTTGTCTGTTTTTTGTGCTGTCATTCAATTTCTTCCCAGATGGATCTGTTTTGACACTGCATTCAATAATAAGTTAGTAATAAAGTAAAAGAATATATCCTAAGAATGTTACAAATATCTGCAAAAAGGTGATTAACATTAGAAAAGGCTGGTGATTATATTACAGTTAGACGTTGGTATGTTCCTTTAACAGAACATACATGTTCAGCAGTGGCGTGCCGAGCGGCTGGAACTGCCCAAGGCTCTGCTGGGAAAAGTGATCTGTATGCATGCAACCTCCACACTCACTGGTTTTTATATTATAGGTTACTTACACAAGGAGGAAAGGGAGGAAAAAAGTGCATGTCCAGTTAGGAAACTACATGTAATTGGCACTTTATGTGAAGTCTATGGTAAGTCAATGGAATAAGTGGCTCTTTGGGAAAGTCAGGGTGTGCATGTGTAAAAAAAAAATAAAAATAAAAGGAGCATTGGTCTACAAGTCAAACGCTTCCAGAATAAAAGTAGTGAAATTTTACCACGAGTGACACACTGATAAAGAAAAGTCTAGTCAAAAATGCTGCTTGGCTGAAGTTTCCAACATAGAGTCTTGGGTCAAAATGTGAAATTGGAGAATTAACGAGAGAATGGGTTTTACTCCAAAGGAATATTTGTGTCAGAGCTACCAGATCTACTTCAAAACACTGTCTGCACATTACAATATATTCACTTTAAAGGTTCTATCGATGGGAAGATTTAAAAATCTATTGTATAAATGTACATACACCAATACATATGTGGAATAACACTTTATCATATACATTGAAAACATCAGCAAACCAGCACTTTTGTCATTTGTTTTCCAATTAATCTTATTAAAATACATACCATTTAGCACATTTAATCTCTGAAGATCATTTCTATAAAATTGTAGACCAATGAGATTAGAGATAATGTCTGTTGTCACCATGTTAAAGGTCATGCAGAACTTTGTGTGTCTATTCAGCGCTCAGCTCAGTCGGGGTGTGTAAGAGGCGGGCAGAAAAGGCCGTCACGCAACTGACCAGCAGCGTGGAGTCGGATGTGTCTGAAATATACTGTACAAACACACACACACACACACACACACACACACACACATAGGAGCTGGAGTGTCACATGCACACTGAAGGTGACAACAGGCAGCCACTCTTGCACAACATCATCCAGTTCCTTCGTTTGACTATCTGTTACACACTCGCACAAACACCCCCGCACACACAAATGAAGCGCTGGCCCGAGGTCAGACAGACGAGTCTTGTTATGCAGTCTCTGCTCACAAGCTCCAGATTAATTGGGCTGAAATTCACAGAGCTGTCTGGGGGCTCTGATGCAACTTTCAATAAGAGCACACGCACACTCTTTCTCTCTCTTCCTCCTTTCCTCTGTTTTTTTTTTTTTCTCCTCTCAGCTGCTGTGAGGAAAACACAGAGGAAGAGAGAAAACTCTTGGGTAAGGAGAAAAACCTGTCACAGGATGTACACTCAAGTTTACGAGTGTATGTGTGTGTTCTTCCACTATACGGGTGTATGTGTGTGGGTGTATGCTTGAGGTGCATGATGTATTCCTTGCCACCGGTTTGGCCACTGGCCTCCACATCTTACAGTCTGTGTTCTTGTCTCTAACACCACAGGAGGTTACATTTTTTCCAGTGTTTCTGGCATAAACACAGTCGGCTACTGGGCTGACACTCATGCACTTCCATCTGCACCACATGTCAGTGCTGGCAACTATGGAGAAGTCACTCAGTCAGTCCATCTCGGTCATTGGTTTAATAGTAGCACAGGAGAGCAATAAATAGAAAAAAATTGTTATTACAGGCGACAAATCAAAGGAAAATCCTGATACGAGTGGTTTCTTTTACATATATACTCACCGGCCACTTTATTAGGCACACTCTGCTAATGCTGGGTGTACCTAATAAAGTGGCCAGTGATGTATAGGCTGCTCAAGGCTCAACGTCATTTCACTTTATTAAACCCGAAGGGACATTCGGCTTGTACATTTTACCCATCCTAGCACACATAGCCCCTAGCTCTTAGCATTAGCACTGGGCTGACGCACACGCACTTCCATCTGCACCACATGTCAGTGCAGGCAACTATAGAGAAGTCAATCTATCTATGTTGTTGGTTTAATATTAACAAAGGATAGCACAATACAGAAAAAATAGTTATTCCAGTTGACAAATTCAAAGAAAACCCTGAGCGGTTTGTTTCACATATGTATACACTTACCGGCCACTTTATTAGGTACACTAATACTGGGTGTGCCCAATACAGTGGCCGATTACTGTATATGCTGCTAATGGTTAAAGGTTAACTCGCTTTTTCCATCCCCATAGGGAAAGCTAGTCTGTGCATTTTACCCATCCTAACATGTTCAGCTCCTAACAATGTGATACTCAGTGATTCCAGAGTTGTACATTTTCATTTTAGAAGGAGTCATTTGATCCATTTCCCTCTGCAGTCTTCATGGTATGCACATAATTAAGCTCCTAAACCTGAGCCAAGAGATTGTATCAATGTTCTCATTGCATTCTAAGGAAGAAAGCAAAAAATAGGGAATTTCCCCACTTCCTAACCTCTTCCTGTACTGCACAGGTGTCAAACATAAGGCCCGTGGGCCAAAACCGGCCCACCAAAGGGTCCACGCCGGCCCCTGGAAGGGATTTTTTAAATGCAAAAATTACACTGAAGATAATACCACTCAAGGATATTAAAATCATTTTAGTTCATATTCCACATACAGACCAATATGATCTAAAATGGATCAGATCAGTAAAATACTACCATAATAACCTCTAAATAACGACAACTCCAAATTTTTCTCTTTTGTTTCAGTGTAAAAAATAAAATTCCATACAAATACTGTCATTTACAAACTATCCTTTCACACAAAATGTGTATAACTGGAACAAATATGAACAACCTGAAATGTTTTAAGAGAAGTAAGTATAATTTTAACAATATTCTGTCTGTTGTAATATATATATTGTTAAAATTGCAACTATTTTTCTTAAGACATTTCTGGTTGTTCATGTTATTCACATTTTTTAAGGAAACTTTGTACACTTTCATAATGTCATTTTCCTTTTTTCACCGTTATGTTTTACTGGTTTGACCCACTTCAGATCATACTGGGCTGAATTTGGCCCCTGAACTAAAATGGGCTTGACGCCCCTGCTGTACTCTAACTAAACATGTGCTTAAATATACTTTATGCAAATGAGGAAAAACAAGGGTTGATCTTCTTGGAATCAGCAAAACAGTAAGAATGACACATTGGAGAATAAAATGAAGCAGGTTAGTAGCACAATGAACATTTCCACAAAGTTAAGGACAGACAGGAAGTGAAGAAATATGTGTCCAAGAACATTAAGCGTGCTAGCGAGTGTTTCTGGCATCACACAGAAAAAACTGGTATGTATTGGTTGTGCTTTAATTACTCGCAGCCATCTGTCTCCACTTTTACCTCAGCTGATCTCCTCGAGCTTGGCTGCACAGGTTTGTTTCTTTCTGTGCCATGAAAGCTCGTCTGAACTGAGCTCCGCCAAAAGAAGCGAGTGGGCAGTTGTGTTTTCATCCATCTCTCAAACTAATTCAAGCAAACTTCTGAAATGCTTTGAACAATACAGAACATTTAATTAAGTGTACTTCCACCAGCTCAGCCGAAGAGGTGAAAACATGCCTGAATGTCACTATCAAACAGCAGCAAGGAGAGAGATTTGATCATAGTGTTGGTTTGCATGTGGATAGTTAGTTCACTGATTATACATTCATTATATATACTTAATGTTGTGGAGTGTTTTTGTGGAATAGAATGGAACTGAGTATCAAACAGTGTAAAACATCACAAAATTTAAGATGATGCATAAAAACCTTATTTTCCATTTATATAGAGTCTATATAGAGTTATAGCAACAATGAATGGGAGTACAACGGCAATAATTATTGATGGTATGTAATCATTTCTTCTTTTTTCAGTAAATAAATGACTGACGTATTCTTTATATGGACTGCATACATTAGCTGAGGAGCAATTCAAACATAAAGTATTGTAAAAGAGCCAAAATGAAACAGCTGTATATTGTGTGACATTTGTTTTACTTTTTCTGGTTAAAGTATTTCCCTCAATGTATTGGAGTGTCCTGTCTGTCTGTCTGTCTGTCTATCTGTCTGTCTGTCTGTCTGTCTATCTATCTATCTATCTATCTGTCTATCTGTCTGTCTCTCTGTCTATCTGTCTGTCTATCTGTACATATATATAAATCAAAATATTTATAGTGTAAATAAAGTGTAATATATGTATCTGCCCTAATATAATAATGATGCACAGTATATGCCCCAAATGCTATTTTTAATAGAACAAATTCTAGCCACAAATTCAGCAAATTAAAGCCTATAGGTCTTAAATGAACTCAACTTTTGCTTATTTACCTGCAGATTCAGATGACTTGCAAACTCTAATCACAGCCCAAATGGTAAAAAGCAACAGCAGATGAATTATTGTCTATTAGACACTATACAAACAGCTGAAGTCTAAATTTAGACCGGCAATCTGCTGTTACCAGCCATGTTACTCAGAGCACTGAAGTGTAATGACAAGAAATAACAAAAAGAGGGGAGATGGATGGATTCAGACGTTACATTAAGTTTACATTTAAGGATGTGTCGGTCTGGTTAGGTTCTGGTGAGGAGAAGAGAACATTAAGGCTGCAAATGGTGTATTATCTCATCCCACGACAAACCACTTAACACTTAAAGGTGAACTGAAGACATATAAGAACGCATACGCAGAGTGAATCCGTGGCCTCGTGCCCTGACATTGAACTGCGAGGGAACCTTTACTTGAACCTTTAATTCCATCAGTCGTGAAGATTAACGGGCAGGGAGGGGTTGGTAAAGTTACCTCATGTCGACCTCTTCACCGATGATGATGTTCAAACTAAGCAGAGTTCACACTGTCTGTGTTTCTATGGTTACATCTTTCAATCAGTATCCTAAATATTTTGCATATGATTTTACAGTTATGCTCCTTTATTGCCTTTTTTGCGATTTCATGGACTCCACCTGAGCTCAGTTCGGATCTATTTGACAGCTTTTACATCTTTTTGTTGACTTGTGATTGTCCTGTTGCACTATATGGACAAAAATATTGGGACACATCACACCTACAGGTTGAAGAACTGCTTTCAAACATTATCACGACAAAAAATGTTCATGTCAGTGGTTAATAATTATCATGAGAAATGTCAAATCAATATTTCTTTTAGTGGTAAATGCCAATTTTTATTCCCGAGTAAACCAGACAGCCACTTACAGCTTAAAATTATTATTTATGGACAAATACTACAGAAATCTGGAAATAGAATGTTTAAAATGATTGAGAAGCATTTTGTAAGCTTGAAAATGTAAAATAAATGAATCCTAATGATGAAAAAAAAGTTTATTGCAGCATTTGTTATTTTCCTTGTTTAGAAATGAAACACCTTAATTCAATGTGTCCCCATAATCCATCCCTATAGTACCTGTCCTCCGATAAAGGCCTCAAACTAAAGCCACTCTAGTGCTGAAGCCCAAAGTTGATGGAGTATTTGCACTTAAAGGAGCTACATGTAGTATTTCTACTTTAAGAGGCTCTTTAAAATGACCTATAAGTATTATTAGAGTGTTTACAAGAAGTCGGTGTGTGGTATTGCAGAGATATGAACTGCATTCATTCACAGTAGTGAGTCATTGTGCCAGTCTCCCATAGCGACAAAAACTGACGCCAAGACTGAAGTGAGGATGAGAGCCCTCAAGAATCAACTCCCAGAGTGATGGGGCAAGAGTGTAGTTTGATGCTGAAATGGCAGTGTTTCCTCTACATGGGTGAGTTTGATTCTGAGGTTTATGAAGGTATACAGTTATTATGGGATGTTATTATCTTTGCTAAGTTGCTGTTTGTTGATCCACTGGTCAGTCTAAACTGTGACAGTTCTGACCTTGTTTGCTGGATTCCAAACAGAGCTAAGCAAACAGAGCTATAATGTAAACTATCAGCTGATGCAGAATATGAAGATTATAAGGCACAGTGTTAGTCAATACTTGATGATACCATAATACAGGTGTATGTAAACAGTTTATTCAGTGAGTGATACAGTCTGTGGACATGAGGCATTAATTTGTTTTTTGGTACATGACTTCAACCTGCTGTTGGTATTTTGTAATATTAATAATGACATAAAGTCCCGTTGTTTGGAATAGTTCACTTAAATTGCATTTGTAAAGGGTTTATGCCTTTGTCTTCTGTCTTTTGGAGTTCTTCCTTTGAATCTTTATGCATGCTTTTAATGTATATTATAAAAAAAAAGTGGAAAAAATACCTCAAATCAACAGCGTTTAAAAGTCCATGGCATTTAATGAGTTGATATGTGATGTGTTTGCATGACCGACTGCTGTGCAGATGTAAATAACCTGAATCCCTCAGTGGATGGAGATACAAAGAGATACTTGTTTAAGAAACAAGTCCTGCCTTTCAAAGTAAATTCTCACCTTTGTGCTAATTAGAGATGGCACATAAATATATAGCTGCATGAATATCTTGTTAACGGTAGAAGAGAAGAGGGAGGGATGGAAGGAGTGTAAAATGAATGAAAGAAGTGCATGGAGTGAAAGGAAAAGGAAGACAAAAAGGGAAGGAAGGGAGTGCGAGCGAGCGAGAACCAGCTAAACTGGGAACAATGAAGAGAGAGGGGAAAAAAAGGAGGCGTCAAAGAAAAAGGAAAAAATAAGTGAGCCCAAATGAGCCACACATAGCAACAGAGGCACCAGCCAACTCCCAATCGTCTCCTCTCTCTCCTTCTTGTCTTCCTTTCTCCTTCTCTCTCTCTCTCTCTCTCTCCGGTTATCAGAGGTCTTGCTCAATAGAATATATTTCCCTGGTTGCTAGGCAATCCCATAAAGCGGCGAGAACGAGCAAAGTGTTATAAATAATGTATTTGCATTATCTAATCAGCTGACAACCACCCCCATCCACACAGAGAGGAGAGGAAAAAGAGACAGAGGATGGGTGGGGAGGAGGAGGAAGAGGAAGAGGATGAGGATGGGGGGGGCATTTGATAATTGGGACGCGATTAATTCAATGAGCGCAAGTCCTCGTCCTTGAGAGTATGCATGCATATGTGAAGCTGTGTATGAATATGCTTCTGATAGGGAAAAGTGTGTGTGTGTGTGTGTGTGTGTGTGTGTGTGTGTGTGTGTGTGTGTGTAGGTGTGTGTGTGTGTGTACGTGTGTGCATGTGTGTGTGTGTGTATATGTGGGTGTGTGTGACTGACTCAGAGCAGGAGGGATGAGATGTGGAGGATGTTGGGAGTGGGTCAGATTCATTTCATGCCATCGCCGGAAGCAAGGCTGGGCCGTGTTTCAGGATCAGCTACCCATCAGAATACGCACACATACTCCACATGCCACGCATACACGCACGTCAGCCAAACACTTACCATAATGAGGTTAACGGCAGAGACGGCCCAATGTGTAAAAAGCTGACACGGCTAATACTGTGATAGATGAACAGAACACGCGCAAAGACTTCGCCTGTGGACTGTAATAACCTGCTAAATGAAATTAGAATTCTACAAACACATGCAGTATTCTGCCGCTTGCACTGGTACTGGGCTCCCTTCACTGCCACACCCTCATCCATCCCAAAATACTCAGAAACCAGCAGCTGACCAGAGCTGTGAGTCACTATCTCTGCCTCACACACACACACACACATGTTCATCACACACACTCTCCAAAATCTAAAGCGAATACAGTATGTTGAGGTGGGGCGAGTAAAGCGGCGTGCGGTGAATAAGGAAATATGGCAGCGGTGTGCATTACATACCACATGAGAGGGCCTTGTGAGCTACTGTTTGGCTTCCACTTATGGGTTTCCCTTACTCACATTTCCCCTTTTCCCATCTGTCGAGGCTTGGCTGAGGAGAGTTACGACTCCACTTGGCCTGGTCGACATAGGCATTCCTGTGCTAAGGCTCTGAAATATATAGTTCTGCCCTTTAAGAGAAAAAGTATTTGTCGATGTTGGATAAAAATGCAAGGCAAAGGGGGTTAAAACGTGGTTGGAACGGTCCAACAGTATGACCTAAAGAGAAAAAACCTAGATCTAAATGAATTTTCTCTCCATTTAATTAGATTGACATTCTACATTGATTTATCGCCAGTCATTACAATATTATCCTCTGTATTTCACATTATATTATTCAGTAAAAATATAGATGTTCATAAAGGCTCAGGGTAAATTATTACAGGTGTTTATAACAGAACAGAAAAAAACTGAAGGAAAAGTGACTTCACTAACTGAACATAAAAAGAATCGTCACTAACCATTGTCATTTGTCGAACTACATGGGTTTTATTGGTGTATTAATGTTGCAGAAGACGACAGTGTTTCTATGTTCACTACAGAGCCTCTGAAGGTCTAAATGGGTCAAATCTGCCACTGAAAAGCTGAGAAACTGCATTTTTATCTAAATTATTTACATGTATCGATAGGATTAGTGGTTCCAATGCGATATGTTTTATATCAGTTGATGCTTTTGGTCGTTGAGGGTTAATGCAGAATGTGGAGCTCAGTGTTTATGGCCCTTTTTATTTAGTCTAAAAGACAAGCTTTCAAGACTTCTGGCAGGACTACATTTTCCATAATAAAATAATCTCTATGAAAACTCAGAGAGCTATTAAAGAATGCAGAACGCATAATAAAGCTGGGCTTTATTTACACATTATGCGTTCCTAAGACACGCTTCCTCACCTTTTAAAGTAAACCTGGCATGGGTCTCCTCCTGGGGTCTCAATTAAAATATAAACTTGCATCATACAACACGCACACACAAGATCAGCTGGATGTCTTATGGAACAGCAGAATTATGTCTTTTTAGTTAATATCAAAATATCGCAGTAATATCAGTACAATTAACTTGCTATGTCAGGTAAAAACAACAGAAAACCTTCAGATCAGAAGATAAGCCCTGCAAAAAAAAGAGAAAACTATATGAAAAGATGTTATGGTTCATTTGTAACTCGCCAACATATTATAAGAGGTGAGAAAAACTGAGACTGTATTTGTAGATAATGAATCTGCGTCAAAAGATCATCATATTCTAATTATTTGTAATACAGTATGTCACTTACATTTCTACTTTTACTTAAGTAAAGCGTCTGGGCTGCTTCTTCCACAACTGTTAAACAATGACTTATGAAGTGTAACTATTTCTCCAGTGGTTTATTTATCTGTCCAGCGCTTCTGTGCAGTGTCTCTGCTGGTTATCCTGCAAAATGATGGTGTCCGTGAGACTTGTAGCTGTTATACCATGGTAACTCTTAAACAACAACCTGTCAGGTCGACATTTCAACACAACATTTGTCAGAATTCTGACAAAAGCTGGCAGGCATTGTAGGCCACAACAACTCCAAAAAAGCCTGCAAAATCCTGCAGGGACTGAACATAGATAAATATATTATAGTCAGACTAATCATGCACTTTGATTCCTGAAAATGACACTTTTTAGTGAGTATTGTGGTAAAGATGTCCACTATATAATTAGCATTTACAGGGAAAATTAAGACAGGTGTTTAAAATGACTAAAAAAATGCTATAAAACGTAGTTGAAAAAAAAATCTCGTAACATCACTGATACTAGTTAAAGTGATTTTCCACATTTGAAACTAAAAGAAATTCATTACAAAACCGAACAAGGAGAACATCTTCTTTTATCTGTAACCTTAGTAACTAATAACAAGGCGGGAAAGATCTAAGGCACATTCAAGGAAAGTACAGTATGTACTTTTGCTAAATAATAGCTCAAGTGTAAGAATATCCACCAAGAATATAATCAGAATTCCCCCTAAGGCTGAGCAGAATAAATGGGCCACCGGCACACAAAGTGTCCACAGCAGATACAGTATAAAAATAAATGCATGAAGCCAGAGTCACAGAGTAGCGGCAATAGGATGTATTCTGGCAGGCTGATGCAAGCCAGAAATATGGGCAGTGTTCCAAATAAAATGTCCCACACAGTGTCCCACTTATAGGCTCTGTCACATTATAGAACATATACAACACTGCTCTGTAAGTGAAGCTAATGCAGGCACAAACAATCTGCCCAAAAGATCATACTGCCATGTCTTTAATCTCAGACACGGCTCAAACTTCAATGTTTTTTCCTCACATTATTGAGTATAGAGAGACATGGGCCACAACCTTGGAAGAAATGTCAATGTAAAATGTATTGATTGTGTTTAAAATGTGTTTAAAACTACACATATGCTGTTTGTCTATTGGAGAAGTTGAGAATGAAGATAGTAAAGTGTCATCAAAGTAATATCTCATCTCATGTGATAAATGTCTCCAGCACCAAAATGGCCACTACTTCAACACACTTTGTTCTTTGAGAAAATCACTATGAACACTTTAAGAGATGAGAACACGCCATCAGAAAAGAGAATATAATGATGATGTCACTTCCTGTATGACTTTTGGTTGAGGAGTTGTTCTGTTTTATGACAAACTGCTTGTAAAATTATCTGATACATGAAGAAACTAAAAAAAATATTAAATTAAACTTAAAAAAAAATGCTTATCTCCTGTCATGTCATTGACTGTATGATGTTTTTTTCTGAATGAGATCTCATTGGACACAACCAGAAGGGGCAGGGCTGCATCGCTCTATTATCAAAGATATGTTGACTATAGCAGTCAACAACAGGAAAATTCTTAAAGTAAAAATGTAAAGTACAAAATGACATTTTTTCTGTATTCTTGTGTTAAATTTTGTAATATGTACTCCATCCTGCTCACTGTTGTTGAAAACATTCTAACTAAGCTGATAACCTGCCGCTAATTAGCTTAATCTTCAATGAGGTGATCATCCTCTCAGATCTTTGACGACAGCAAACCTTCTCCTGATGTTTAACAGTTAGTGCATGGTTCAGCAGAGTGGAGTTCTCAGCTGTGATGGGACAGGTTAGTGACATGTTTGCAAGTTTTCACCTTAGATTTAGACAAAAATGAAGAAACGAGATATAAAAATGCAAAAAGCTTGTCACATGTCTCACAAAATGACCCGTAAAAAAACCTTAAAAATCTGTAAAATCTTATTGGTGTAATAATTTGCTCCTCTACAGAGAAGAAGTTTTGTTTATGCAGTGAACTGAGACACCTCTTCCATAGAACTGAAACAGATCAGCCTCTAATCCACCTTCAAACACTGCTAGACTGTGCAAATCCTGCTTTTTCAGTATCCTTTTGTTAAGTTGTGATGTCACTTCCTCCTTCTGGGTCCATTTATGTTCATTCGTCTATATTCAGTCTGCTGCAGTACTGTGTCCCTGAGTCCATTAAACACATCCAGTTCATTCTAACACTTTAAATATGATGATACAGAGCAGAGAGCCTGAATGAAGGTGATAAGTAAAGCTTTAACCCATAAAGACCCAGTTCTTCTTCTGTGGCATCAAAACCTGCCATCTCTCATCCAAGAGACTTCATCAGTTCTTCATCAGAAGTCTCTTGGATGGAGACGAAACGTTTTTAACAACAAAACCAGTCCAGTTGAACTTAGAAAACAACAAAGATAACTATATTTGACTCAATTAGATGATTTGAGCTCCTTCTGAACCCTGACCAGTGTTTTATTTGAGAACAGGGTTCCTACAAGTTAAATTTAAGACTTTTTAAGACCTTTTTAAGACTATGTACTTATTTCACAGCCTATTTCACAGCCATACTGGCAAAAATTTGTCACTCCTAGAATTTAGGAAAACATATTTTGATTACATCAGCAGAGATTGAATATTAAACACATACTGTACACAGAACTGAATGTCCTGTTATAATTTCTCACTGGGCGCAGTCAGCGATAATTAGTTCCTATTCTCATTATAAATTGTTGGATTAGAACAGTTGGAACTGAGTCAACTAAGGTTACTTTCTTTGCTGCTTGAACGTTTAGCAGACACATTTAAACACAATAGAGCAAACAAGTTTATGGCAACATAACTTAAGATCTACTACATCAAATTTAATACCTTTTAAAGACATTTTTAAGGTATTAAATGCAGATTTGTAAATTCAAGACTTTTAAGACTTTTTAA
>JAPQRQ010000018.1:21931978-21942127 GCA_037367365.1 Apogon talboti | reverse complement strand
AAAAAAAAAACCTTTTCATTTAAGAAAACTGTTAATTACAGTCTAATAACAATTGTTGGGTGATATGCAACTAAAACAAAACAAAAAAACCCATGAATATACAACAGAACAGCTGTAGAATAGTTGTCCACTGTAGTGAACACTATGCATGAAAGGGTTAAAGCATATCTACATATACACCTATAAAAAACAAAAAAGCCATTGGAGCAGCCAAAGATGTATATCTTCTCTGCTTGTAAACATGGAGAACATGACAGGATGACGCTAGTGTGTAATATTTGCAGCCCATAAATATGCTCTGCAATCAGTCTACAGTCATTTATATGATTTGTTCCATGACTTTTCGGTGGCCTTCTGTTGAAATGTTGATTTGTTTGTATCTTATTTTCCACTCAGGGCCTTTAGAACAGTTGATTTAAATATCTGTCAGCAAAGCATATCCATCAACGTTTTGTACCTGGGAGCTGTTCAATGTTGCCAGATGGGAAATCACAAATTATGGTACCAAAAGCTTAAAATTATTGTATTTTGAGGAAAATGATCATACATACCTGATTTGACGTTGCTCAGGACCATCTGCCTCAGTAAAACATTACACAGACCGTGTATAGTGTAGATTATAATGAAGTTTTACCTTTAAATTAACTAACAGCACTATTGTTGGACAAAAGCTGCCACTGGCAGAACAGCGCCCCCACCTGTGTGGTGTGGAGGATGAGCCGATGCATTGAACAGCCCAGAATATCAGTCATATTTAATCATCTTCTTAATCATCATGTATCATGTATCATGACAATTTTGAGAAAGCTGTTTTAAAGTTTATTGAGTTCAAAACACACTTTCTAAATCAAAAATGAAAACCAACACTTTACTTGAGCTGCTGAAACCTTAAACTTTTAGAATCAAAAATTACAGTCACAATCCTGTTTGTGTTTGCTAATAGCTATGTATTGAAGGGGTCAAATTATCGTACATTATGGGATTTTTGGAATTATTGATCGTACAGAGGGTGAAATTATTGTACAAATGTGTTAATTATTGTACGTCTGGCAATGCTGGAGCTGTTAATCTTTTATATCAATTGTTTCTTTAAAGAGTTGTGTTGTCCGTAAAGTTAACAGGACCTCAGCCCTAAAATGAAGCTAAAGTGGAAATACTGTAAAACTGTAAAACCACTGACGACCACTGGAGCTGCAACACATTTACATGTAACTTCTCTCTAAAAATATTATTTTTTTCAGGAATCCTTCCGTCTGATCCATTTTATTTTGAACTTCAGTGATCTTGTGGTACAGTACATACTTACTTAAATAGATACATACTTAAATGAACATAATGAACTGAGGGACTTTGCTTTTACAAATATCTACATGGTCATTAAATTAAATACAGGGAAAAAATACATGACTTTCCCTGAAAAGTGAAAAATACAGAGGATAATATTATAATAAATGGTGATAAATCACTTTGGAAAGGTTAACTAGAGAGAAAATTTAATTTGGGAATTGCCACAAAAGTAGCACCGGGTCTTTTTGGGTTAATGATTAGTGTAGTTGTTAAAACTCAAACTCAACAGTGAACTTGTGCACCAATTCTAGTTCATTATTCACATGAGAATTTCCAGCCAAAACAGCTAACTTGAGCCTGTCACATATCCCCCAGACACTATATCCACCACAGTTTTTATTTACTTATATTTTTACACCCGTCAGTTCTTCCACCACTGATTCCAAACACATCAACCCTGTGACTCATGTTTTTTTTACATAGATATCATCTCAAGCGGTAGTGATATAGATTGCTTTACCACCTCCAGAGACACAGAGCCTTTTCATCTGCCGGCCCATCTTGTTTTCCTCCCACTATTGAAACATTTCATTTGGCTGTTTTTTTTTTGTTTTTTTTTTTTGTGAAGGGTCACTTCACTGAAACATGTTCATCATCGGAGGATCTTACAGTTGTACAAATGCCAGATGCATCTTCCTTTCTTTGACTCAGAGTTATCTGAGATCAATCCTGAGCTGCCAAAAACACGTCGGCAAAATCCACACTGGCTGCAAAAAAAAAAACTGGGCACTTTTATGCAGTTTTATTTTTTAACCAATTCTAGATCTAAACCGATGTAGACACTGTTCTTTTTAGAATGTGACATAGATGCATAATTACAGTAGATATTAAGCTTCAATGTGTTGTTTTGGCTTTGGAAAGTAGATGAGGAGAACAGCTCAAGATCGTTTTTAATTTTTAATTTTTTTTTTTTTCCCCCAGAAATGATTAATAAAAGTTTTTCATCTTTCTGTATGTATGGTTGAAAAATGTAACTGAGTTCACCTCGAGCTTTGGTAAGTTTTAGTAATGCTCTTTTTAGTTTGTCGACGCTCCCCTCTTTCCTTCCTGTTGCCTGAAGTTCAATTCACTCCTACTTCACTTCAAATAAATAAACTAGTTTAGTTTAAATGAATAACTCTGAATTAAACAGTAATGAAGTTTGAGTCAGACATGTTTGCTTTTCAAGAACACACTTTCATTTCTGTATCAACAAGACACTGACCTGTTTTATTTCCAATCCCATGTTTAAATGTTCTGTCCTTTATTCTCTACAGGATATTTCCAAAGTTCAAAGAATCGTCACCGCCACTAAATCACCCATGAACAGTGGAGTAATGAGGAGAGAGGGTGGCGGCGTTAAAGAGTGCCAGATGGAAAAGGTGAGCCTTCAGAGTAATTAAACAGTAATGGCCTATGTGACCCGAGGGTCCAAAACCACAAAGTTCATCTGTTACTGAAATTCATGCTCAGGTCCCTAATCACAAATCAAACAAGCACTTTTGTTTTTAATCGCCTTCATTAGGTTTAATCACAGGGACTGCAAAGTTACATCCTACCATAGACCGTACAAAGATTAAATATTTGAGGCAAATCAAAAGTTTTAACATGTAATTTGCAATCTATAAAAAAACTTCTCACCAGTTTAAACACATTTAGTGTTTAAAGGTTCAATATGTAAGGTTTGCATCTGTTTTGTTCTGGGAGCTGGTTGTTTGTTCATGTTAGCTAAAATTATTTCTAAGCTAATAAGTGTCTCATTTACAGTCATGATAACATTTAGAGGACATAGGTTAATATTTGTGCAAAAATCTTTATACCCACTGTCTCCCTTCTGCTCCTCTACAGCAGCAGCAGTTTTCACCATTAGCTACTTGTAGCTTAGAAGTGGAGTTAGCTAGCATCAGAACGAACTCCAACACCAATACAAAATTAATTGAAACACACAAGTATGTGTGAATCTTACACAATAAACCTTTAAAGATCAAGTAGTTGTTGAAAATGTGTACTCCAAAAACCCCTGGGTCCTGTAAATTTACAATGAACCTAAAATGCTATTGCAGTAATTTTCCCAGGGCTCATTGTGGTATTGTCCTCATTTATGAAGATCTCAGTGCATTAGAAAACTTTGACATCTGCTTTCAGAGGTATTATTTACTGTTTTTAAATAAAAGACATTTTTTCCTGATAGACATGTTGACTATAATGGTGCCTAAGAGTTTCCACCAACAACGCAGTAAAATGATGTTACTCAGTGTTTGACAAGGTTTACCATTTTGCTAAGTCAACAAGCTAACAGTTAGCATCAGGTCATTTGTAACCCCTCTTATAGTGATATTCTATTCTATTCTATATTATCAGCCACATGCAATGAATTAAATCACAGACAACCAGATCCAGTTCACACTTCTACAACTTTTACTCGTGACAATTAAAAACATTTTCATCTTTTCATGAATCTTTGGTCAAATTATGTAGTTTCTCCTTGTGGCCGTCAGCACTTACTCTGTTCACATATTTCAGCTTCTGCAGCATGAGGGAGTCGAAGCAATGACATATTTTGCACATTTACACTCGCCTCAAAAGCCTTTCACTGTACAGACTTGTACAGTACAAATCCATGTAGTTGTACGGTGAGGAGATGGAGTTGACCTTTGGAGGCAGCTGAGTGCTTCCCTGACACTTTGAAAGCAGTCGTCGAGGGACACAGTGGCTGAAGCGTCCTATTCTGATGTTTAGTGAAGGACTCTGGTATCTTATAGTCACAGTCCCACTTCTCGAAGATCCAGGCGAGTGTGAGCCAGTCACTTATCAGAGTACATCTCCAACCTTGTCAAAACCAAGAGGATTTGAAGAATGCAGGGAAGTGGACAGGGTCCATAAGGATTTTTGACAAATAACTATCAAGAAGTATTACAGATTTAAGTCGATAGACCCATGGAGACAGGAAAGTATGAAGGGATGCCACCCAGAGAGGAAATTACCAACTGTGGAGAAAGTGTCAAAGAGATTGGCCCTTAATGAAACTGTGCCAAAAACAATGTTCACTCGTGTCCTGTAATTGATACTGTAATGTTGGCAGGGTGAGGCAGAACCGTTCGTGATACAGATAAGAGGAGACATTTGAACCCAATCCGATGGTGCATTTGTTGGACATCGTCGCCACATCTCGTCCTGTCCTCGTCTCCCTTTACGCCCGAGGAAATCAGCTCAGACACTTTGTATGGGATGGATAATTCACAGTCTCTCTCAGTGTCAAAATGAAATGTGAAAGGTCCGCTGCAATCCTACAAATGATTTGCTTTTCATAGACAGGCCTCACATTTAAAGTTAAAAATATATTTCATACCAAATGCAATAGTCTCATGAAACATCGAGGCAGTCATTTGATTTCTGTGCCTCAAGGAACTCATCCGCAATGGACCTAAAAATACTAGTAATTAATGAACACTTACACCATGTTTGTTTGGGAAACACATATTTTTTATGTTCACTGTTCAAGAGCAAAACCACAGGCACAAAACTGCCTCCAGTTCAGCACAGGAAGGACGTGACCGACATTCTTTACAGCCTTGAGTACAATTCACCAGAAAAAGCATCCTGTAGGTCTGCAAATAATGATTATTTTCAGCATTGATCATTTCTTGACTGATTGGTCTGTAAAATGTCAGAACACACTGAAAAATGTCCAGGTCCAGATGGCCCACGGATAAACTGAAAATAACAGCCCAGAACCTTTGATCAAAGGAATTAGACTCAGATGGATCATAATAGACTCATACGTTCTATTTCTGCCACTCTGATGAAACAAAAAGAGTATCTCAAAATAATCTTAATATCTTAAAATAATGAGTGAGTATCTCAAAATAGCAACTCATTATCTGAAAGTAAAGAGTTATTGTCTGAAAGTAATGGCTTAGTATTTCAGAACAGTGGGACACTTTCTCAAATGTATAACTGTTATCTCTAAATACTGAGAAACACTCTCAAAAGTGAAACCTGACATCTCAGAATAATGAGAAGCTTTCATAGAAAAAGTGATTAAAATGTCAAAATAATACATTTATGTCTAAAAATAATCAAAAAGCCTTCTAAAATGACAACAATGAAAATATGACTTACTTAATATCTCAAAATAAAGAGAGACCCCCTAGAATAATAATTTAGTATGTCAAAATAACTCTATAAGTTTAAGGTTCTATGTCAAAATCATTGAAAATTATCCTAAAATCACATTTTAATATCACAAAATGTGTCTTTAAAACCTGTGAAATTTCAACTTAATTTATCAGAATCCAAAGACATGCACTTAATAGGTTAATTGGTCTATATAAACCATCTGTAGGTGTGAACAACGTGATGTCATGAATTTGTGTTAATATGCACATCAGTTTTATTAGTGTTATATGTACGCATTTTAAGCTTTCCACGTGTATGTGAACGCCACATCACGTGACACACACCAAGGCTTAGGGCTAGGATGCCTTTTCCGGTTAGGTTTAGGCTTAGGGTTAGAGGGATCACAAAATGGGGCAAATATTAGCACTTGATCGCACGGCATCCAATAACACGGCAAAACTCGCAAATGCGTACGCATAGCATGGCAAAACATCACCGAACTGGCGTGCCATACAACACGATTTCATGAGATCAGGCTGGTGTGAACAGTTGTTCTTTTTATCGTCCAGTGTTGAACTAGAGGCACGTCCAGGGTGAAACTGCCTTCACCCTGTTACCCTGGTAGCTGGGATAGGCTCCGCCCCCTGACCTTCTCAAGGTCTAAGCAGTTCAGAAAATGAATGAATGAATAGCTTAATAGGTCAAATAATACTATACCTTTCTGAAATCATATTTAATATCACAAATAATGAGTTTGTGTCTGAAAACACTCCAAAGTTTTCCCAAAATAACAATTTAATATTTCACTATAAGGAGAGGCTTTCTCCAATAACACTCAGTGTCTCAGAATAATGAGTTTTAAGATGCTTTTCTGAAACTTTAGTATTTTTCAGATCCTAAGTCATTATTTTCAACTGCATGATTTTTTCCCTATCAGTGGAGACATTGAAAAAAACAGTGAATGACTCTCAAACCATTTAATCACACACACAGGAACATCTTGACGAAATTAAATGTTGTCAAAACACACATATTGAATTATTCTATTGCTGTAGAGGAAGTGTTTAATCAAAGCTTTTACCAAAAGACTCATTTCATTTCATGGATGTGATGTATTTATATTCATACTGTATGTGCTCTTTCACATTTACTGAATAAACGCAGCTGGTGAGTCGACAAAACTTCCCAGCATGCATCCTGCTCGCTCTCAAACGTTGCTTTCTCTCCCCATAGACCGGCGGCGACTGTTTTCAGAATCAGACGGAGAATTCAGCCCCAGAAAGTAAAAAGCTCCCAGAGCCACAACAGGTGAGCTTCACTCCAGCCAATGTATTAATAAAAGAGAATAGAATAATGAGACGTTTCACATTCACCTGTTAATGCAGCGAATCCTCTTCACAAAAACAAACACACTCATAGATGTGGAGCTTTATTTAGTTGGAGTTATTTTGCAGCCTTGATTCATAGACGTTGAACGTCGTATACAGAAGATATGCATCTGTTCATATCTATGAAAACCAAAAAAACCATTAACGTTGGCAATTGGTAATTAAATAAGTCAGAAGCCAAAGAGTATAAAAGTATAAAAAACAAAGACAACACTGAAGATAGAAACAGTGAACAATGTACATGTAACTGTATTATCTGTTGATTTAGGTAGAAACTAGATGAAATAATTTATTATTATTATTATTATTATTATTATTATTATTATTATTATTATTATTATTATATGGGCTAGCATATATGTTTCCATTTCATTGGGCGTTGTAATTTTTCTTAAAGTGTAAATTTGCACAGACTCTGAGTCTACCTCCACCGACTACATGATTCTGAATCTTACTGAACTTTGGAGCTGATGTGATGTGGAGCTGATGTATAGTTCAGGGACATCAGTATTTCAGACAATCCTAAGACATTTAGGCAGAACCATATGAGGATGTGAATGAGTCAATTTGAGTTTTTGCACTGGTTTTATCACCTAATTGAGGCTCAACTAAAAACTACTAAACATTTTCACAAACACCTTATTTAGGCTTCATACTTTTGTCGTACTTTGTTGTGACATCCTCTTAAACCTACCAAACAACCCCAGTAAAAAGTGCACTATTGTGTTTTAATACATTAAATCTGATTAAAGCCACCAAATGATTCAGAATGAGGCGATAAAATTACTTCAATTCAACGAACTGGAAAATAAATGAGATTTGGCAAACTCTGACAGTTGAACTGTACACACCTGATTACTAGGAGAGTTGTGATATAGTCTTTATTTTATTACAAATGTTGAGTAATACTCTACATCATACTAATACTCTACATCATGAAATGGTTTGAATTGCTCAAACTGATTTTCATCATAAAGCGGTACATTTATCTGTATCCACCCTTAAAATAGATTTTAATGTGCATTTTTATGTGTGTTACAATTTATGTGCTTCATGGTCATGTGATTTAGCTCAAAAACTATTCTTCCGTGTTCAGTATCACTTTAGACAAAAATAGTTTGTTTCAATTAACAGAATAACTGTTTGCTGCTAATTTTAGTTTTACTTGTATGTATATTTTTTCATTAACTGTAATGAACCTGATCAGAATTAAATTAACTTCATAAAATCAGAAGCTTCGGCTTCAGTTACTTTGAAATACTTGCATCATTCTCATCATTAACTCAAGTAAATACAAGTGGCTGACAAATAATAGGGAATCAGAACATTTCAACTCAGTGTGGTTAAAAAAACAAAGATAATAAAGCAGAGTGAAACCAAGCACAGAACATACAGCGTGATGAAAAGAGCTGCAACATCTACATCACATTCTTGAAGACGCCAACCAGTCTTGAAAGTCTCACATTCATTGTGCCAGTGTCAACTATAGTATCTCATAGTCAATGCCCTGCCAAAACCCATGCAGAAGAGCCTCTCTCATCATATTATTGAACTGAGTCACACCTGTTTGGAGGTGGCAGATGGTCGAGCAAAACAATGCATCTCATTTCAATGCAGCGCAATACTGTGTAACTGAGCAACTGTCTTGCATTCCAAGTGGCCGCGCTCCATTTTTAGACCCACACAGAGCGTTTGCAAAAAGAATACGAGGATCTTTCACAAGGCATCACGACAAATGGGCAGATTTGACTTCACTGGGTTGTTTTGTGCCAAAAGATATTCAGCGAGAAACTGACAATGTCTGTCATGTACGACAACAATGGGCTGTGTCACTGATTCAAAGCTTTACAAGATAATGGTATTCTGTTTTAGATATGACAGAGTCAGTGTAATATGTTACTGCACATGGATTTGACGTCAAACAATGTTCATTCTCAGAAACACCTACTCTGTGCTGTATCAGAATGCAAGACTGGTTAAAAAAAATAAAAGATAAAACAGAGAAAGAATGCACATTTAAATGGAGCGCTGATTTGGGAGAGATTTAGACAATAATTTTTGGATGTTATGAACAGAGATGGCAGCATTTCAATCCAGTGTATTTAAAATTTAGAAAGTACTTAGTTTACAAACTTGGAATCATGTGTTTGAAAAACTATTTACCATACATTAGAAATGAGAAGTCTTACATTTCGTTATAGATTGGAAAGGAAGTATTACATGAATGACAATGTCTATGCTATGTTACATTTTTGTCTCTTGTTTTAATGGTATTTTATGTCTCTCAACAATGAACAAATAACCACCGTTTGTACATAAACGGTGTTAAATTACCACTAGAATAGTATGAAATGCATTTAGGTTCTGCCAACACAGCTGACAGTAAATATATAGTAAATAAATCCTCTGTATCTTTAACTGCTTTTGTCAGTGTTGGATTTTGATAAACATACTGTAGATCTGACATGATGCTTGGTTCAGGGACACCTTGTAGACTCTGCAATCTACATGACTTTCAGTGTGTGGGTTTCATGATGCATTCAGGGACATGAAGTCTAGTCTAGTCTGTTGATTTCTTACAGCGGTAGTGGGAGTAGTTTAAATAAGAATTTGTGGATACTTGTATTACATCATGTGTCAAAAATATTATTTATTCTATTTTATTTAAATGTTGTTTGACAGGGACAAAAATATAAGTAGCATTATATTAAATAATAGAATGCAGCCAAGATATGTATGTACTATATATAGGACTTGTAATTTTCAGACCTTGCCCTTCTTTGGTCTTTTAAGAAAGAACACTATATGTATGAGAAAACACCAGAAAACATCCTAAAAAGGAGATGTATGACAAAACACACTCACCATAAGACAAAAATAGCTAAAGTAAATACCAGCTGAATATATATGTTATGACCAGAGCGGGCATATGACTCTGTGTTAACAGATTTGGCTGTTTGACTCAGTTAATGTTACTTCTAAATGAAGTATTCCTGATCTGAGTACTTTTCACAAAGAAAAAACACCAAATCAGAAACATGCCTTTAATTTTCATTTCAGAGTTTTTTAGAATGTAGAAACTTGTGAAGTTTCACTAGTGATGCATCGGTGCTTTATAATCTTTTAATTCTAATGAGCTATTAGCACAAACTTAACTCTACTTCTCTCATTCCTTAATGCATTTCTTAGGTTTTAAATTGTTTGTGTTCAGAGTGCTGAGTTTGACACAGTGCTGGTGTGCTGATGGAGCATATTCTTTATAAATGTACATCCACATATTCAGTTAGAATACAGCTAATCCCATTCATGGAGCTGC
>JAPQRQ010000018.1:21921343-21931642 GCA_037367365.1 Apogon talboti | reverse complement strand
TCTGGACATGCTAAGGGAAGGTAAAAGCTATGCGGCTGTAGGTCGGCATTACGGAATTAATGAATCTTCCGTTCGTTGCATAAAGAAGGAAGAAAAAAACTTTACTTTTACTAATTGTAAAAAAAAAATAAAGGTTTCTACTTCAAGGATTTTGCCTATCATGGGTTCTTTTTGGAACGTAACCCCCGCGAAAAACAAGGGTTTACTGTACAGCATTTTGGAAATCTTTGTGTTTATTTAAATTTGTGCTTTATAAATAAAAATGGATTGGATTGGACTAGGAGGAAAATGTATTGTTTTTGTCAAGAAGTTTTGAAGAGCACTTCAGGGCTTTGTTCTCCTTAGAAAGAAAGAAGCGTGTGAATGTGAGTTAAAGTGGTGAACATATTGTGAACACAGCCTACAGATAAACTGATTCATTTATGGAGGTAGCCCCTTCTTTAGTTGGCAAAGCAACCCAGAGCCCAGCCTGACTGTTCAGACCCTCATGGTTCTACATCTGTATGCTGTGATTCTGTCACATCCACCCGCCGTCCTCTCAGCTCCTGTCAACTCACACTCAAACTACTAAGAGGCTCAAATCGATGTGGTCTGAACACACACATAACCTGAGCGACCACGCACAGGAGGTTTCAGCCACATCAGCTGGAATATCGATAACAAAGTAGGACAGAACTTGGTTTTGGCTTCGTGAAAATACATGAAATCCGTTTTGGTGATCTGATAAGAAGTGTCCAGCTGTAAGCGCATCTGTTCACACCTGGCATTCAAATGCATCTCCATGTGTGTCTGCAGTGATCGCTGATGATCAGGTCTCACTACGCCGCTCTGTATGCAAATACACCAGCTCATCTAACCACTTTAAACATAGGCCAAGCTCATATTCATGCAGCATCGTGGATGTTTGTATCTTTGGGAATTTAACTCAGCACCTGCTGAAAGGATAGTACCTTAAATGTCCATATGACATTGCTGACATTTTGTTTTGAATGACACACACTTTAGTGCTAATTCAAGGCAGGAAAAATATTTGTGAATTACTGAAGCAGCAGGTTTTCTGTTTCCTCGTTTGGAGACATACCAGTGGTTGTTCCAATGCACTCAAGCAGAACTACACGTATAATCACTTATAATACACCTCTGTGGGATTTAAGACATTTTCAGATGTTTAAAGAGCACAATTTAATGAGCTGTATGTAGTACATGTGCTTCAAAAAATCATTAGCGTGTTTAGAATAAAACACATGAAGTGAATGGATTTAGACTGACAGTCAGGTGGATTTATGTGACCACTAGAGGGAGTAGTGAGTCACTGTTCTCCCATGGTGATGAAAACTAACACCATAGAGACCTTTGTCCAAGGTGTCAGACAGTGACCTAATGCGAACTATGAAGAAACAACTTTTTGAGTCAAAGAAAAGAAGTGATAGAAATAGAGTCATTGTTTTCGCCACTGGACACAGCTCTAAATTAAAAGAATAGAGTTTGATACTGAAATGTCAGCGTTTCTTCTACAAGGGTGAGTTTGATTCTGAGGCTGATGATGGGATGTTATTAGATTATTTCCCAAACAGATCTTTAGTGCAGCTATTGACAACACAAATTGTACAGAAAACAGAGGTGATATGTGGTTTTACTGTGGCTGTTTGCTGTCTAAAAATAGAGCTCAGATAACAGAGCTGTAATCTTATAAAAAATAAAAATAAAACTATCAGCTGACAGCACGTAAAGATTAAAAGACAGTGTTCCTTTGAGTGTGAAGGTGAAAACTTGTGTACAAACATGTGTGTAAACAAAAAAAAAACATGTGTGTAAACAATGAGCTTTATACTTTATTCAGTGAGCTATACAGTCTGTGGATATATTTCATAATGAATCATCATTTTATAAACAAGTATTTCTTATTTATAATTTTGTCATGACCATATGCTCCAATCATCTTGTCGCTGACTCCTGGACACTGTTGTACTTGAATATTGTTGAGCAACGTTGGGTTAAAACTATGTCAATATAACAGACAACATTACAGAATACTCATTGGATAGTCCAGCCCAAGTTAAGACTCAGGCTACAGTAAGATGATTTCTATACAATTTACTGATGAAATGCATTGTCATCTCCAATTTTACCAGTAAGCACCCCCAGGGATGATGAAATTAAGACCTTATATAAAACAGCCTCGATGTCTGAAGTGTGTTTCTGTTACACATTTTTTCAAGGTTTAGAAACGTATGAAATGTCATGAAGGTGTCATAAAGTACACAGCACCACTGAGCTCAGTACCATCTTATCCAGTGTCGGGGAAAGAGGATGTTCACTGATGGTACAGACAAAATGTTTTAGTTTTAACCTCCCGATCACACACCCTTAAGGTCTTGCTGATAAAACAGTTGTGTTGAATTTCTGAGTCGGACAGGGTATCATAAAAGCTGTCAGTGTGTCCAGGTCAATAGTTCAGTCTTTTGAAATATAACACATGGAGGAACAATGAAAGATGATACAGGTTGTTCTTTTATGTAGATGAATCAGAAATGTACTGGAAATTTTATTAAAAGCGTGACTAATGTTTTCTCTTTTCCTTTCCCCGATTCTTAAGTGGCAGCAAAATCAGTTCATCTGTGACATAAATGAACACAGTAGAGTTAAAGAGGAAGACAGTGCAGTGTGATGTTTGCATTTGATCATATCACAGTCATGCAGAAAATATTTCAATCCAATTGAAGTGAGGTGAAAAAGTATTAAATGAAATATATTATAAACTGCCTAATTAAAAGTTATTTATGAAATGAGATTTTTCAGTTTAAACTCACTATACCACAAAATCTTTTTCCTTCCACTGAAACAGAGATATTCTTTAAACAGGGAGCGATGATGGAAATTCAATAATTACGACACTACTGACTGAACATTCAACATGATCTTTGGTTTGTCTTCCTTTGCATTTCCTTCACATTCTGCCATGGCCAAATCTATCAACTTTGTCTTCTTTCGGTCATTTTGGTCCCTCACACACAGCTCAGCGTTGGCCATCGATGACGGAGTAAACAATTTAATTAGTAATGATTTGCATTACGGCCTCTGTGGCTCAATCTGCATTAAAGTGCTCTCTGTTCCTGTCACTGCTTTCATTATGTGTTCTCATGTTCGATTTGTGAGTGAGAACCAGAGCGGCGTGTTCTTTATGTTCCCATTGGTTTGTGAAAGAAAAGGCTTTTTCTAGTCGTCTTACAGCTGATGTGCTTTTTGGTACAAATACAAAAATAGGTTCAAAGAAATGAAAGGGAACATGTGCAGTTTCATCTTTTCACTGTTTGTCCCGTCGCTTGAGTGCAGAGACAAAAAGGCCGGCGTCGATGTGGCCTGAACATCAACTGTCTGACAGGTCACACACAGGAGGGTTCAGCCAGATTAACTGGAATGTCAACAACAGGGAGGGAAATAACTTGGTTTTTGGTAGATGAATACAAAGTACAGACTTTACAGCCACCGCACAAAATCCACCTTGTATAAAAAAAAATAAAATGTATGGAGAAGTACATCTGCTTAAGCCCAACATTAACATTCTCTGTAAGAAACGTTTTGTCTTGTTCCCTTATGCTCCATAACACTTTGGCAAAGTGTGGCGTCCCTCAACAACACAGCCTATCACTCATGCATTGGCATGGGAGTGTGTGTGTGGGGGGGGGGGTTCTTGTGTTTCTGAAATCATTGAAAGGTGGAAGTGAAAGAACAACAACTGAATCCAAAAAACACATACAGTACATGCAGTTGCTCACTATCATTAAATATTAAGTATTACTTTAAACAATGTACAAACAGGTATACCATTCATATGCTGGAGCATCTTCAGTCACTTATGTACATTTATATTTAATTTTTTCAGTACTTTAATTTGTCTTTGCACTAACAGTCTATTATTTGTTAACACTGCATACCAAACTGCTGTATATTTTTATGTCTTAGCACTTGTTCAACAATAATAAAGATGAATCTAATGTGAGAGAAAACTAGTTGAGTTTGATAGATGTCCATGTTATAGTGGGTACAATAACATAAAGTACATGACAGGAAAGATAGTGGTTTCCATGGCAAAATCTGGACAAGAAGACGTGGGCATTAGTTAATATGAACTAACTGTTCAATCCAGCAGATTTCATTTTGTTGCTAAAATATGAAAATGTTATGCTTTGGGTGATGGGACAAACTATAAGCAGCTTTTTTGTTATAGATAAATAATTTTGGATCAGCCACCAAAATGCTTATCAAATTCAAGGTTTATGAAACGTCCGTGAACACAAGTCATGCTGTGTTTGGTGGCATAAATGAAAATGAAGCTGACATTGCTGACAGTGAGGCAGTCGCCAGTTTCCCTAAAAAGTCCAAAAAACTTGTGGGTGTCCTTTGGGGAATCGAAGCTTTATGATAAATAAGATGCACACGCACAAAAAATCCCCAACTGACATCAAAGTGGGATTGAGCCGAGGGTTGGCATGAGGCCACGGCAGTGCATTAAGTACAGATGAGGTTCGCCTGCAGATGGAAGACACAGTTCCACATAGTTCCACAGTATCAGCCACTCAATCACACTGTACTTAAAATGTACTGCCCTGTATGTATAATTACACACTTCTAATTTATACGATCAGATATAAAACTCACTTTCACGCCGATGTGAAGGTGATGCGAGGGGTGTACAGGTGTGGGTTGGTGCTTCTTTGTTTGTTTTGCTTGGAGCCAGGTGTTAGAACTATAACCCACTGTCACACAGTGTGATTTGTAACTCAATAATATGCGAGCAGCCAACAAGCCTGGAGGCGTTCTCCAAAGTGACATTGGCAAACACAAAACGGATGCTTTGATTGGGGAATAAGTTTCTAGCTCCTGTGTGCTGTGCTTAAAAACACCATTGCCAAAAATCATTTAAAATAACATAGAAGAAAATTGAATTTTATTAGATTGGAGTTTGATATATTTGTCTTTAGCCTGCATACGAAGCCCAGACTTCTATTAGATTGTATTGTGTGTTAACGTGAGCTCCTGCTGCTGTCAGTGATGGTGTCGAAAACCCAGAGAACGGCTGCTTCCCTTCCCTCCAGGTAGCTAATTACATTCTGGATCCTGGGTGTAACTCAATCCGTTGATGACTAGAATGAAAATCAGCCCAAAATTCACAGGATATTTCCTTTAAAGGCAGCGTTTCAGACTTCATAGGTCGCTGCCGGTGACGAACATCGTCACATTTCAAAGCTTCGTCTGACTTCACCTCCGAAACGCAGCAGTGTTTGTCTGAATAAGAAGAATACATCCGTCTCATTGTCCTAGAATTTATTAGGCGTGAACAGCTACTTGTTTAATGGTGCATTTAAGCAGCCCTTGCTAATTTATAAGGTCAAATGTTTGCTTTTGGCTACTTCGGGTGTTGACTGTGAGGATAAATTGTGTTCATATAAACAGTGGTACAAGTTTACACAGATCACAGCTGCAATTATTTGCTTTTTTTTTTTTTTTACAGAGAAGAGTAATTGCCGTTTACTTTGGCACTAACATTACTGCTCTTTCAACCTAAATGAGTGTGTCAGGGTTGCCAGCTCACACACTGAACATGGACATCATTGTACAGGACATTAATTGTACTGACAGTTTGAGTAGAGCTTCATTCTTAACTCGGAAATTTGCAATTTGTACCAAAGACAGTGTGATGAACTCTGAGCCTGCTTATCTGTGTGAACAACGAGCAAACAGTAACGCCACAGGGTAGAATAACAACAGCTGGATGTACTGATAGTTATAAAATCTGTATCTTGGTGGACGTACAGGCTGTGTGTTTAACTATATTTTAAGGCTGTGTTCTGTTTTTTATGCTCTACACCAATTCAGTACGTAGACTTAAAAACAATACCCCTAAATCTAAACATAAACATAAATTAGCTCCATTAGCTAATGTTAGCATTCATTTTGTGCTCTGTTAAATCAAGCTTTTATATATTACATGTAACTGACATTACTATTGTCAAACACTGTGCTCATATTTATTATGAAGCTGAAATTAATTGGTGGAATTCAACATAACAGAACCTGTGTATGTAGATTAGCATTATCTTAGCTTAGCATCCCAAATACATGCGCAAACAGGGGTGATTAGTTAATGCTGGTGGGACAAGATGAATAATGAAGGGCTCTGGGTGGAATTACTGGCTGTGAGGAAGAATAACTAGTCAAATTACAAACATCACACCCTCAATCACCTAGATATTATGTGGTTAATTTGATGATCCATTTAGGTATTTGTTACTCTCAGTTCAGTATTCCAGTTATCTATCTCTCAGTGAAGTTAAAATAGCAAACATGACTATCAGCTTCCAAGGGCTTATATGTGAAATTGATTTCCCAAACTATCAACAGCAAGAGAGAAGTTGTGAACATGAATGCACCCTCAGGTACAAAAAGCACAAACCACTTAGCTAATGTTACATATATTACACAGGATTTGTCTTTCACCTCACAATCTGTGAGGCCCATTGTGTACACACGTGTATTATGGTATCATTAACATTTCTCTTTCACACAATGTTAGTTGGTCCAAATAAACGTCTGTCGTCTAATCTTCATGTGTTGCATCAGCTGTAGTTTACATCATAGCTCTGTTAGCTTAGCTCTGTTTTTGAACTGAAAACAGCCACAGTAAAACCACAAATCACCTCCATTTTCTGTACGATTTGTGTCTTCAACAGTTCCACTAGAGATCTGTTTGGAATCGAACAAACAAGGTCAAAACTGTGACAGTTTAGTCTGAACCCTGGATCAACAAACAACAAGTTAACAAAGAAAATTATATCCCATAATAAGCGGTAGCTTTGAATAAATTCAGTTTGTATCTATAGAATACGTGTACAATGTCATGACTCCTTATTCTAAACACTTTAATGATACCTTAAGGTCTTTTTGAACTATTGAAAGTGGAGATGTTAAATGTAGCTCCTTTATGTTTATATTATTATAAAATTCCATACATCTATTGGTTTCCTTGTCTTCAGATCGTATTGACATTACCAAACATTCAGTTGTAAACACCGCCTTTGGTAAGAATGCTTCCAGTGGTATATTCTTAAAAAACTGATTTGATGGTCATATTGATGTTATTCCTAAGTTCTAAATAGCAGTAAACATGTTTGGGAGGAGGAGGGTTTCAGGGTCCAAACCCCGACTGAGAAGGAAGGAAGGAAACATTTACTGGAAAAGACTCATGGGTAGAGATCGATCAATGCAGGAGATTGATGAATCCATCTCTGGATGCACAAGCTTAAATACTGCTAATACCATAAATCAGTCATTGGTCCAAATTAGGGACTGGACTCAGTATGTTTTCAACAGTGGGTGGAGTTTGCATGTTCACCATCAAATCCATGAACCCCAGTAGGTTCACTGGTTAGTTAGTGTAAAACAACCTGTAGGTGTGAATCTGGGATGGACTCCACTGGAGTGACCTCCAAGGATTAAATGGCTCAAAATGAATGAATGAATATAACTATACAATATGCAATTCTACTCTGTTGTAAATATGTAGCTAGTCTGTATAGTTTTATTACTATTTTTAGGATCTTTTTACATAGTTTTTTGCACTATCTTTATGCATGCACACTTTTTATTGCACTTTATTCTGTTGCTGCCTTGACCGTTGAATTTTTGTGACATCAGTAAAGTGTAATATAATATAATATAATATAATATAATCTATACAGTTAGCACATGTAAACAATTGACTCTTTTCATAAGTCTAATTAATGTGCCAATAAATGTCTTTCAAAATACCTATAATTATTCTGCACTTTACTTCCGAAACAGACAGTATACACACTAAAATGTCACAAAAAGCTGTAGAAAACCTTTCAAAACACCATTATCTGTGTCAGAGCCTCTACCCCTGACCCCCTTGTGGCTCAATAATAGGTGAATCCCATTGAAGCTCCAGAAGCAGACTCACATTCGTACATTCCTAAAGGAGACAGAAGGACATCATTTGGCTGAAATGTCTGTCTGCGGTGGACAGTTTATGTCTCTTAGGGACAGACTGACCTATGAACTTCACAGCAGCTGAGAATGATGAATGGTTCATCTCTCAGACTCTGTACTGTTCCTGCCTAAACCCAAATGTACTATATCACAGTATACCAACAGCTACTTTTACATTCAGGAGACACCTTATTTACCACCATATGATGTGGATTATCAACATTTAATGGTTTTGTTGAAATAAAATGTAACGTATGCCGGATTATGTTTGTAAGTAAATCCATTTGCCGTTAAAATGTAGTCTTGGGAACATAATACCTATGAAACTGGGTTGAATAAACACAGTGTATATGAACAGCTCATCCTTCCTTTTTTGTTGCTGATATGTTTGTTCTTGTTTTGTTTTATTCTTTTTTTCTTTTCTGTTGCATGTCTCATTGAATTGTTAAAACATCTTTGTACATCGTAGATATAATTAGTACATACTGTAGAAATATTAACCACCAGTCCTCATCGATATTATTTTAAATGCGCACCACTCAGATCCCGTCAGATTACACTCCGCCACATCTCTACTGTCCAATAATACTGCGTCAGCGTTGCTCATTATGAGTCTTTATCTTTTGAACCCAACAGCCGAGGAGCCCAGCGCAGAGCGGAAAATCCACCACAAAGCCGTCAGACGCCAGCGAGGAGGCGGGAGGACGGGAGGGAGGCAGCAGCAAAAACACAAAACCACACAAATACGACTGAGCGGACGGCGGATCATCCACAACGCAGAACTCCTGCATCGCCTGAAGGATGTTTCTAAGAGCACACACTCGCGCACTCTCACAACAAACACACGTGCGCTCGCTGACACATACATGCACACACACACAAACACACACCTACACACTACATATATCAGCATTGTTTGCAGACGCTGAGACACTGGAAATGTCAACAGATTTCAAACTGTCATCGGAAAAACCTCCATAGTAAAATGGCATGCGTTCTAGAACTTCTTTTCAAGGTAGCAATGGCACTGGTAACTCGTTTCATGATTGTTCATTTGTTGTTTACTTATCTGAGTTTTATTCTAAGTGAGGACACTGCTTTCTAAATGTGTGATCTTTCTAGAAAACTCCCTTTGCACTGGTGAGGTCTGACACTGTTTCCTGTGATTAAGTATATCAATTGACAAAGAAAAAATACTTCTACTACTACTTCTACTACTATTACTACTACTACTACTACTACCCAACTTAGAATATTGTTTATCACTCATTGTAGCCAGGTTAATTTACTCCTCCTCCACATTTTGAAATATAGAGGCTCAAGTTGGCTGGCCAACTGTTCAACGTTTAATATTTCAGCACTCTTTCTGCCTTTAACACTCCAGAGGCAAAGAGCCAAAGACTCACAATGGGTCGTCTCCCTGAGAATGTGCCATGCACTGAGTAGTAACCCCTAGCTACATGTATCTGTGTTATCTGACCTTTCTGTGTCCTTTCAATAAACTGTAATTTTCAGTAAATGTGTGAAGAATAAATGGTTATTTGTGGGAAAGACATGAGTGAGTATGTTTGTGATCAACAGAGAAAGAGGAAAGGTGAGACCTGACGCCCGGTGAATATTAATCATGTGATGAGCAGGTTGTTATGGCGACGCTCCGCACACGGGGTCACAGATGAACTTGGATTCAACAAATTTCTCTGAATTCTACATGTTGAATAATTATCAGAGGCAGCAGTGTGTAAAAAGGTCACATCACGACCTTTTTCATTGTCGGTGTTGCTACATTTAATTCTACTTGTCGTCAGTTTGTGACCTGATGAGTATCTTCACAAACAAGATGTTGTAAATCGTCGCTGTTGTATCTGTTAACATCTGATAATACGACGTCCACCTTCCGCAGTTGGCTGGATGGAAGTCACACTCTGTGGGGTTTTCAGTTGCACCAGAGACACATAAAGGAAATAATAGCAAAAAGAAGTAGAGAAGTAGACAGAGGGGATTGAATATGCATTTAAAGAACAAAGCACAGTATGACCTATGGGAATCATTTCACCACTGGTTGAACTGTGCAAGCGTTTACATATGTTGTTTGTCAATTTAAAACATAACACTGGTCTGCAAGTTTTTTTTGGGTTTTTTTTTTAGAAATGATCTGCTTCAGAGGTTAAATGTGCTAAATGTTATGCATTTTAATAAGATTAATTGGAAAACAAATGACAAAAGTGCTGATTTACTGATGTTTTCAAGGTATATGATAAAGTGTTCTTACACACACACACACACACAGAC
>JAPQRQ010000018.1:21907976-21918321 GCA_037367365.1 Apogon talboti | reverse complement strand
TGTAAAACCAGTATAAAGCCACTGTCAAATCACTATAAAACATTGTAAAACCACTGTAAAACCAATATAAACTATATACATTTATATAAAACCATTATTAAACCACTATAAAGCCACTATAAAACCACTGTAAAGCCACTTTAAAACCACTGTAAAAACCACTATAAAACCACTGTAAAACCAGTATAAAGCCACTATAAAACCACTGTAAAACCAATATAAAGCCACTGCAAAACCACTGTAAAACCACTATAAAACCACTGTAAAACAAGTATAAAACTACTATAAAACCACTGTAAAACAAGTATAAAACACCGTAAAACCAATATAAAACCACTGTAAAACCAATATAAAACCACTGTAAAACCAATATAAAACCACTGTAAAACCCACTATAAAACCAATATAAAACCACTGTAAAACATTATCAAACCACTATAAAACCATTATAAAACAAGTAAAAAAAACCCAAAAAAAACCAATAAAACCAGTATAAAACCAATACAAATCAAAATCTCCTGCCTTTGGCGTGCATTGGTCCTAGTCATCACTGCTTGCAGCTTTAGTTTGTCTTTTATTTTGTGCTTGCATGGTAATAAGAAGTAAAAAAAAAAAATGGGTTCAGTAAAACTGATATGTCTGAATGAATGACTGATAATTCATCCTGCTTGGATGTATGATCCGGACATTGCGCAAATACATATGAGACCCATGTTCAGGGCAGGACATTTATCCTGAAACCAACAAACCACTGCAGTTCTGACAGGTGTTGTTAAGCTCAGACAAAAGAAGGAATGGAAGAAAAAAAGAAAATGCCACCTAAGGGCAGCAAAAGGAACACAAAAAAAAAAAAAGTTTGAGAAAGAAAAGTGTTTCTTCAAGTATGAAAAGTGGAGTGACTGGTTCCATTTTAACATGTAATTACTGCTGTATGTGTAGAAGAAAAAAACAACAACAAAAAACATGTTTTGTTTGAGTCAAGGCCAAGAAATGTGTATCTGTTGACAGACTGTTACAGAAGGAGTAGATTCAGTAAACTGACTTTACTGTCTGGGAAAGTGGGCCAAATTAAGTTGGATTGATCTTAAATATGCATCATCAACAAAATACAAGTCTATAGATACATTCCCATTAATGCTAAATATTTAATGCTCATTTTGAAGAGTTTAAGGAAATGTACATAATTCATATTTTAGTTTGATGACTTGTTAAAGTTCCCTTTGAAGTTGGTTGATTTTTTTTAAATTTTTTAAATATTTTATTTATGATTTTTGTAAAGAACAAAAATACAGTTACATACTTACAAAACAAGACAATATCATCAACTCACAATGACAGGACCAAAGACAACAGACATACACATGGACAAAGAAAAAAAAAAGAGAGAGAAACATGCAATGTAGAGAGACATATGGTGATATCACACCTTCTAGATCCTACAAGCCCTTCTTGAATACAAAAAGATTATGGAAGTAAATCTGTGCCATCAGATTTAGAATTTTTTTATAGTTGATTTTTTCTTTTTTTTAATAATTGTATTTCAGAATTTGAATTTTTTATGGTTGAATTTTTTTTTAATAGTTGTATTTTAGAATTTGAATTTTTTATAGTTGATTTTTTTTTAATAGTGGAGTTTCAATTTTTTTTACACATAGAGTTTCATAATATGAATTCAATTATTCAAAAAAGAAGGTTAATTCAACATTAAAAAAAATTGATATAACATCTTGACCAGGCAAAACCAATGGAATAACAAGCCACTTGATCTAGCTTTCACCCAATTGTGTGTTGCACTGAAGATCAGGTGATACTCAGGCACGGCAATTCACATGCTTGACACCATAGGCATATACTGTATACATAGACGCCGCATCGACTGCTGCTGCCCATTGGAGCGACATGCCTACAGGACGGCCGTGTTGGTACAGTGCTACTCACTACAACTGTGTATTAAGGCTATAGAGGAACGAGGTGTTTGCACTATTAAAGTGATCATAAATCGCTCAGTTGTTAACATTTATTCACGTGGGTTGTCTGTTCCAAATGTCAGACATGGAGGATAGATAGACAGACAAATACAGACATAAATATAACAAAAGGAACCCAGAAAATGTCAAGGTGTGTTCAGGTCTTTATTTTAAAGAATTGCTTTAAGGGTATGTTTCATTATTTATTAGTAGTAGTATTAATATTATTAAAATACTATTATTATCACTCATGAATAATATTGCTATTATTATAATTTTACTATTATCATTATAACCACAATCATAATTAATATTGCTATTATCACTACCTTATTATTATTATTATTATTATAACTTTTAAATATTTAAGATAAGTGCAAGAACATAAAGGATCCTCCTAGGAAAAATATTAACATATTTACAAAATATTCCAAAAACACAGGATAAGGTGTTGATATCCTTCGTGCGAGCATGTACAACAGTTCATTGGTGAGTACTGTAGTAGAAAAGCAATCACGAGGCATGCGTCCAGCCAGGCTTGCCCCCTAGGGGAGGGGGCAAGCGGGGGCCCAGGACACATCATCAGTAGTGTTCCTCCAGATCATAGGGTGTTTTGGCTATTCACACTATACACCCTCCCAAGAGGCAGCCCGCTACTGGGTGATCAGCCCCCAGCTTGTGCGCCCACGCCCAGCAGGGGCGCCCCACCGCCGGGCCAAGCCCAAGCCGACCACACACACTCCAACCCACTACTTGGGGGCCCAAGAGGGGTTGTTCCTCTTCATCCAGATCCCCTGGCACCACACAGGCTTTGGTCCCTTACTTCCAGGTTTCTGAGCAGTTTGGTGGTAGAACAAGTCTGACTGACACCTCAGGTTTGTTTCAGTTAGCCCATGCTGAGGTTCAACATAGCACTTGTCTACAGCCGTGGATGCATATTCCAAGGAGCACTGAGGAGGAGGAGGCATCTCTTTTTTTTCTTGTTCTTCAAGCCTGAATATTTACAAGAGCTGCCTTTCATGCAGGCCTATGGGAGCTAAAACCCCTGAAAGAGAACTGTTTTGCACAGCTTTGATTGATTATTTTGAGTATCAGCATTTAAAACCAATACAAGAAATATAGAAAAGAAAACATATTCCAAAAGGAGCAGGATGAAGTTCAACTTATATACTCCTGCCCCCTTATCTTTTTACAGATCATACATTCCCATGTCAGCTCCAGTGTATTTCCTCAAGGCAGTTAGAGTTAGGGTTAAGGTTAGGGTTAAGGTTAGGGTTAGTAGGGTTAGGGTAGGGGTTAGTTGGGTTAGGGTTTGGTTAGGCGTAGGGTTAGGGGTAGGGTTAGGGGTAGGGTGAAGGTTAGAGTTAGGGTTAGATTAGGGGAATCTTATTCAGAGTGTGCTGGCTCACTCTATCCTGTTTGTATAGTTTTTTTTTTGTTTTTTTTTAAAGACAAATTTTAGCCTAATAAACTTTTAATCAATGCTAGATGGAAAATAAGAAGAAAGTCAAATTATAGAAAAAGTCCTTCAGGTAAGTATGTAAATCTAATCGACTTGTGGACCAGCAAAAAGGTTAGGGTTAGGGTCACGAGGTCATGGTTAGGGTTAGAGGTTAAGCTTAGGGGTCATGGTTAGGGTTAGAGGTTGTGGTTTTGGTTAGAGGTTTAGGGTTAAGGTTAGGGGGTTAGAGGTTTAGGGTTAGGGTTAGGAGTAGGGTTAGGGCTAGGGTTATTATTAGTGGTAGGGTTAAGGTTAGGGTTATGGGTAGAGATAGGGTTAGGTTATGGGTAGGGTTTAGGGGTAGAGTAAGGGGTTAGGATTAGGGTTAGTAGGGTTAAGATTAGTAAACGTTAGGGTGAGTAGGGGTAGGGAATAGTAGGCTAAGTACTGTAGGTAGTAGGTAACGACATTTTGTTACCACAGGGCCAATCATAGATACTGTTACATGAACTCATTAGCTTCTTATTGCCACAGTACTATGGTGATATCTAGTGTATTTTGTTGTTGTGTGAATGAAACGGTATTTTTGGAGAACAGGTCCGAGAGGAGTAAATCTCACAACACCGCCCTCACATTGCCGTATGGATAGGCAAAACCACCAACAACAACAACATACAATGGCGAATTACAGAGTTGTGTCTGTGCTGCAAGTGCTGCTAAGTTTATTAGTACTACTACAACAAAACCTGCCATCTTCTTCTTCTTGTGTTTATATTTGTATTCAGCACGCTGAAGAAGAAGGACCTCATGCACATGCTCACTGCATTCTTCTGTGATTTTAGTGTATCCTGCAGCTCTGTCTGTGTTGGTGTACAGTGTCACATATAGATGTTGCATATGTATTATACCGTTTTAACCCAGTTTTCCCATTTCCACCTGGATGCAGATATTTCTCAAAATGATACGTGTATGGACGCAAAACTTTTAGAATCCGCAAAAGATCTGGTAACTGGTACCCTAGTCTTTTCCTGTAACCGGATAGGCACGTGGCATGTGCAATGCTTATTGCCACAGTAATGTGGCAGCAGGGTGAAATGTCACCAGTCTACACATGATATAATGAGGGCGCTGATTGGCTCTGTGGTAATAGACAAATGAGAAAGTCAGTGCTACCGTACTGTGGCAATAGCCAATTCGATACAATAATACACTGAAAAAAACCAAACAAGAACTCAATAAGGACACATTAGAGAAGGTGCTAATGGATCGTGGCAATGTTGTGTGTTCATACACATACTATATTTATCTCTAAAACCACACAGTATGGATTGTCAGATTCTGTCAAATAAGATGTTGCCTTCTTCTATCTTTGTCTTGAAAAACCACAGGCTGACAGAAGCTCACTATGATCTGTTTGAAGTTAGTCGTGAAAAACTTCTTGGTTTCCTTTGTCAGTTGTACATAAAAGAATCAAACTGTGCTAAGCAGCTTTGGTTTCCCAGTATTCATGTGACATTTGGTGTGGACACTGGATCCAACAGCGTTTGGGCTGAAAATGCAAGGCGACAGGTGCGCGGCTCTATTCTAGGTCTGTGATCCATCTTTTTGTGCAGGTTCGAGGGCCTCCTCCAGGCCGGGTCTATGTCTTGCTGAGAAGTGAACAATTGTTGCCAGGAGTTTTAGACCCGTGGAGGATATGGAAAACACTGCCATTAAACATCTGAGCTGCTGGTTGTCGCGGCAACAGGGAAGAAGAAAGATGCTCCAGCCTGTGAAGAGTCTGGGCTCAGATCAAAGATGCTGTTTTTTTTTTTTGATGCCATCTTCATTTTACTGCCTGCCATTGACTGACTGCTTCAGGAACTTGGACTTCCTCTATAGCTGAGCTGCATGAAACACCATGAAAAACCAGCTTTTCGTGTGTTTGGTCCAAATATGTTTTAGTGAGAATAAGAGCATCTGCCTTAAACACACCAGTGGAATTTTTTGGGGGATTTTCGGGACATTAGAGCCATCAAACAAGATTAATTTAAGTTTAAGATGACTTTTACCAGACATGGCAAAAGATGACAGAAATTTTAATGACAGCAAAGCTCAAAATTAAAAGTGCATTGTGGGAGAAATGACCAAAAAAAGCACCACTTTTATTAGATACACTGCTGTTTGGACCTACTACCCATTTGGGAAACAAAGCTATTGGTCATTGCATTTATAACACAAAATGATGTCTGAGCACATCATCAGTGTAGAGGATTTCATTTACAGTTTTCTATCCCTGGGAGGAGAAGCACAACCAAAGACTTGGGTTGTAATGTTACCACGACAACAGATTGTTGGTTTGTGACAAAACTGAAGCAGCAAAACAGTGGAAAAAGAACAGGAATGCATGCATTCAAAACAGCATAAAGACAGAGATGTACAGAATTTTAATCCATTTCCACGTCAGATGTACACAATATATAATCAAATTAATTTGTATTTATGAAAAAAGTCATCTGAATACTTATTTTAAAGTTTAACAATGGAAATAAGAATCATAAAGTCTTTGTTGAGTGATAAAAGTGTTGGTGAATGATTCAACATGTTACTGTCTTCAGGTTATTATTGGATCGTTGTCATCACTGTTTTTGTGTACTTTCTTCTTTCTTTATTTCTTACTCTTGTGTACATTCACTCTGCCAATGTTTTCCCATCTCCTAATATTGTTATTTTTCGATGTTCTTTTTTTGTGTTTCTAGGATGGCTGAGTAGGCTGCATGGTTGAATGGTTTCTTTATGTCCGTTTATATGTGTTTATCATTGTGCTCCGACAAAGTTGCAGTTATCTGTGGCTGAATGCAGTGGCAGCTGGTGAAATTATGTTTTGGTGGCGTAGTATGCAAGTCAGTTTTTGGAAAAACCATAGGCACATATCACCACTAGGATACACCAAAGCACATGCACTACTATTTTAAAATATTTATTTAAATAAAAATAAAAATACACAGTATGTGCTTTCAGTCCTTCAAACATGCACATTTATCTATGATTATTGTTAAAGTCAGACATGTCCCTGATGAGTGTGTTTTTCACTGATAGTTTGGCCAATGCATTTAGACCAGGGACGAAAGTAGTGCGGGTAGATCACATAGCATTAAAGTAATATAGAAAATCAACATACATAGGGTTGAAAGTTGTTATCGTTACCACTCATACCAGGGTTTGAACCTCCCTCAACAGCAACCAAAATGTTATCCACCGAACTATCCAGCCACTTACATCAGTCTCAGTAGTACTGCATTACCTATACAGCTATTCTCTGATTCCATTTCTGAGGAAGAGGAAGGTCTTGATTCTTTTCAGGGTGTGATGTTTCCTTTTGTGGGTGGGGCTTGGCCGTAAATTTCTGTGCCAAGAGGCTCTCCTATCTCTTGTATTGGAGGGGGGTCTGCTGCGCATGCGGCATTTATAATGAGAGTCTATTTGGTAGAGCCTCGGGTGCAGATTATTGTACCCCAAAAACAAACACGTCACTTAACTGCTCATTAAATGACCAAAAACATTTTAAAACTACACTTGAGTGCAGATTATACACGGTACTCACGGGCTGTATCATGTATAGATAGTTTCTTTAAGATTAATGTTTTTGTAAAATTATTTTAGGCAATTCATATCGTATTCTTCATATGAGTCAGGTGGGGCAGCGCCCTAGCGCCCTCTATTGACGAGCCACCACTGGCTGAATCCAGGGGTAACTGTCCCTCTGACATGTCCCAATCACATTAGACAGTTTCACATTTTCATGTAATATTTCAGTGATTTGTTTCCACTTTTTTTGCACTATAATGTTATTTACTGTTTCCAGGTCCACTCATATGCATTGTTCTGTATCCACTGAAAAATAATACATCCAGTTGGCATTCTACCACTCTCCGTTTGACATTAAGCAAAGGAAATTAATTATGTTGATAAGGAAAGTAAAAATCACAGCCAATATTAGCATGTTAATGAACACCCACTACTCCTGATCTGTGAACATCCACTGATATAATGGAATGTGACTTATATCAGGAGTTTTACGCCTTCACACATCGTGTTGTAGTTGTCAGAACCTTTGTCTGTTCAGACAGATAATTAAACTAAACCAGTTTAAGCCTCATTTTGGAGACGGACACAGATGAATTTGAAATAAAGTGATGATGTAAACATGCTATATTAGACATACATATGCTTAACTACAAAGGGAATATGAGTTTAATTGGAGGCTGTATTCAGATTAATTTCATTATTTTATTCAATGTTAAATCTACTTAAAGGTTAAACATGAACTTTGGAAAATTACATTAATTGCTTGGTTTGAAATAAATTAACAGTTTGAACCATATCCATCAATAAGCATAGACGTTATATTAAACTAATGAACAGGTTCTGTTTGGAAATGAGTCATAATGTCAGACTGGTTCAGTCAGTCTCCAATAAACAGCTGCAGAAACCTGAAGGTGAAATGTGGTATACTCATGTTGAATGCATCAGTCAGGAATCATTTTATATGTTTTGGCCACAAACTGATTAGTATGAAAAACTAAATCCGATTAAACTGTTATTTCCCAACATCCCTGTCTCCTCTTTTCTGCCCTGCAGGTGTTTTTCTTGAAGTGATTTAATCGGAAATTCAATCATGGAATTTGTATTTATTTTATTTTTTTCAAAGAGAGAAATGATGTATTTTATAATAGTACTGAGATTTGATAATGGTTTATTTCAACCAATTACCCTTTTTTTATACTTGACTCCCTCTTACCTCCTCCATGGATCAGCCTCCTCTGAGTGATACTTCACTGAATACTGAATAAGCACTGTTCAGTCATCACAGTCTACTGCATTCATTAAACCCACCAAAAATCTGTGCTCAAATCTGCCATGGTGTTATAAAGTCATGCGTCACTGAACCCAACATAGTGTCTGTGGGTAGAGTCACTAGTGGACACTTGACCATAAGTGAGTGTCAGTGAGTTTCAGGGTGAACCCGTTGTATGGACCTTGAAAAAAAACAAAAAAACTAAACAACGAAGGAGCACTTTTATCGTCCACCAGAGTGGAAAATTGTCTCCAGCTCACCAAAGACATACAAAAACCCCTTTTCTAAACATAAATGTCATGATTGGCTCTTCCCCTGTGCCTGTTTTCCTCAGATCCTCTCTTTTCTCTTTCCTGCTCCACTTTTATGTCTGACTCTCAGCATCATTGATCATTTTCTACTTTTCCAGTCATTCATCCACTCACCTGCAGCTGCACCTGCTCCACCGGGCCAGGGTCCACCCATACTCACCTGTTTCCATTCATGTAACTCACCTTCAAAGAAAAAAAAAAACTACAGTGTGACCCCTACTCACATCTAAAGACTGTGTGACAGAAGTCAAAGAGGTTTTTCTGGAAGATTTTGAAAGAAGTGGGTTTGCTGCACCACTGACATTAACCCTTTAGCCCCTGATGTGTCTGTGGTGAGCATTCTGTATGTACGATGTATGAAAATCAAAACGTGCTGAGAGAATAGACCTTGCACCCCCTCTCTCAACCCGTGTAACGGGGACAAAACACAGAGCAGTGAGTGAGACCGACTCGCTATAACAATAGACATTTTGGGCCTTTTTTTGCACTGTTTTTCATGTCATTTTTTGTGTTATTTGCAGCGTTGTTGTAATTTTCCTTTTTTTTTATTTACTGTTTTTTTTCCCGAGTTATGACCGTGTAACTGCTTTTTTTTAGTTCAACCTGGTGCCAAAATGCAGCTGGACTGATTTAGAAAAAAAGACCAAATCAAAAACTACTGGGCCCAAATTCAGATCTTTGTTGTTGTTGAGTGTGTTCCAGTTCACAGTTCAGGTTCAACATCCTAACTCACTCATTGATATACATACTGAGTGCCTTATTCAATAAAAATCTGTCAAACTTCAATTCCTCTCTTTGTCTTTTTCTGTTATTCCACCCTGTTTTGACCCTAAAACACACAGTAAAACAAAACCACTGAAGAAAAGGAACACAAGCACATACTCACAGCAGCTTTGATGACACTGAAACAGACGCACATTTACAGCAGCTTGTTTCATTGAAATACTGTCTCAGGAGTTAAAGGGTTAAATTAATTTTAAGTTGTCCTTTTTGTCCCCACATAACAACATTAATCGCTCTTGAGAATTTATTGAGTAACATTCACCGTTTGTGCCATATCCATTTGAGGTGTGGGGCCTGTACCATGAGTTAACAGGTAACGCCTGGTTTAACCCCAGGTTGTCAGTAATGTGAAAGTGGTTTAATTCAATGGTAACTTATCCTGCAAAGTTAACCTGCTCCAGGTGAAGGTTATGTTTGAGATAAAAAAGTATGAAAGAATCGACGACTGACCACTGCTGACCGATCTGTTCTCTTGGACACTGGTGTTACCATCCCTAGAGGATCCCACAGAGCTTTGAGTGCAGATACTGTGGAGGATGAGAGTTTCAGAGACTGTCAGAACCCTATCCCTCTGGCTTTTTCTAGTGTATATCTATATGAAGCACATACATTCTCTATAGAGGGAATATATTATTTACAGCAGCATCTGGAGTCATACATGTCCAGTGTTCCTTTGTGCAGTTGCAGTCCCACAGACTAGATACAGGGTTTTATATTTTATAGCTCTTTGCCTCTCACATGTGTTTTTGTGTTGTTGTAAAACAATGTTTTTGATGCTTTTGTTATTCTCCCTGGTCACCTCCTGGTGTCAACCATAAAACCCATTGTGAAATCACAGACAAACATAACTTAAGCAGACTGCAGGATCTTTAAATGGCATAGATCCCCAAATTGTTATTGTTATATTTTTAAAGTGGCCTAACCCAGGGTTAAACCAGGCGTTACCTTTCTTAACACCGACAGATACAATAAACATCCCTCACTCCTATTTATGATATATGTATGT
>JAPQRQ010000018.1:21868425-21889000 GCA_037367365.1 Apogon talboti | reverse complement strand
ACCCGGAGTGAGCACTCTACCCTTTTCCGACTGAGGACCATGGCCTCAGACTTGGAGGTGCTGATCTTCATCCCAGCTGCTTCATGTTATTGTTGTGTAATGTTGAAAACGGTTTTGTTTTATTCCAGTTGATGTAATACACGCTTTCCTCTAAGGAAAATTAAAACTCCTTGATTTGAACTGACCTGAACAGTTACCAACACAGAAGAAGAAAAAAAAACATGTCACAAATCACATTCATTCACATGTATTTTCTTTTGATTCCTATATTTCTGTGACTGTGATCATCTATGGTTCAGGGTTCTTTCTCTAAAGGCCACAATCACTGATTATTCCTAAACTCCAAAAATTCTTTAGATTGATTGACTCTTTAGTTTTTTCAAACCCAAATATGTTACTTTAAAGGTGACAACATTTTTATGCAAAATTTCTCAATGTGCAAATCAGTCAAGAAGCATAAACCTGTATTTGTAATTGTTCAGACCTCAGCTGGGGATGAGGACTGAATTAAAAGACCTCTGTCTATTTTAGTTGAAGACTGGTCTAAAGAATGAGGGTTAAGAAGGCAAAACAGCTACAACTGAATGAAAGTCATGTATTCACAGTATGAGAGATACTACTAACACTTCCACTACTAATAATAATCTTGCTATTGAACATATCATATTGTAAGAGATACTGTGAAATGTTAATTGTTGTTTTTTTGTTGTTGTTTTTTTAGTGGTCATATCCAGGTTTTAAAAGAACTTGGTTAAGGTTAGGAAAAGGGTTTGAGGAGGGGCTAAAAGAAAAATTAAAGGCCAGAGTGCAGCATAGAAACAGGATATGAACACTGGTCTATTGTGTGGTGAGTCCACAATAACCATCCCATAACCACCTCCTATTGAAGGTTTCACCTCTTTAACCCATAAAAACCCAGTGCTACTTTTGTGGCAGTTCCCAAATTTTTTTTTTTCTCTTTTTAACCTTTCTTGAGTGATTTATCACCATTTATTGAAATATCATCCTGTCTATTTTGCTTTTTTTCAGTGAAAATCAGGTATTTTCCTACATTTAACTTACTGATCATGTACTGTAATCATCATGCTGAGATTACATTTGAGGATAATTATTTTAAAAACAGAGAAAGCTGAAGAAAAAGTGACTTAACTGAACGTAAGCTAAGTGTGTCCATCCACTGTCTTTTATCAACTCCATGGGTTTTACTGGTGAATCAGTGTTGTAGAAGATGACAGTGTTTCCACGTTAACTACGGACATGGGTCATATCTGATGACCATGAAAAGATGATAAACTGCATTTTACACCAATTATTTACATGTATTGACAGGATCAGTGAATCAACAGGAATTAAACAGTTTACATCAGTGGTTTTGGTCACAGGTGTGTATTTGGGTCTTTATGGGTTAATTCCATACCATCAGTTCCCAGTGTCTAAAGTCTGTATCTGTGTAAAATGACCACAGTGCTTGAAAACAACTGTCTAGAATTCGGTGTGTTCCAAATGACCCTGTCTCCCCTACATCTGCAATAACAGCGTTTTCTACTGGAAGAACACCTAAGATCTGCTTCTCCATTTAACTACTGTTGCTTTATAGTCACACCAGCCTCATGTGTTACATAAGGTCTGACAGACCAGTATACAGGCTATGTGTTAGACATGATTTTAAGCAACACAACTAATAACACTTTTCTCAATTTATGCAAATAGTTGCCGTCACACAATGAAGTACCCTTTTCAAAGTAGGAATGAAGGGGAAAATAAATAGACATGTAATTACCATTTTCACAATGTTTTTGAAAAACACGAATAGCCAGAGTGTGTCAGACGGTTAAGCTCTCAGCTTTAATGGTATTTTGTATTTATTTAATACTTCATTTATTTGAGCAGAGTGTACAGTGACCTCTCAGTGACCTGTACATCTCTGCTTAATCACCTGAAGCTTCTTCTTTTCTGATGCGTAAATGCTCTGTAGACACTGATGTGATGGAGGAGAGCGGATCAAGGCTTTTATTATTGTGTTCATTCTGGTATAATTGTACCTCATTTGACAAGTGACAAAAGGATAAAGAGAAGCTGATGTAATTCACGATAAACACAGGCTGGAGATTAAATTAAAAGCAAAGCAAAATTAAATATTTCTACAGCAAGATTATGGAAAGACAGGAAAAAATTACATTTTTGTTTTGTGGCCTAATAACTCCAAGATAAGGATATTAATCGACCATATTGAAAGGATTGAAATAAAAACTAAGTATCCATAAGACTTATGGTTGACCAAAAAAATAAAAATAAAAAAAATAACACCAGCCTGTTTGATCTTCTATTGTCCTGTTAGGATCACCATCATTATTATTTATTTATTTATTTATCATTACAGAAGATGGAGTTAAAAATCATGGAGCACTTTTCTATCTAGCTGTTTAATGAAGAAGAATGAATCACCAAACAGTATTATTATTAGAGTTTCACATGTGCAATAGTCTCCTGATCATAATTCATATACTGACAGGAGTCAAATTCAAGGGGAAACCTGATGGGATCAGTTTGGTCCAGGGTGACACTGGTCCCGTTTATAGACAATGAAGGGTCACCGAATGGATTGATGGGGGTGAAAATGATGCAGATCACATGTTATAGCCTCCACAGTCACTAAATCTAAACCTACTGTAGATGAACGTCAGCCAATGTGTTAAGACAGTGACCTCCGACCCTAGCATCAAAACACCAGATGGGTGTTAGAGCCGTGGTTAAAAAGTGTTCATCCGTCCGGTAGAGTCAATGCCAAAGAGAACTGAAGCCAACACATGGAAAACCTCACTCAGACACTTGTTGACTTTTATTTCTATTTGTCACTTGTCTGTATTTCTGTTCTGTGCTGTAATTAATACAGGGGTGAACATTTGCATATGGATGGTTGGGAAATGTCAGTGCCAGTGTTGTGGAAAGACTAGTGTGTTGCCACAATACTGGAAAAATTCATTCATATAAGAAGACAGTTAGAGTATTGTGTACTGTCTGTACTCAGAGAACTGCAGTTAATATTAGTATTATTATATTATTAATACATACTGTTTTCCTCTGCATTAAACATAGCAGCACATATAACATACATTTTCAACACCCAGAGCATCAATAAGCCTTTCCCAAAAACAGCCAATCATATGTTAGCGAGTGGCATTGGGTATGGGATATGTGAGGTCTGTGTGAATGGAATTCATAGATATTATAGAAATGGCTACATATGGATTCACTTCATGTGTCGCCAATGGTTAATGTTGACCAAGCAGAAACATTACACCACCTTTTTTTTAAAGTTACAATTTAATACAGGGGTGTCAAACTCATTTCAGTACAGGGGTCACATTCAGCCTAACATGATGTGAAGTGGGCTGGACCAGTAAAAAAATAACATAATAATATATAAATTATGTCTACTCCAAACTTTTCTGTGTTTTAGAGTGAAAAATGTTAAATTACATTACGTATGAAAATATTCACAACTAAAAATGATCTTTAAAAAATGTGAATAACTTGAACACTATGAACAATTAGAAATTTTTTAAGAAAAATAAGTGCAAATTTAACAATATTATGCCTCACCTTTTCATTTATACATGTGCATTAGAACATACAGGTCACAGTGAATCTACAAATACACACAACATTTAGAAACAGGCGGAATATTGTTAAAATTACACTTACTTCTCTTAAGACATTTCATGTTGTTCATATTTATTCAGGTTTTTCATACTTTTTGTGAAAGGATAGTTTGTACATACAAACATTTTCATGTAATTTGACTTTTTTGCACTAAAACAAATATATATTATAGGTCATTATGATAGTATTTTACTGGTCTGATCCACTTGTGATTGAACTGGGCTGAATGTGTAACCTGAATTAAAATGATTGTTAATATCTTCAGTGTAGTTTTTATATTTCACAAATTTATCCTGGGGCCAGATTGGACCCTCTGGTGGGCCACGAGCCGTATGTTTGACACCTATGATTTAAAAGAATGCAGTTCGATGTTGATACTGACATTATACAGTTATTCCTTCATTAATATTTCATTAATGTTTATGTGCAAAAACATTAACCTGGTAAATCTAAGTCAGTCTTTCTCAAATGGGGGTACTTGTACCCCCATTTGAGAACTACTTGAAATTTTTTTGTAAAAATACATTATATAAGTTATCATGTACTGAATACAAAATAAGAATTAATGCTGAAATATAAAACACAATACATACATTCATACAATAAAACTGACACTCCTAGTTTTATTGTCAATCATCTTGTTTAAGCTTTGGTAACATTTTCAGAACATTTCTATTTTATGATGACTTTATTTGAGTAATTAAGTAATTATTTTTGGTTGATGAAAAGTTCATTTATTAATTAATGACCAATTAATTTATTTTCTTATCAATGAAAGAGGGCACTTTTCAGTTTATATTTTTCAGACAAAATTTACTTATAAAAATATGTTATTTTTAATATATTACAGTTAAATATATGTTGTTTGTTTACAAAGTTTTGAAAATAAAAACAGACACCTTTGGCACAGGAACAAATTTCCCCAAATTTTTTTGAATCAATAATGCGGAACTAGAGTGGGGGGTGTGTGGCTAAAAAAGTATATTTCAGGGGGTACTCCACTGTAAAAAGTTTGAGAACCACTGATCTAAGTGAATGAATGAATGAATGAATATTATCTATGATGGAACCTTATACTCCGACAGCAGATAGATTTTAGCTTTAGAGGGTGTTGTAAGTTTTCTTTTCAGAAGCTTAAAGTCACTTGCAGCTTAATGCTACTTTTGTATTGTCCTCTATATGATAAACTGAGAGCGTCTTTGTTTAATAAGATGTTTATTTGTAACCCTGATATGTTCTGGAGCACTGATGATGACAAGATGAAATGGCTGTTTAGTTCACATGTATATAAATTATCAGTATTTGTTTGTAAAGCCTGGAAAAAGCGGCAGATGTTCTTGTTAAAATAGGTTAGTACACTGCTGTGTTTGTATTTGTTGTGCCTACTGTCTGGCATGTCGTTCTTGGGTTCTACTTTCTGGTGTCTTATAAGCCCATATAAGGGCTGGGAATATTCTTTTTCTTATATGCAAGACACAATAATAAAAATTCATTCATTCATTCCTTCATTCATTCATTCATTCATTCATATCATATACAGGTTGGTCATAGTGAAGAGTCAATAGATAAACAAACAGAAACCAGGTTGTTATACATGATTAAAAACCTGCTTGTTAAGATAACCCGTCTCATGGAAATCAGTACCAGCTAATGATAATGAACCTTGTTAGTTAGAATTAACTGGCCTCTCTTCTCTCCTGCCAGTAGGTATGAATATAAAACGAGTGGATTTATCAAATTGTAAAATGAGTTAAAATATTTAACTGAAATTCTTCCATCAAGATGTCGATTTTAGACATTGGGGTTATTCATTTTCCTTCTCAAACTTGAATTACAATATGCTGAGGTGATGCCAAACACTATCAGACACTGCAGCTTTAATCACTTATTTTTCATGCTGGAAACTCAGTGGCAGATTAGACAAGTGGATGTGCTGATGAGGAAACAGGTTTCAGATCATCTCCTAATTATCAATTATAGAATTACAGAGAGGCATCATCATTTTAGTTAGTCTTGTGTCAAAGCCAGTTAGAAAGGTCATGGTCAATAAGAGCAGAGACAATAACTGCAGGAAAAATGAAGTAATTCAGTCATTTTGGTAGGAGCTCAGTGTGTATTTGCAGCGTAGAGCGAGGAGGAAAATGACAGTCGCATCAAAACAACAATGTGTCAGTGTGTGTGAATGTGTAGGTGTGGATGTGAGACAGGAGTAGTTCAGGGACATCGGTAAAACTGAGAATCACCAGACACATAATATGTTAAGGATATTTCCACAGCCTTTTCTTGCTCATTGAGTCTTTTCACCAGAAGGGGGGGCAGAGCAGGTTGGGCATTCAGCTTCCTGAGAATCTGGTGGATGAAGCTGTCCTTCAGTCTGCTGGTCCCGGCCCGGAGACTCCTAAGTCTCCTCCCTGATGGCAGCAGACTGAAGAAGCTGTAACATGGGTGGGTGTGGTCACTTGCTTTTTGGGTGAGGAGGGTGCTGTAAATGTCCTGAAGGGAGGAGACAGAGGCACCAACAATCTTCTCAGCTGACTTACAGAATGAAGAGCAAGAAAAAAAATGTGCATGCATAAAGATAGTGCAAAAGGCAAACAATATTAAAAAAAATGATAGCTGTAAGTAATTAAAACTCTATCGGCTATATAAATATTTTGTAGTAGAATTGTAATAGGTCAAAGCTAGTTTTATAAAGCAAAATCACTACCCTAATATGGGGCGGATGACTCATAAGAGAGAAAAATAACAGCTACAACTGGCAGAAAATAACCAGGGTTTGTCTGAACGTGGCTGAAAAACAGATTGATACCTGTCAAATGTCATTAAAGTTGTACTAAATGTCCGATTCTGCTTCATTGTTAGGGTGTAGCGAGCTCAGTAGTTTTCACCTATCAAACACAGATTTTTTAAAAATATATTTTTCCATTTTAATGTGTATTATCACCAACATTGATGTGTTTCACTACAATTAAGTAGTATAATTCCATTTGCAGCTCAAAAAAAAATCTTGATTTAGTGTTTAGCATCATTTAAAGACAACACAGTGACAAAGACAGATGTTTGTAGAAACTGAAATGACTAAAATAAAAGTGAAAAAGCACATAAATAAAAACCTATAAATGAATAAAGATGCTTTAGAACAATGAAGGTTCTAGTCTGGATGTAAAGTGTGTCCTGGCTGGAGTTTTGCTCAGATCATCAGGCCGTTGGTTTCAGTGTTGTGCTGCATAATAATGAAAAAGTGTTTGTGTTGATAGGATTTAGCCCCGGGCACCTCCAGCAGTCCGCTCCCCAGTGACCGAACACATCTACAGCCTTATAGAGCTCCAGTACATCAGTCTGATGTTTAGGATCAGCTCCATGTAAAGATTTATAAATAAGTAATAAAACTTTAAAATCAATTCTGAGTTACTGGCCAACAGTGACTCCATCCAGGGATGTAAAAACTGGGCCAATGTGGGCTGTGTACATCCATAATTAGCCAACTTTCACTTTGAAACCCTAAAAACCAGAGCGTTATAAGATGCTGAAGCTGTTAACATTCAAAGGGTTAAAGCATAAGAGTAAAAAATGTTACACAATCAGGGACCTGCTGTGAGCAGTAAGAATATTTTTAGTAAACAACCGGGTACTATTAAACTTTGGGTGAATACCATGTTTCACTTGTAGCAGAATTTCTCCAAAGACATAAAGATAGGCTTTAAAAATAGGTTGCAGCTAAAACTGCACTTTTTGAATAATTTAAAAATAACTTAAAAATGCAGGGCTTTGTGGAAAATCGTGCACCTCAGTCTTTGATGCTGTGAAAATGGTCATTAAAGCCCAAAGCATTCCCCGACTTATAACAACTGTCAAGTCTCATTAAAGCTGCGGCCATAAAAACACATCCCACAGCAGTCAATGGCTCAGGGTAAACTTAAGCGGCCTAACTCGAGGTAAAAAAACACCGTAATGGTCGCATGCATCTTCCTCCTGCCTTAAGCCAGTTACCTCGACCAAAGAAAACAAAGCCTTCACGCAAATACAGGAAGACCAGGTGGGATTAAACACATCAGTGAAGATCTACGTCCTTATTTCCTTTAATTTCATACAGACTAGACAACAACAGCTCATTATTTAGCAAGGAATTCATTTTTACTTCAGGCAATACCACAGGGCTCCAAACACCTTCATTAGATGACGCAAAAAAGGGAACTATCACTTTAATATTTCATCAGTACAGCCCAATAACATTATCAGAAAATGTGGTTATTAGGCAGCAGTCCTCACTGTGGGCCTTCTGTGGACTGGGCCGCCTTCACTGTACAGCTGCAACAAAGCATTTACAGTTTTTTTTTTTTTTTGGTAGTTCATAAAAAAACTATTTGTTAGTAAAAATGTCTGGAGAGAAAACTGGAAAAAGCGCTGGGTACAGAAATTAATTGTTTAAGAGAAGGCTGGAATTTGTGCTGCCGGAGGAGCAAAGATGTTTGGCAACTAAACAAAACTGTCTTCAAAGTTTAATATAAAAAAGTGATAATCAGCAAGAAAAGGGTAAAAACTGCATTGAAGTGTTATTCTGTGAAAAAGGTTATTGGGTGGTCACCTAAGAGAAAAGTAAAGAGCCAAATAATTTAATATTGTTTGCAGTGATATTAGGTTACAAAGGAAATAGGAATACAGCCATTAATAATTCAGCATAAGAGGTGTTTTCCTTAGAGCTCTGAACCACAGCTGGTTCAGACCACCAACCACAGCACATTATATTTACTCCATTGCATAGATAAAAGTCATTTTAATAACTTTTTCCACAAAATTTATCAACTAGTTTTTTTAGTTATTTGTAAGTTATACTTATTGTGGTCCAGACAGTTCAGTGGTGCAACTTTGGAATCCAACACAAATGCTAAGGCTACAACACAAATGCTAAAGCTACAGCACAAATGTTAATGCTACAAAGAAATGCTAAAGCTACAATGTAAATGCGGAGGCAATGCAAATACCAAAGCTACAATGCAAATGCTAAGGCTACAACGCAAATACTGAGGCAAATACTAAGGCAGATGCTAATGCTACAACACAGATGCTAAGACTACAATGCAAATGCTAAGGCTACAATGCAAATGTTGAGGCTACAACAAAAATGCTAAGGCAAATGTTAATGTTACAACACAGATGCCAAGGCTACAATGTAAATGCTACAAAATGGAAAAACAAACTTTAAAATCGAATTAAAACAAAGAACACCTGAAGTGAGAGTCGGCAGTCAAGAAACAGGCTTCTTATCTCAATTTATATCTTCATGTTGATCTACGTTACCACCTAATGTTAAAATAACCTTTTTCATGACTAAAACATAAACAAAACATTCTGCGAACTCAAACTTGGTTGTTTTATTGCCATCTGTACTTTTTCTATATTTGCTCACAGTCTGTTTGAATTCAGTGCATGTTCAGTTTTTCTCTCATTGTCAAACCTGTGTGCTGGTGCAGCCATGCCCCCACCCTCCGTTTCCATGGTTTCGCCTGCATCAAATCAAACACTTGGCAAACTAAACAGTGGGAGTAATGCTGTCTTCAAATGGAACCTGTGAGTTTGTGATTACAGTAAAGATGGTGTCAGTCTGGGGGGAGGGTTTGAGGCTTTAGGTGTGGACAGTCATGGCCTCTGGGTCTTTGAACAGAGACCACAGGTTTTATGATTGGATGGAGTCCTGAAAGTGAAAGGCTCCATTCAGTTTGTCACGATCATACCACCTCTGCGATGATCCTTAACATCTTATCCATAGATGTATCCTTAACAAATCATGAAGCCACTGGATAAAATCTAAAATTAAAAACATGTTTTCTTTGTGACACAAGATACAGATTCATACAGTGCAACAGGTGACACCAATAGAGTCCTTTAGTTTCTTCTTTATAATAATAATAATGGATTAGATTTATGGGCTTTTGCATTAACATATACTCAAAGCGCGTACAGTGGATCCATTATTCATTCGCTTTCACATTATCTCTCTGGTGGTGGTAAACTACATTTGTAGCCACAGTTTCCCTGAGGCAGGCTGCCACCAAAACCAAGTATAAAAAGTCACCATCATCACAAAACTCCAAAAAATAAGCTCTGCTCTTAACCACCATATTAACTACAGTAATCCTCAGGAGAACGTTGGACATGTTGCAGAACTGATATCATTGTAATCAGTATGAAACTGACCACATACATAAGTTTAAACAATCAAATCCTGTTTATTACTTTATATAATCTGCTGAACATGTTTGTTTTGTAAATAAACAGTACTTTTAAGTACATTCCAGAAGAGTAGTAAAGTGATAAATATCCTTAGCAAAAAATAAACAGACCAACAGTTAAAGTGCCATAAAACATTAAGTGTCATGTCATCTAAAATGGTAAAGAAAAAAAAAAAACAAACAAAAATGGTCCCTTAACTGACCTCAGTCCCGCTTTCCCTTTTACTTGCTTTTCAGTGTCCTAAAGCTGCTGGATTTTGTTTAAAATTGTCTTTCTGCGTAGCACTTCATGAGTGGGGTCAGGTGACGCTATCTGTTGCACCTTTTTTAATCCCTGTCTTCTATAGTGGTCTACAGTCCACTGAATCCATGTCACCACTGAGTTTGTTCAATTATCAGATGTGGACTCACTCATCTAAGCTCTAAACCCATTATCTGGTGGAGTGTTGGTTGGTGACTCTGCTTGGTGATAATAGGAGAATTAGCATTAGCATTAGCTCTGGTGTTCATACTAGCTGCAATGTGTTTGTCATTTAGGTGGTACCGGAGGCTTGAATAACTATGGTGGTATCCAAACTCTTTGTGGCATAGTTTGAACACATCAGGAACTATGCTAACACTTACCTCTCTTTACAGTGTGAGTGGGAAAAGACTTGAGTAATGTCACTTTCTGGGTGCTGAGGAAGTTGGACTGAACCATTATTTTGAAAAAAGGGGGGATTGGTATGCTGTTATGGGGTTGAACAAAACTGGGCGACATGATTAGATAGTGCTATTTTATAAATAATTCACATATTTTTCTCATATTTATTTTATTTAGGTTAAAGTAGAAAGAAAAAAAAGATTATGTTAGCAGAAAAAACTTGCATTATATTGTTAGTGTTTTTCAGATTTGAAGCTTCAAGAGCAGAATCAGAGGACCAACAACTTCTCTCTTAGTTCAGATGGTTTATTCTCCGATCACATGTAAAGCAAAGCCTCTGCAGAGGGTCCAGTTCAACCACGGTGATGATGGAACTGAACCCCGATATCTGGTTTCTTTGTCGCATTTGTTTTCAAAACAACTCCGCCTGTAGGTTGGGCTTCAGCAACGTCATCTGATTCCATGACTGAGCCCACCTCCAATTCCCGTGCACTTTTAACAGGGATGTGCTATAACATGTGTGTGTCCTTTGTTCTGTGTAGGCGTGTACCTAACTGACAGTTCAAGAAGTCACCCTTTTGGTCAGGACAAACGTTATCCTTCTGGTCACAAACATTTCTGTTTTGATAAGGGCAAAGGTTATCTTTCTGGTCACAGAGACAATCCTAACTAACAGATGTTCCCTGTTGTTAAGAACTTCTTCACTAACAGGTTTAACTAAAGTAGTCATATTTAAGACCTCAGTAAACAATAGTAAAGCAATACTTCTATTGAAATTAATGAAAAACAATAATGAAATGATACTGGAACAATCCTTCAATTTCAAAAAAAAAATCATTTGGCTGTCCTCTAAACCTCAGCAACCCATAAAATGCTTCAAAACATAATTTTTTAAATATTATTTTGTGTTATAATGCAAAAACACATGGATATTTCCATTTCTTGTTTAAAAATGCATTTTGTGCTTTACTTTATATGAAAATCTTTGAGATAAACCTGTGGGACACAAAGTGCACTGAATTCAGAGAATCACATGACAAAAAATCTGTACAGTAAATGGTAAATTAACTGCACTTATATAGCACTTTTCTGCACTTTAATGGTGCCAAAAGTGCTTTACATGGCCTCTCATTCACCCATTCACACACACATTCACACACCAGTGGGCGGCTCCTGCCATGCGAGGAGCTACCAGGCTCCACTGGGAGCAATTTAGGGTTCAGTGTCTTGCCCAAGGACACTTTGACATGTGGACAGTCAGAGCCAGGATTCAAACCGCCGGCCCTTCGGTCATTGGACGACCTACTCTGCCAACTGAGCCACAGCTGCCCGTAAATAGAGTAAGTACAATAATTTAACCTGACCAAGATATTTGAATTGAAATGACTTCCGATGACTGCCATTTCACAAATCAGGAACTCAGAGCTTTGATAAAACCTCCAATTACAAGGTTGTGAATGTGTTGACACAGTAAACACCTCTGTCTACCACAATGTCCTGATGGCGAACGGGTTCATACTTCCACCTCACAGTTGGGGTCATCCATGTCCAATACCCAATATCAGACTGAATATCAGGCCTCCACCATCAAAAACAGGTACACGGAGGTTAAACCTTGACCCACGGTGCTGTTGAAGCTCTGGAGTTGGTCCCTGAACGTGTTCAATGGCAGCTCACTGATACTCATGAGCTAATGCTAATGCTAATGCTAGATGCTGTGTGTATTAGGATGGGTAAAATGCTGAGACCAAACTTCCTTACAAAGATAATAGAATGAGATAACTAGATAAAACGAGATAAATAAAATGACATTGAATAAAACTTTAATTAGAGCTAGTGTTTGATTTTTCTGTTATGGATGTTAAATTAAGCTACACTTATACCCAAAACTTGATTCTTGGTTAAGGTCAAAACACACCAGTGCAAACCCTTGAAATAATCAATATACAGTTCACAGGGTCTGAAGACAAATACAGTAAGGTTAAATAAGACAAAACATGGATGTAAACCTCATACATACAGAATTAATATTGTGCCACCATGGTATCTGATGGCTCTTAAACTGACCCTTCATAATCCATTTCTTATGAATCCAAGAGTCATAAGAAGGAAAATTTCAATAAAATTATCCGAATAACAATACTGATGGTGAGTGATGGCCTTGACCACTTTACTCCCTTCTGCTCCAGTGATTTAAAGACTTCTGGGTTTTCATTCTCCAGCACCCTTTTTTGCTAACATTCCAAGGCTGTTCTTTTGTTACATTAGACATTTCTTTCAATAATAAAAAACCTTGAAATTCTACAAAAAAAACCCCAAAATACTCCGAGTCAAAAACTAAAAAAACATGGATGAAAACACTTAAGCCTCAAGTAGGCGTCAGGTAAGGTCACTTCTTTATGACAACTTTGGAAAAACGAAGGGGGAGAGTATCAGGCCACAGGCATTATTCTGCAATATCAGGATATTTTGTGGCGAGTGGTGACCTGACAGATGGTGGGGTCATAAACCATCCACCCTCACCTCCATCCATGAGGTTACAGTAGTTTTCTTCGTATTTTGACATTGATGTAAAAACCCACAAGTGGTAAAAGGGAAGAAAAAAAAAAGTTTCTGAGGCTTATATTTATGTCATTTAAATATGAGTAGATATGGTGTGAAACATTGTACAGAAGCCTTAGAGGGACAAAACAGCTGCTGAAGACAGCCATGTTAAGACGGTACATCAGTGAGTTGTTGTTAAGAGTCATTCAGTTGGCGCATGTCTGTGATATTTTGGCAATAAAACGCCATCTTAAAAAATTGTTGGGTTTAGTTGGAAGAAAAATATTCAGGTACAGAAATAAGATGTTTGGCTCCAGGTGTTGTTTCTGAATTTTTGTGTGAAATTTTAATACAGTAAATCAAATTCTGTGTAAGCAATTGTAAAAACCTGGTCCAACTCTCATTTCCATTTTACCACTTACTGTAAACCATCCCCTGTATTTTTTTCAGCTTCAGGCTGCTCAACATTGAGCTTTCTTCACCGGCTGCTGTCCAGGTCTGTGCCTGCAGCCTCATGCTGGGAAGCATTCAGAGGCTTTAAAGGTCTGAGCTGAAAACCACTCCCCTGTGCTTTACAAAGTGGTGATGATTGCTGTGAGACTGAAGAAGGTAATAAATGGAATGAGATAAAACAGGATAAAAAGTTTCATACAACCACACTGGATTGTTATTCTCTGTTGGATCATCACTTCAAGCTATTTTTTTCCCAATGTTACAGACATGTGATTTAGTGTTGGTAAAAGTATATCAATCTAATGTGAAGGCCATGGATGTAAACTTTGAATGTGAAATTACACTTCTTACTAAAAGAAACCAGAATAAACAGTAACATCACCCCCCAGGTCCCTTTAATTTCGACCCTGAGTCTAAACAAGTGGTTCTCAATCTTTTTCTCTCGGGCCCACTTTGGAGGACGAAAAATCTCCAGGGGCGGGGCGGCCATGGCTCAGGAGGTAGAGTGGGTTGTCTAATAACCGCTCTGTCCTAGTCATGTTGTGTCCTTGGGCAAGACACTTCACCCACCTTGTATGAATGCGTATGAATGTGTGGTGGTGGTCGGAGGGGCCGTATGGTGTGAACTGGCAGCCAGGCTTCTGTCAGCCCCAGGGCAGCTGTGGCTACAAACACAGTTTACCACCACAGAGTGTGAATGTGAGAGCGAATCAATAATGGATCAATAATGCATAGCACATTGGGTGCCTTGAAAAGCGCTATAGAAATCTAATCCATTATTATCATCATTATTATTATTATTAACCCCGACAACATTGTAACAGTGGTGCAATTCTAACTTTGACTGAAAGAAACATCAATATTGTAACAATACTTTTTGCTTTTCCTTGAATAATTTCTCGGTCAGATTAAAAATAACTTAGATTTTTGCTTGAACAATACAAATAAACTCAAGACTTTCCCTAAGACAATATTTTTCCAAATAAAAATAGGAAATGTACCTTACAACTATGACAATAAAGTTACTTTTTTAGAACAACAAACACATTTTGGTAACAAAGATGAACATTTGAACAATATCAGTGGCTGCAGTGAGCCCGTTTACATGTCACATCTGAGAACATTAAAGTGCAAACTGTGCAAACACAGCAACATTGCACATTTTTGTTCAATTGTGTTCATTATGGCTTCAGTTTTTTATATTTAACTTTATTTCTTTCTTTTGTTTAAGACACAAGTTTTGCTCCAAAAACATACCTTGTGGAAGCACCTCCGAAATATGTCAAGATCCACAAGGTATGTTTTTGGAACAAAACTTATGTCTTAAACAAAAGAAAGAAATAAAGTTAAATATTGCACATTTTTCTTCTCCAGTAAAATCCTTGTCCGTTCTCCAACCCTAAACTCTGTGTCTAGTCTAATGACAGATCACCATGGCAGTTGATCTGTTTGGTGTACGTCCCTACAATGAGTCCAGGTTGCTCTAATGCTGAAACATTAGTTCCACCTGCTACATGTTCTAACCTGAGGAAGAAAAAAAAAAACCCACCCAGGAATGATCCCATGCCCCCCCACGAAACACTGGTCTGAACCAATGCTTCCTGTTCTTCACATTAACATAACATACATCCGTTTGAGTTTTGGCTCGACTGGAAATGTGAATTTAAACATACGATCCCCTGACGCTGCACATCTCCAAGGCATCCTATATTTTATGCACAAAGAATCGTATGTGTTCATAGTGTTCACGTGATTTTCACAGAGCCCTGGAGGGTAAAAACTCTTCCAACATGACAATAAACACTCCACAGTACTGATGCACAGCCCTGTCAGTCTTCCATTTGTTTCAAGCCACCAATATTTAGATCACCTCTCCAAAGAATTAAAACAAAGATGTCAGAACAAACGGAGAGTTTTGGACACTTGCAATCCATATGGAGCAGCTGCTGCAGTATTTTAGTCACTAAATACCTGTGAGAACTGTAGATCTACTCGACAACATACAAAAGCACGTGTGTGTGGGTGTGTGTGTTCTTAAACTGGATATTTTGATACAGACAAATGCACAAAAAAATTCCTCACTTTTGCAAAGAAATTTTAGCTGTTGGTTCATGGACTCTTTTACTTTTTTATTTTATAAAATCAATAAAAGCTGCAGAGGCCATAATCATAATCCCATTCCTACAGCTCTCACCTCGATGTCCAAATCAAAGTCTAAATATGAACAGACAAAGCTGATAATGTTCATGTAGTTGTGGTGAATGGACTTGGATTGTATTGTGTCTTTCTATCTTTATCATAGCCAAAGTGTTGCACTCTCACACATTCACCCATTCACACACATACCAGTGAAATAGTCCTGCTCAGGACGCTGACATGTGGACAGGAATTAAACCACCAGCGTTCTACCAACTGATCCACAGCCGCCCAAACATTTCTCCAATCATCTATGTTATGGAGTGTAATAGTAGAGGCAATTACCTCCTGTTAATTATATATTTAACGCCTACCTGTCTATAGATAGGGTTCAAAACACACATCTGTAGCTTCTGGAAACATCATGGATATTTTCTCTTTTTAATACTTATATAATGTAAAGAGAACTTACAAAGTGACAGTAAAACACATTTCTACACAGTAATGTCAATATGTAAATTAATTAAGAATATATTATGTAAAATAAGTAACTGGATAACCCCCCCCCCAACACCTAACACTGGACCTCACCCCAAACCCCCATCCTACCGTGAACCGCATGGTGACAGCATCATACTGAGAGGACCTGGAAGGTTTGTAGAGGGTACAATGAATGCAGCAAAATATATGGAAATCCTGGAGGACAATCTCATTCAGTCTGCGACAGAGCTATGACTGGGGTGGAGATTTATTTTCAGCAAGGCGAGGTGAATGTTGTGGAGAGACTGAGTCAAACCCAGACCTCAATCCAACAGAGAATTTGTGGCTGGACTTAAAAAAGGCTGAACACTTCCAATCCCTGTTTTTATAAAGAAGAATGGTCCAGATGTACAAACCTGACTCAAACACTTGAATAAGGTGAATGTGGATGAAATCACTTGTACATTATACTTTTTCAAATTACTTTTTAAAAAATTGCTTTCACTTTGACAATAAGGAGGCTTGTTTGTAAATTCTTACCTAAAACCCTGAATTATATTGATCACAATTAACTTTTTGAAAGCTAAAGGTAAGTTAATAAATCCAATCCATTATTATTATTATTATTATTATTATAGAATTCATGTTTCCTCTCGGACCTCTTGAATTACAATTTTGATGGAATTATTGAATCTTTGCCAAATTGCACCAAAAAACTATCATGCCCTGCAGTTTTGATGTTGTTAATCCTGGTGTGTACAGTCAATCAATGTACACAGTCAATCAATCAATCAAATTTTATTTATATAGCGCCACATCATAACAAACATTATCTCATGACACTTTACATTTAGAGCTGATCTAAACCAGACTCTTAAGCCAATTCACAGACACCAACAGAATCCTCCAGGAGCAAACTCTTGGTGACAGTGGTGAGGAAAAACTTCCTTTTAACAGGTAGAAACCTGGAGCGGACCCCGACTCATGGAGGATGGTTGTCTGCCTTGACCAGTTTGGGTTAAAGAGAGAGGGAAAAGGAAGAGAGAGGGAGAGATGGGGCAGGTATGGACATGGATGCACAAACTGAAGTAGAACTGTTAAAAAGTAGATACTAGTAGTAGTAGTTAATACTACTACTCCAAATACAAGTACTAATAGTGGATATACATACTACTACTGCAGCCGTTAGTACCAATAATAGAAACCTCTACCATCTATGTAACTATAGCTATGTAAACACTGTTACCATTAGTCACATGACTGATCAGCTGTTCATGGGTCATGTGATTGTGGTTCAACATTTCAGATGGAAAACAACACAATACTCTTCATCTACTCAGTCTTAAAACCTTGTATAACCTTTTCGCCTTGTTCCTGTCAGCTGATGGAAACCTAGTATGCACCCTTTTTATGGTCTGTTTTGCAGCCTTTCAAAAGTTATTATTTCAACATTGAAAAGTCTGTGAACTCTGCTTGGAGGGATACAGCTCCGTTCTGACAAAAGATATTCCCTGGTTTGGTCTTTTGATGATGGTGGTGGAGAGCGTCCAACTCATTCATTGACCCCCCCCCCACCCTCTGCCCTATGGATGGGTGCATTATCAGCCTGGATAAAGACTTCTCCCATCAGGATTCTCCTTTTCATTCGTCAGCCCTCAGTGCGTATACAAAACTGAGGAACGAGACCTCAAGCAAGGATGTGCATCATTGTTGGTATGTTGATAGATGTGGAGATAAAAGCCACAGTTTTGGCTCCGTGAGTGAATTCTGAATAACATTATCCACAGTGTGGGTGAGTGCTCTTGATGTGAAGAATGCTGTCTACAGGGGATTGCTTTGTGTCTCAGGAACTGGAGTGAGGGCTGCTGTACAGGAAATGTTCCACTGACTTACAATGTTGAACATGCTTGAACACGTGTTACAATGAGCTATTATTGACCTGATTCTCAATTGTTTTCACTTATTTCAACAAGCTGAGATAGGCAGAGAAGAGCAGGTGATTGGAAATGATTTGGGCCAGCGTGGATCAGGGAAGAACCAAGAGGAGACGCTGTCCATCAGCTGCTGACTGGACGCCAACTACATGGTCAGAGTGGAAACGACCGGTGTAACAGGCCAAAGTCTAACCCCAAAGATTATGCCCCTATGATATCAGAAGTGTTGAGGGATATACACAAGAATTACTTACTTTTTTTATTGGGGACCAGCTTTGTCAGGTAAGTTAGTGAGAAAACTAACTGACTCCACCCTCCTAATATCCTCTAATATTACAAACACATTTTACCCTTGGGGTTAATCTGACCCCAGAGGTTTTTACCCCTTGATAATGAAACCTATCAGTGATTATTTTGCATGAACTGCCAATGTCCTTGCGGGAATACCCTGTCCTCCATCAGTTCTACTTCGGCAGGTATGAGTACAGTAGGTCACACATACACACACAGACACACACACATGCCTTCATGCCCATGGTGCGGGAAAGTTCTAATGAGAATATTGGTTTCCCCTCCCCTATGTCACATTATTACCAAAAATGGAAAATTATGGTTATTAATTAGTAATTATTCTACTCACTTCAACAAGCCAGACGTGCTGCTAAGAGTGTGTCCCACCACACACACACAGTCAGCCATGTTGAAGACATAAAGTCATTATTCGAGCTCTTCATATAACCATCAATTGAAAATATTGTACGTGAGATGATCATTTTAGATGGGAGGTATGTGTAGTTGGAAAGACTTGGATGTGATCAACTCACAAGCCTACATTGGTCAAGTTGTTTCCCACATATACACACCATGAGAAGTATCAAACTTCTGGTGGGAATAGTTGTTTTCCCACCCTCCTGTTATGCATCGACTCAAAAGTATCAACTCTGCACCTGCAGGTGTGGGGATGTTAGGTCACACACTGACAGACCCCAGAGGAACACCAATGTGTACAATATGTGTTCAGCACATTGAAAAAATATGAGCATGATAATTTTATGCTTAATCAGTTGTTCCCATCAAATTAGGAAAAGTCATGAAATATGAAGCAGAAAAAGTCAACTTTTATTTTTAGGGTCAAATTGACCCCAAGGATAACAAGAGGGTTAAATCTTAAAGCTCTCAACTACTTTTATTACTTCAACCAGAAAAACCTTCATCTATAAAAATATATTAGACTTCGACAAAGATCAGAGAGTATGACCACACTTCTCAGTAGTGTTTCAACATTAAAATAAGAACACATTATAAACAAAACATTATAACAGAATTGTAACATAATGTTCAATTAATTTGACTGATCATTATATAATAAAAGTCATAACGTCCTGAAACTTGAAGTTCTAAGACTAGCAAGTCCTCCCTACAATATAAATGTTCAAAGTTAAACACTGATAACAACATAGAATAGAATAGAATAGAATAGAATAGAATAGAATAGAATAGAATAGAATAGAATAGAATAGAATAGTTATGGAGGTCTAATCTGGCCTAGGCCTCTTTAACCCCAGGTATATTCCGGTCGGGGGTATACTTTGTCCTGTTACACCGGTACAAATGCCAAAGCCAGAGTTGTTTAAATCTCACCTAAAGCAGTTTCATCTGCTGGACCATTAGCTCATCTTTTCCTAAATCATGACTACAAATGCAGTTTATGACTTGTGAAACCTTTTGGCTTTGACAGGTGCTATTCTTCATAATCCTCCTGAACGGTACATACTGTATGTACTGTATCATGAATCTCCTCCATTCCAGCCCCATGCCTCCCCAGGGTCCTGTTTCCTCCACTCCATTTCTCAGGTTGCGGTTGGATAGGGAAGAAAAAAAATAAAATTATGACCTGTCATTGTCTTGAACACTTTTCCTTGACCTCAGTGAAAAATGTCTTGTCAAAGAAAGACATGAGAGAGAATTCATAAAGAAAATTCAACCACGGCACTAATATGCAGTTATGCTAAGTTATGTGATTGTAGGTGTTCAATAGGAAATGTTACTGACCAAGAGGTGAGGCCACGGCCCATTAATTAAGCCAGTGTAGAAGTGTCATTAGTGGAATACAGGCCTTTCATTATGAAGCAGTTCACACTATCAGAAAACCAAAACCAAAAGAGTTAGAAGTGTTCTGACCAATCCCTGCAGTAAAAGTATCTTAACACACAGTGAAAACACTCCACTACAAACATTACACTGTGAATTAAAAACCTCTTTTAAACTAAAATATAAGTATTAATATGGGAAGAATGGGGTGATTTGTGCCAATTTTTACTCAAAGTGACTTTAAAGTGAGGCCATGACAGTAATGCCTCCAACTTAAGTATGTACATATATTTCAGAATGTTGTGCATCCCTGGGAACAATAATTTTGCATCTGAAATAAACTGTTTAAGAAATACAGCTTTTGGAAAAAAAGTGGTCTGGTGGCACAACTTGCCCCCGGT
>JAPQRQ010000018.1:21841118-21852991 GCA_037367365.1 Apogon talboti | reverse complement strand
CTTAAAACACAATCACAGGGTGAGTTAAATAATAAAATAATCAAATGTGTACTGTGTACAATAACTACAGTTACAGATAGATAGATAGATAGATAGATAGATAGATGGATGTACTTTGTGTAGGTGTATATATATATATATATATATGTGTGTGTGTGTGTGTGTGTGTGTGTGTGTACATATATATATATGTGTGTGTGTGTGTGTGCAATGATATATGTGACTTTATTGCATTACCCAATTTATAAAGTGTGCTGTTATTGTTATTATTAAGAATGACGAAAGCAGCAGAAAATAATGAAGCACAGTGAGCACCACCCATTGGCAAACAGCAAAAAACAGCATCCTACTGAAAATTTACCAGAAAAAAATGAATTAATACACTTTAAAGCGTGCAAGACCACTGCCATATAAATATTAAAGTGCCTTTATTTATTTGTTTGTTTGTTTGTTTATCTATTCATTCATTCACGTGAGCCTACATTTTGTGTATGTGACAGAAAAATGAAAAACACCAGATACAGTATTCGCCATCTTTCTGCAGTTCTCTCTCCTTTCTGTCCAAATTTAAAGACTAAATATAAACATTATGTCAATTTTATGAGGAAGTCAAGAGAAGCATTTTGGATTTTCTATTTTCAGAGTTTATACCCAGGAGGCATGAGGAGGATTTCTTAATTAATGAGTTCCCATAGTGGTTCCTGGGAATCCCATGAGCAGAGTTGTAAAATATATGCATTTTGAATGCCATTTTTTACGTTACATCTTTTGTAAATGTTTTTTAACCTATTTATTGGTTCTGTTTTTCTGACCCATAATTTTGCATACAATGGTCTTTTAAAGATATTTTTACATCAAATGTATTTATTGTTTTATATCAAAGTAAATGTAAGAATTTTTAAAATAGGTCACACCAAACTGGTGTATGTTCTCTTTCCTCAGTAAATTTAAGTCCAACCCCCCCCAAACTGCAGTTTTACGTGTGTGGTCCCAGTTTGGGATGAGCCATGTCTCTAATGGGACTCTACCCAGCCTCTGCTGGCCTGGGACGGCGATTGGCCTGGGGCTCATTCATGCACCCAATCCATCTTTGCAGGCTGTCACAATGAGGGCACTAAAGAGAGGAACCAGTCTGAAGGGAAACTTCTAAGATAATGGAGAGTCCACATGAAAGAGTCCACAAAGTGTGAAAATCCAAAAACATAAGAGGGAATATAAGAGACTATGAGGAAACAGACGATGCAGACAGAACAGGAACACAGACATGATGTGGATGCACTGACAGGGATCCAATGGAAGGGGAGGAGGTGGATATATAGATCTGCATAGACGTAGGTGAGGATGGAGGGAAATGAAGGTGAGAGGGGGACTGGATTGATATTGCTCATGGATATACATATTGTCACAAACTGTTAATATTGTAAATATTAGTGTCTATTTATATATTTTTTATTCTACTTAGCTCTATTCTTATCATACTTTTGGAAAATGTTATATTCTATTTTCTTATCGTATTTTTAGTTTTGTAATTTTAAATTCACTCTTGTCTTGTTTTCTGGACCAATGGGTCACCAGTTTGATTCCCCGGACAACTTATTGGCTGATGTGCCCTTGAGCAAGGCACTCAACCCACCACTCCAAGTATGCAGAGTGTGATTCCTGCATGCATGATCTAGTGATGGGTTAAATACAAAAGGCCAATTTCTATTCTATTCTATTCTATTCTATTCTATTCTATTCTATTCTATTCTATTCTATTCTGTGACACAGGAAATGTATACAGGCAGAGAAGTGGACATGCAGACAACAGGCCTGATGACCACCACTGTATATTGTTCATCCAAAAAATACACTAAAAGTCTAAAATCTACTTTTCTAAACCACTTTTCCTTGACCACAGTGGAAAACATCAAGGGTTTAAGGAAAAATGGATGAATACATAAGGTCGGTGATGCTGAGAGAATTATTCTTACACTAGGTGGATGTTACATAGATCTGTTGTGGTGAAACTATAGTATTCTGAAGGTTGAATAAAAAGCGCACATGTCAGATACTGTCCCTGGTGTGTTCTAACCCTGGTGTTTAATTCAGGATATAAACATGGACAATGCAGTAAAAATGTGGTTGCATTCCCAAGGTTGGCACAATACATAGATCAGTCAGACTCATCCTCATGTCTGTTTATATCTGTCAGTATGGATCCTCAACCAGAACAATGTATGAAAAAATGTTAAATCAGCATAACCTTATAAATGGTGTCTATAACTCTACCGGACCGCATGTGGTCATTCTTTAGTTTACTTAAACATCATCTGTCTATATTTATTATAACATTTTAACACACAGACTCAGCCCCTCCAGGCTGGTTCCACTGCATTTCTCTTCCTGCTGAAGATCCAGTTCACAGTTCACTGTTTCGATTTATTAAGGAATCTGTGACTGAAGAAGCTGAAATTTAATAAATGATAGTCCTGCGGCGAACAACAACGATCAACGTAAAAATATAGTCAAGCTCATCAGGTTCGGCTGCATTAACGTCACATTTTACACCCGCATGTGTTTAAATACAGAATCTATCAGCATATTAGACAGTTGTGTCATGTCTGTCATGAGTTACCCACCAAGGTTACTGCTGTAGTCAACTGTGGGACAGTGTTCAGTCCTCTTCTATGCTGAAGGAGACACTAAAGGAAGCATTGAACCTCCTCTGGAGAATTCAGACAGCTCTTATCACAGCTGATGCTCAGATACTTCTAGGTCTTTTCAGTCAGTTGGGAACCCTCCTGTTCAGACACACCCAGAATTTAGAAAGAAAAGTGGATGGAAAAGATACACAATGTGGTCAAGTTCCAAAGTAAAACAAGGAATAGACTGTAAACCATGACACAGGGACGTTGTTGGCCAATTAATGTGTGTATGAATGAGAGTTTGATTTTCTTCTGCACTTTAACCTCCTAGGACCCACTGTCCACGTATGAGGACAAGAAATTCACAGCTTTATAAAAAAAAAAAAAGAAACAACTGTCCACCGCAAATGACATTCCATAAAAATTTTTAAGAATGCATCTGAAAAAACTGTTGCATCATGATGTTTCCAATATAACAATTACTTAATTAAAAAAAAGCCAAAACTCAAAAACCTGTGGGGCTCCCAGGTCTTAGGAGGCTAAATAGGGTGTCCATAAAGGCTCTGTACAATTTAACACATTTATTACAACAGCAAATGAATAGACAAATCTGTGCAAATTATTACAAAATGTTAAGTAGATACTGAAGGGTTATTTTTGTGCCTCATTTAATACACCTCTATATGGGCACCAGTAGATGCACGAAGCATATCAACACGGTACTGGATTTCTTGCCATGTTGGCGGTCCATTCCTCCCGTCATCCAACACTGTCCCTGTCCCCATAAATGTCTTGTGCCATGCACGAATTGATGGACGTGACGTTGGATGTCTTCCATTCTTTTGTTTCAATAAACCATGATACACATTATGCCTTTTCTTGAGGAGAAGCCATTTTTTAGGAGTTTATTTCATCAGCAGGGTACCTGAAATATACAAATACAATGTGATTAAAAACTTCCATAACCACTGAGTATATAGAACAAATCTGATTAAAATATCTCATCAGTTGCTTTTATAATATATCTTTTTTTTATTGTAAAAAGACTTTGTGAACACCCTGTATCTTGTTAATTATTTTTTAATGCTATATTCAAATGCATGTTGTTATGCAGTTCACGATGACCCCGGTGAACTGCTCAGGGTGATAAATATCCCCAAGAAACAATCACCAAATAACAGTACTTGTAGCCCTGCTGCACAGATGTGTTTCAAGTACAATGGGATGTTTGTACTTGCTGGAGGGTACCACCAGATGAAAAGTGATTTCAAGTTACCACTTATTTGCAGCTGCTTTTAGCAGCCAGTAAATCTACTCATATGCTTGATATTGTTTGAATCATTATCAGGAGCAATTATAACTACACCTGTACTCCCTATGGATTTGACTAATTAAGCAGTACCCTAACAGATTAGCTCTTTTTATAGTTAGTTATGACACTGAATCATGTTTTCCGTTTAATACCATTTGGGGATTTCCATGCTTGGTCTATTTTCCAAACATAATCAGGGTTGATGTCTAAATGTAGTCTGGAGTTGATAATGGAAGGTGAAGCTGGCTGACTATGGCCAATATTTGCATAATATTATAAAAAAAAACACACACACATACACAAGGTCAGAGCTGCAGCCTGTGGGTACAGTAACTGAACAGATAGGGAGTCTTCATCGCATTCTTTGATAGTTGTTAATGCCTACGCACCACACTTTACATTTCAAATACTGCGCTGGTGCTTCATATAAACCTCTACTCTTTCCAATCGGCGAACAAACATTAAAATACAAATCATGCATGAGCAGCGCAGCAGCACTCGGGCCTTCATTGGACGGTCCTCTGCTCTGAAATGTTCACTTGTGATTCTACAGTTTCAGAAATAGAAGGAGCTTCTCCTGGTAATTATTAATCAATCAGTAATGAAGGATCCAAAAGGACAGTGGAGACTCAACACTCGAAAGGAAACGTCAGTGTCCAGCTCATCCTCAGTTCAAACAGAGGGTTATTATCACAGCCTGCTATGAAAACAACACGGTGTTAATAAAGAGCCGTATGTGTTTCCTACGAGTGTCATCTATGGAATATGTGTTTCCACTCCATGCAGGTACAGTGGGGCTGCTGTTATTATTCTCCCTTTCATATGAATGCTGTAGCTTTCATAGTGGCAAAATGAGAGGCATGTTTGCTTTTGCCAACTGTCCACAGCGTATCAACAAAGCAGGAGCCAAATATGACATTATTACCAAAGGCATCAGTCAGGGTGGGGCCACCGTCACTTCCAAACAATCTGAAAAACATCAAACCTACACTGACCGTGGGAGGAAATAAGTCAGATTGGAAACAGAACGACTGGCCTGTTGAAAGAGCTCCAACATTTACAGGTTAGTGATGAGATGAGATTAGATTAGATCCATCATACTTGCATCCTCACATTTATTAGTTTATTTTATGAGACAAAGGCCACAGTTTCCCAGTCTAGAGGAAGGATCCATCAAGGATTAATTTCCATAAACTACGTCATCAGGATTCATCAGAGGACAGAGTCCTTCTACTGAAGAAATCTAATGGATGTATCTATGGATCCTCTGTGTCCTTTTTGCTGTTAAAATACCCATAATCCTCTAAGCGAGAATGAAAAAGAGTTGACCATAACCACAAAAAATCCTCAAAGAAGAAGAATAAAGAGACAATCACACTTTTTTTTTTTTTTTAACAATACAATACTATTACAATACAGGTTTATTAACATCATTCCAACAGGGTCAACCTGGATTCATCAGAACATATGCCCTTTATCCATTTAACACAGTCTAATCTGCTTTGTGCAAATACTCACACTGATAATGTTATCTTTACCATAACTTCAGTTGCTAAAAACAGGTATTTTGTCTGTATGGATGCCGAACTAGATCATCAGTTGTTATTACCACAGAAACTCAATCAGTGCAATACTGGTAATAAACACATGTGCACTTGTCAGAAATTATTTTTATTACAACACTAAATTGACCTCTGCCATGGAAGAGTCTCCAAACAATGTTAAATATCCTAGAAATGACATGATCTCAAGAGTAATGGACATGAGGCTATTGAACACCAAATAAAAGCTTTAATGACACAACACATGACTTATGTCTTATAATTATCCAAATTCATGAGAGAAACAAGAAAACCCTCCAACCTGCAGGAGGTGTGAATATAATTGCAGCTTTGTTCGTTTAATAAAAGACTAAATATAAAGATTAATGTTATGACATTCCTATTCAAAAGGGTTCCTAAACATATCTTGGTTATGGAAGCTGCTGTGTTTCCTCTGTGTCGAGCTACTGGGTGAAGCAGGAGAGAAATAAGTACTTAAACATGTCATTCAGGTCATATTAATCACCTTTAACCCATAAAGACCCAAACCTCCACTGGCTACTAATGTAAACTGAATAATAACTTCTGATCCATTAATCCTGTCAATACATGTAAATAATTGGTGTAAAATACAGTTTGTCATCTTTTTATGGTCATCAGATAATGACCCATTTGGACGTTCAGAGGCTCTGTAGTTACCGTGGAAACACCGTCATCTTCTACAACATTGATTCACCAGTAAAACCCATGGAGATGGATCAATGACAGTGGATGGACACACTGGGTTTATCTTCAGTCATTGATAATTTTGCTAAAAAAGTTATTTTTTCTTCAGTTTTCTCTGTTTTTGATATAATAACCCTCAACTTTGCTCTGAGCTTTAATGAACATCTACATTGTGGGTGTCCAGCTCATTTCAGTTCAGTGGCCAAATTCAGCCAAATTGTGGGTCGGACCAGTAAAATAATAACATGATTATATATAAATAATGTCAACTCCAAACTTTCCTTATATGATGAAACTGTTTACATCTATAAACAATTTTTTAAAACAATGTGAATAAGATGAACAACCTAAAATTTGTTAAGAAAAATAAGTGCAATTTTAACAATATTATGCCTCAGTTTATCATTTACACATGTCCATTACAACTTACTGATCACAATGGATCTACAAATACACAAAACATTTAGTAACAGGCAGAATATTGTTAAAATTACACTTACTTCTCTTAAGACATTTCAGAGTTGTTCATATTTGTTCAGATTATTTACATTTTTTGTGAAATTATAGTTTGTTTTAGTGTAAATACAGGAAAATTACATTTACATTTACAGAGAGAAATATTGAGAATTGTGAGTATTTATAGGTTATTCTGATAATATTTTGCTGATCTTTATGTGGAACCTGAACTAAAATTTCTGTGAATATCTTATGTTGAATTTTTGCATTTCACAAATTCATCCCACGGGCTGGATTAGAACCTTTGGCAGGCTGCATTTTGGCCCCGGGCCACATGTTTGACACCCCTGAGCTACATGATCAGTGAATTAAATATAGGAAAATACAGAATTTACGCTGAAAAAAATCAAAATAAGGAAGATAATATTACAATCAATGGTGATAAACCACTTCTCTATATTAAATATAGAGAACAATTCATTTGGGAACTGACACAAAAGTAGCTCAGGGTCTTTATGGGTTAATTGGCCAAAACCTTGTATCATGTGGCGGCTTTATCACAGCAGGTAAACAGAGCTAAGAGTAAATGCAGAATTCTTATTTCATGCCACTTTAATTGCAGAATACTGAGAGGTAGTTGTATCATTTTTGTCCAGTGATGCCAAAAACATCAGCACAGGAGCTTCAGCAGTAAATAAAACTAATGAACATATTAGATTAACTGAGTCCAAGTCTCTGTGGTGGTGAAGTGGTGGAGGCCTGCTGTCTGAGCACATGTTGTGTTTTTCTATTTAGTCAAATTGGAATCAGACACGTCACCTACACCATCTTCTATTATTGTATATTCTGTTGTTATTATGTCAGTGTTGGCATTGAGATTCTTTAGCAGGTACTGTTTCTGTTCTAGTTTTGGCATTGTGACACTACAGACTTGAACACCCTGTACCTGCTTCACTCCTTCACTCATACTCTTGTATTTTTACTTTTTTTAGAACTTGTCCTTTGTGCCAGATGTCTGTCAACTGAGAAGCTGAGAGGACAACAGGACAAATGGTCCACTGAAGGCTGACAGTAGAGGTTTACTAAACACAGAATGTTTTTAACCAGGAACCAAGGATTATTAATAACTACAATAGCACTCACTGTGTATATACAGTATGTTCTCTGTTTGTTGATACACTATGTATCTGTAGTGAACAATGTAAGGAGCAGTCATTAGTTCAAGCAGCCTGGACAAAATGCATGTAAATGGATTTTAAAAAATTTTTCCTTTAGATGAAAGGATACATTTTAGTATCTAGTGGACAATATCAAAGGCCAAATCCACTGTGATGTAAAATAATCACACAAACGCAGGTAGATACACAAAGACAAAGGGATGGGTTATTAAATATCCTGCTGAAATGACGAGTGTCTCCATTTGAGTTCTGAGTACTTTCATAGGTTCTTTGAAGAGCTGATGTTTACTGATGAGGACGCTTCTGTTTGCAAAGGCTTCAACCATGTATACATGCATGTGTACACCCATGTATACGTCCATGTATACATCCATGTGTACATCCATGTGTACATCTAGGTATACATTCATGTGTACATCCATGTATACATCCATGTGTACATTCATGTGTACATCTATGTATACATTCATGTGTACATCTATGTGTACATCTATGTATACATTCATGTGTACATCCATGTATACATCTATGTACACATCCATGTGTACATCCATATGTACATTCATGTGTACATCTATGTATACATTCATGTGTACATCTATGTATACATTCATGTGCACATCCATGTGTACATCTATGTATACATTCATGTGCACATCCATGTGTACATCTATGTGTACATCCATGTATACATTCATGTGTACATCTATGTACACATCCATGTGTACATCCATATGTACATCCATGTGTACATCTATGTATGCATTCATGTGTACATCTATGTATACATCCACGTGTACATCCATGTGTACATCCGTGTGTACATCCATGTACACATCCACATGTACATCCATGAGTACATCTATGTATACATCTATGTATATATCCACGTGTACATCCATGTGTACATCCGTGTGTACATTCTTGTGTACGTCTATAGACGTTGTGATGGAGTCATACTGAGCATCATTATCGTAGCTACCTGGAAAACACATAGATATACATTATGCTGCCAAAAGGACTTGGACTGATCTACCACCTCTTGACTGCCTTCTCATTCATGCTTGATAATGGCTGTGCTTCCCGCAGGTTGACATTTTCCTCTTTCATCCACACCTGTGCAAATGATCCACTCCACCCGTCCTAATGCTGGAGGCTAATTTAATTGAACACTTCACCTCAAAGTCTCACTTAAGGCAAAGTATATTATAAAAGTTTTAATAATTATCAAAGACATTTTGGCAGACAAAGGGTAATTGGAGGTAGATATTATGTTAGAAAGATAGGACTAATGGCCCTGTATCTCATGTTCCATCAAGAATCAATGACAGCTTGAATTTGTGAGGTTGTCAGGTTCTGGCACCATGTTAGAGTCCTGTGGTTTTGATGCAGCAGATCAATCTCCCAATAGAAGTGGGTGGTACTTTCACTAGAGAATAACTCAACTAATTACATGAAAGTCGATATATGACTTCTATCAGTGCTCAACAGTAACTATATTAATATCGCTAACCATTTCCATTATATAAGCCATCAAAATATCTCCCATTATAAATAAAGGCAAATTTTTTATATTTAAAAAAAATCATCATAAATTCAAAAACCTAAATTTCTCAAAACTGTGACCAAACTTCATAGACATTGTCCCGAGGAAGCTACATGTAAAATTTTAAATGAAGCTGACCAGTAGTTTTATCACAGAAGATGTTTGAAGAAATTGCTCACGAAGACGGTGACGATGATGAAGATGAAGCTGACAACTTCCGACACAGCACCTTCACAAACTTCATGGCCTATTGGCTGGGGAGCTAAAAAGGAAAAGTTACACATTCAGATCTTCACTGTAGTCTTTTAATCTGTTCAAAACCACACCATCTGAACTGCAGTAGAGCCCAGAACAGAGGCCAGTGATTGTTATCATGGATGTAGGCGACAAAGAGAGTGATAAACTTAGATATGGAGTTCAGTCACATCAACAGAATCCACAAATGAGACAAGAAGATGGGAAAAGTTTACATATTGAACCTTTATATGCTTTTACATAAGGACACACAAGTGGAAAAAGTGTTAAAGGAGCAAAAATGCTGATTTCTGACTGATGACATATTGTTGTCATCTGTCCTGTGTTTTCATTTAAATGCTGATTTGATGTAGGGCTCATGTCCACATGGTAGCCTTTTTTTTTTTTTTACCACTCCTAATGGTGAGGAAAAAGCACAGTCCATTATCTTTAGTCACAATGCTCTGCCTTTTTTGTGTGTTCCTCCCAGCGTTAAAATGAAAACCTGACAACTCTCCATAAATACATTAGTGTTGCCTCTTTTCACTCGACCAATCAGGCGGAGCTGGACTCATTACCGTGGTAACCAGTAAAATGGAGGAGCTGACTGTTCTGGGACTAACTGTCAACAGAGAGAAACCCAGACACCCATCTGTGGAAGAAGCTGTTGTGTTTGAGGGGGTTTTTTGTTTTGTTTTCTTTCACCGTGCATGTTGCGAACTCATCCATCACACATGGTAATGATGGTAAACACGGTCATGGATAACATCAGCTCGTTGTTTAAAAAAACTGCATTCAGTAATATTTCAACCAACTGACAGGTATTTTCTTAATCCCAACATTAAAGCTAACCATTCTCCCACCTATTGAGGAAAGGCATAAAAGTAGAAGATCCTTAAGTGAGAAACTGAAGTTTACGGTTTGCAGAAATACACCCTGGTAGCATTTCATTCTGTTGACTGAGTTGCAAGCAAACAAACAATCCACTTCAAAGAAAGAAACTAAACTCTAGGTTATTTCCATTGTGCGCTTCCATCGTGCAGCGAAAAAAAAACATGAATTGCTAGAGGAACAAAAGATCTTTTCAAGGATGTTTTTTACAAGAGCAATTGTGAGCAGCAGGGACTGAGGCAGAAGTCAGGTGGTAATATACAGCATGATGGAGAGGAACCAGCCAGTACAAGCTCATAAAGGAGCGCACAGCACATTTTACCATCAACTCAAAGGAAGACAGAGTTTTCAAACACACTTATTTATTTTGGTATTTTTACTTTGCAAAAAGGGAAGAAAATATCATCCATCTTAAATGAAACTTTGTCGAACTCTGCAGTAAACGTGAAGCTCTTGATATTCAATTTATCAAAGATAATTCCCCAGCCATGTTGTGATGTTTATGTATATATTTCCTCTTTAATCTGTTTTCATTTCCCTCCAATTCTGAACTGAATTAAATCACTTAAGGGAAGACAATAACGCCTTTCAAGTCGTTCCTGTTTTACACAAAGACTGGCTTTACTTACACTTTCCTCACTTGATGCAAGGCTTTGATATCTCCATCCTATTTCTGCTGTCCCACGACATTTCATTATGTTTCCAGTTGTGGTAGCCACAAGCAAACAGTACCTTTGTCTTCATAAAATGTCAAGTGAACCTGAAGCAAACTGTTGAAAAGTCGCAGAAGTGAAAATGCAGATTATGAGTGTTTCATTAACTTAACTGGAGTGAATTTCACTGTCAGCGACGTTACACATGACTCTAGTAAACAGGAGGAAGAATGTTTACATGTTGTTTTCCATCTTAAATGGCTGTGATGTGTGGTTCAACTCTCACAAATGGTGAGTTTGTGACATGTATAACAAATCTATTAAAGCTCTTACAGATGCTCATGAAGACATGAAATTAACTCTATAAATCCCTCTGGATATATATTACATCTTAACCCATAAAGACCAGGATGATGTTTGTGTCAATTCCCAAATGGCATTTTCTCTATATCTAACCTTTCTTAAGTGATTTATCATAATTTATTACAGTACTATCCTCTGTATTTTGCATTTTATTAGTATAAATCAGGTATATTCCTATATTTATTTTATTGATCATGTAGATGTGCAGAAAAGCTCAGATTAAATTGAGGGTTATTATATCAAACAGAGAGAACTGAACAAAAAGTGAGTTTTTCAGTCAAATATATCATTAACTGAACATAAACCCAGTGTGTCCATCCACTGTCATTGATCCAACTCCATGGGT
>JAPQRQ010000018.1:21789805-21810441 GCA_037367365.1 Apogon talboti | reverse complement strand
ATATAATAATAAAACTACTGTGACTATAGTGCTGTTTTCTCAGATGACCAGATCACACAAAATACAGTAGAAGGTAAACAATAAACTTCACAGGACCCTTTAAATCTGGAATGAATCTGATGATTGGGCTGCATGTTGGAGACTCCAGAAATAACTTGGCTCTTATTTTCACTCAATGTGACCATGTTTGTAGATCATGACATTCTGTTCTTCTAGTCAGACAGACATGGAACAGTACATCCATTCAGATGTGCACAATGTTCTTGAGTCATGATGTTTTCATCCAAATCTCTCAGTTATTTGCAACCTTCAGTTAGTCACAGTCTTTTAGAATATGATACTTTTATTTACTCTGGTGCTGAATAATGGATAGACGTGTGTTTTTACCATAGTTTGTATATAATCAGTGGATGGAGGATGTGTGATGTCACCTATTGGTTTCAGAACTGCCATATTTAAACCAGGACTCTGCAATTTAGCCATAACCAAAGGGACAGAGGGGGTGGGGCTGTGAGAGTGTAAGGGGTCAGAGGGATGTTAACGCTAAATGCCAGCTTACCGATTTTATTAAATGGGATTTAAAAACAACAGATGAGAATGTAATGGGTCTTTGAAAAAAAAAAAAGTAAACTATTGACTTGGGATTTTTTCGAAAGTCAAATGTAAGTCCAGGGCCTTCTGAAACCAACTGGTGGCTTATTCTGCCGAGTTTTGGCAGAATAAGTATTTGGAGTTAAAACACAGAAGGCTACAATTGCAGGTGAGAAATCAGCTTTTCTAAGGTGAAATATTTAAATATTTGAAAAAAAATCCACAATAATGAATTTCAGCCATCAAACTGTGCACTGCACCTCTCTTAATGGTAAAGAACTATGAACAAGTAAAAACTAAATAACAGAAAACAAATGAGTTGAATTCACATTTTGTCAGTCCTGACCCTAAAGATGAACCAGTGACATAAAAACTGCTTGCAGTTACTAGTAATAATAATAATAATAATAATAATAATAATAAACATTACAATTACAATAGGGCCTTCGCGGCCATTGCATGACCACTGCTCGGGCCCTAATTAAACTAAAGATGCAAACAATCTAATAAGGTAAAGAAAGTTCAAATAAAAATGTGTACAAACTAAAGAAAAAAACAAAGTGAAAGATGCATATGAACTAATTACATTAAGTAAATGAAACTAAAGATGTGTACGCACACGTAGTACTCCTGAATGTACTACATCCATGTGGTACTTTGACAGAGAGCATGACGACTGGACAGTGTCAGGGATACTGGATGGATGTAGTGACATTTACTGTGACATTGCATGAGCGTTGTGTGGCGTTTATGCAACAACAAAACCTACCCATAAATTAAATTCAAGCTCCACAATGAACACACAACTGTCATAGGCAGGTACCAACCAACACGTGCACCCACATTCAAACATCTCCAATCAGACAAATTAGGAATCATTCTAAACAATAATCATTTTTTACATGCATGTGCCATGCATCGACCCACCAACAGCAGCACACCAAATCTCAAATCACTGACATTATAAATGGTATTATCTAAATGAATGAGAAATGGCACATTTCCAATCAATAATTTAAACAGTACAACATCAGTAAACAATTAAAGAATAATTAACCCATAAATACCCAGTGCTACTTTTGGGAAAGTTCTCAAATGAATTTTTCTTACTTAAGTGATTCCTCTAATATCATGCTCTGTACTTTGCATTTTTAAGTTAAAATCAGGTGTTTGCCTATATTTAATGTACTGATCATATAGATGTTCATAAAAGCTCAGGTTTAAGTTGAGGGTTATTCTATCAAAAACAGACAAAACTGAAGAAAAAGTGAAATTTTTTTCCGTACAATATATCATTAACTCAGATATTATGTTGATGAAAACTAGACATTATGCCTCTGGACTTGTCTATCACTACCACAGACATAAAAAAGAACTAAGAAACAGCAGGAAAGCTTCATAATAAACCAAGATGGTGTAGAGTGATTACTCCCAATATAGCGAAATAATTTACTGTCCAGGTGCTCAAGTTTATTGCATGTCTACAACATAGATGGATAGTGAGACTCATTTTTCCTGATTAATATTAAATTTTATTCGTGTCAGTAAAAAATGTGTCAGTCACAAAGACGATGACAAGATAAATTACATCATTCCAACTGTGGGATTCACTAAATCAAAAAGTGCTGTCACCACAGAACATGATTCTACGCTCAGTAAAAGCATCCCACTATGCACTAAATTAGCCTGTAATTGTGAGTGGCATTCTCCATACATTTACACCTACAGACAGTCATATTAAATATGTATTAGAGTGAATTAGAATCTTACTGACCAAGGCATTAAACCAAATCCCACAGTGCTATTGTTCCGTTGAATATCCCTTAACCATTCTATTTCATTAAACTAAACATAGGCTATAATTGGCCTCATGTTTGAATTCAGAGGTAGCGTATTTAACAGCATCACTGAACCAAGGAGTTAAGACTGAAGTTAATTTGCATAGAACTGTATAATTAAACAAGTGTACAATGAGGGAAATAGTTTTTTATGCAAGCGGATGTATGACAACTGTTAAATGCAACATGTGTTTAAAATGCTTAAATAAAGACTCACCATCCGGTCAGTATCTGTCATTGACACAAAGATTTAATCTACATTCGTTAGCCTCACAGCATAATTGCCTAAATCATACATTTGGCAAAATTGTGATGTCTGCATAAAATGAATCAGCAGTGTTAGGAGAGTATCATTACACAGATATCAAAATTGGACCGATAATGCTATGAGGCTAATGATATATTGCAGATCAGTGGTTCTAAACTGGTCTGACTTTGTGACCCACTATCAACCCTCAAAGACAAGCCGCGACCCAGGTTGATGAAAGTTAAACTTCTTAAATGTATTTAATAAAAAGATGGTGTGTTTTGAACCTGAGATAATACAGAACATTACAGTATGTCAACAGATAACCACCAATCACCAGCAGGTGGTGATGCTAAATATGGAAATATTCCCTTTAATATTAAATTAGGTACATTTTATCCAAAACTACAAAGTGCAGTCAGTTGAAAATTAAATGTGCATTCAGTCACTTTGAAGCATTAAACACACTTAGGTTTTTGTCCTCAGTGTAGGTAGAACCATGAGTTTCACCATGATTTGAACAGAAACTGCTGGGTTTTCTTTTATGCTGTGAAATGTCTGGTGTTACTTTGCATTACAGAGCATTACTGCCACCTACTGTTGGGGGGTGTGAATGGACGGCACTCTGCTCCATAAAAAATAACGCACAGATTTATTTCTAACCATTATTTTTTTGCCCAAGACCCTCCGAAAATGGGTTTACGACACACTTTTGGGTGGCGACCCACTAGTTGAGAATCATTGCTGTAGAGTACACAGAAAACTGAAAATGAGTGACACCTGTACAAGCAACAGGTAAGTCTCGGGTCCTCATCTTAACCTAAGTATCTATGGATAAAATAAAGCGGGTCAAGTTGAGTTCCTCCTAGAGGAAACAAACAAGAGCCCGTTTCAGTGTTCAGGTCAAGACCCGTCTACAGGTATGATTCTTGCTTGGGGTGCAAGAGGTCCTGGGTTCAATTCCTGGTCAAGCCCCCAATTGTTTCCCTCAAAATCCAACAACTCATGGGCACATAATATAAGTCGCAAATTGGGAAAGCAACAAAAGAAACGGTGTAATAATCATGAAAAAAGGGGTAAAACCTTGAAAGGGCCTTTAGAGGCTCTAAAAGGTGACTGACAGTCTATCACAGAGATATATAAAAGGAAAAAGTGGGCCTATAAGAGGATTGGAAATGGGAGTCACTGGTCAGGATGGGGGGAGGACAAAACAGTGGTAAAGCAGCAAACTGAAAGGAGAAAACTAAGCAGGGATTTCAGCTCATGGACAGCACACAACCCCCTGAGCTGGAAGCACAAGCTCCTTTTAAAGACTAGTCGACCAATCACAGCCAGGTGAGGAGAAACATGGCAGGTGCAGCCGATAACTACTAACGACCAGTGACCAAGATCCAACCATGACAGAAAACTATTGTGGGGGAATCTGTACCCTTAACACAGTGAAGAATCATGACATACAAACTTCTGATTATCATCTTACAGGAACAACAATGAATCATTGAGCTCTGATGTTCAAATATAGACTCATAGGCCTGAATGGTTTTCTTCAAAAACAAAGTTTAGAGCTGACCTATATGGAACAGTAGACTAAAACATCTGACAACGGTGGAGGTTAATGTACTATATTAGTTACAGTACCAGACTTCAGCACTCATTTGAGGACTTATTACTTGAATATTTGCTTTATTTTATACTGCTTTATGTTTCTAGTGTACTATATCTGTACTTTCAATACTGTACTTTTTACTCCACTACATTTGTCCGACAGATTTCATTCCTGTCCAAAGGTGTTGATTTGGAATGTTTTTGATAAACATGCATAAATTAATAATAAGTTGTATTTAGGAGAACAATAATGCTATAGTGCAGAGGTCCCCAACCCACAACCCGCGATACCAGGATCATTTGGTGCTGGGTGACAAAGAATGTATAATTGCAATTTCTTTTCATTACTCTTCCAGATACAGTATCTTATTTTGAAAATACAACCACTTCCGCCCTTGCCTTACTACTGAACTTGACTTAATGGTGTGGATTTTTTTTTTTGTTTTTTTTTTTAATGCATCAGCGACACAAGCTAACCCTTGAAAAAGTGAGCCAAAAACAAAGTTAACTGGAGAATTGTTTTGGAAAGGAGAACTGAGCCAATGACAAGATTCACAGACTGACACTAAAAAGACAGCTGCCTTTAAAAGAAATTACCAAGATTCCTACTTAAGTTACGGGTTCATCGCAGCAGGTGATTCACAAACACCACACCCAATCTGCATAATATGCGGTGGCTGGCTATGCTAATAAAATCATGAAACCCTCAAAACTGCTTCACCACATTGAGATAAAACACCCTACATTAAAAGACAAGCCTTTGAAATGTTTTGAAAGAAAAAAATGTGAACATGAAAGGCAGAGACATTTATTGAGGACCACCACTTCAACACTTGTCTACACTGAATGCATTATTCTTATTGGCGGACCGGAGTAAACGGATATAAGGAACATAATTGGAGTGTCACTGTCTCCCATCACCCCCAGATGGGACCGTCTAGTTGCAGGGAAACAAGCCCAGGGCTCCCACTGATTCTGCATTATGGTGAGTTGATATTATAGTGTAATAATTATTGTAAATTCCTAATATAAAGTGTAATTGTTGCATTCAGATTACAGACTATGTACTGAGGTTTTTGTTATTGGAACCCCCACGCCTCTACCTGGAAAATGTTCCTGCATGAAACTGCATGGTCCCTGGTACAAAAAAGGCTGGGGACCACTGGTGTAGTGATACTAAAAACTGGTTTTTGATACATGTCGACATGCCCATAGTTTGGAGAAGCACACAGGAGCGTCAACATAGAATCTCAACAGTGAAGCCTCTTGCAGTCAATGCACTGTTTACAATAAGAGATGAGATGAGAGATACAATCAGATGTAGTTGATGTAGATGTACATAGTTCAAACTAAGTATGTTGCTTAAAAATAGAATTTAAGAGATACGATTTATTGTTTTATTAGAGCAAAGACAAAGGAGAAGCAGTTCCCAACAAGTAAAAGACATCAGTGATCCATGATCCACTGACTGGTTTTCTGACATATATCCCCTCTGTTTCATTTGTTTCCTCTTTATGGGAGATTACAGTTCTTTAAAGTTTAAAGTTGGTAGATTTGTCTGGAGAAAAGAAAAAGAAAAAAAGCAATTGTTGAAATGGTATGTGTTGTATAAGTCAGTGGTTCTGAACTGGTCTGGCTTCAGAACCCTCTATCACCCCTCAATGACAAGCTGTGACCTAAATTGAAACAGTTAAACTTCTCAAATTTATTTAGTAAAAACATAGGGAGGGTGTTTTGAACAAAGATAACACAGAATATCACAATATGGCAAGACAGAAGACAACTTTAATGATAAACCAAACTGACCAGCAGGTGGTGATGCTAAATATGGAAATATTCCCTTTAATATTAAATTAGGTACATTTTAACTAAAACTAAAAAGTGCAGTCAGTTAAACATTAAAATTGCATTTAGTCACTTATTCAAGAATTAGACACACTGAGGTTTTTGTCCTCAATGTAGGTAAAACCATATCTGATGTAGCTGGTGTCATACATGAGTTTTGCTATGATAAGGATAGAAACTTTTTGCTCTTCTTTTATGCTGTGAAATGTCTGGTGTCAATTACCATTACAGCGCATTACCACCACCTACTGTTAGGGAGTGTGGATGGCATGGGTGGCACTCAGCTCCATAAAAAATAAAGCCCTGGACTGGTTTCTTAAGATTATTTTTTTCTCAGGCAAAGGAAACGATTGCACTGGAAAACAGGTTTGCGACCCACTTTTGGCCCAGTGTGGGTTAATGTGCAGAACAGGATGCCCACTAGAGGAGGTGATGTGTTAAAGAAACTGGCACACAGACAAGTGATCTGTATATGTTCAATGAAACGACTCCAAATGGACTTCAGCTTAGAAGCATTTAGAGAATAGAGTGGTTTGAACCCTTATGGTTATATATGTGACTGTTAATCAGCGTCAGGTCCATCTTACAATGATAATGAAAAAGTTTTTATGGTTGTGGTAAAAAATGATGTCGTACATACATGATTACTATATGGGCTCAACACTCTCAACAGATATTTTTGAAGCACGTTCCAGTCTGTTGCTACTGTTGTCTGCTTCTCTGCCCATTTGTATACAAATCTAGAATCGTTTTTATTTACTTATTTTTTCCGTCATTGAAATGTAACTGTGTTTATGCTGTGACAAGTTCAGAATACATATTTATGACTCGTTTATGTATATTTATATTTTTAATTCAGTGGTAGCTTCTACTGCTGGGGTCCTGGTGCAGATCTTGATCCCAAACAGTGAATTGATTCATTCTCTACATGCAAACACACACTCATTCATTACATGAACGCCACAATTACTGCCACAGCATCCAGTCCTACAGATTTGCACTCAGCCACTAGCATATGAAGAACATTTCCAAGTGCAACATCAATCTTTGTAATGGCAATCGCACTCTAATGGAGAATATGAACTTGTTGCCTTGAAACAGCGCATTCAGCAGTTAGAGCCACGCTACACCATCAAACAACAGCTTCAATTATGTAAAATAAATAAATACAGCAGGACTTGCGGACACAGTGGATACCAATTTACTGTACCTTCAAATGATAAACTGAAGCATCTATCTCAATTATCATTCGACAGACTTCCATAAATTCTCCACCAGCTGCATCTTTATCTGCCTTTGAGACCACAGTAACCTCTGCCCACAGATACACGACCCACTGAGTCCACTCTGAGTGGGTGGGAAACAAGTCACTGCTCAGTGTTAGATAGTCTGGATCTTACTTTCCATACACTGTAATATTTCACAACAGGGGATCCAGCAGAATTCAGCTCTCAGACAAGTCTAAGTAGGGCTGTAAAGTCAGTATCAGAGTTTAGACGTCACGCCTCCAGTTATTACAGTTATTACACTTTAGAATTTTTGGTTTTCAATTTTTTTATCTTCTTTCAGTTAGTTTTTTGAGAGTTTCAACAGTTCTAGGTATATATTTATTTTATTTGACTACTGTCAAGACTGGCTTGGGGAGCCTTGGCAAAACATGTGAACACAGGGTGTATGCCGGCCAGCAAGGAGAATTTGTTAAGTAAAAGGAGATAACAAGGTAAAATAAGGAGGAACTGGCACAAAGACCAGTCCGTCAGAAGAGAGCTGGCGACCACCACTGCTGTCCTGGTAAAGCCTTCTCTGTTGTGTCTACATCCCCGCGGGAACCGTCCTTGTTGTCGACACATCGTTTCAGTAACTACCAACTGCCACTGTGGTGCTCAGGATGTTGGGGCCACACCCCCAGTCAGGTTGCCCGGGAGAAACCAAACAGCTTCCGTGGTCACCTGTGAGGAAGAGGGAGAGAGAAAGAGGGAAAAGAGAGAGAGAGAGAGAGAGAGAGAGAGAGAGAGAGAGAGAAACGTGCCTGGAGTAGTCCTCAGCACTGGGGTGTCACAACTACTATTATCTAGTTTATATTTATGTTCAGTTTTCTGGCTTATTCAATGATTCAAAGGATTCAAAGTGTTTTATTGTCATGCGTACAGTAAAGAAACAGGTTTCCCTGTACAATGAAAATCTTCCTTTGCTGTCCACACTGAATGCCACAAGAATTGAAAGCCCCTTTTATACAAAGATCCTGGAAAAAAGGTGAGATGGTGATCCCACCTTTTTTCCACCATTGACTGATTTCCACAGCCAAGCCAAAGGAGTAACAGAGGTGAGACAGGCTGGACTTTTACACAGAGGACTCGCATCCCAGAATCAAAGTGGCGGTGATGCAGCACAGTGTATAGTGTGACGTATAAGTTGTGCTGGGGTAATACTCCGAGCATAGCGCTGTTGGCTCTCAAAACAACCACACTGTTCCACAAAGGTTAGTTAGCATGGATAGAGTCCTCCGCCTGAAGTGACAACAGCTCGCGGTTCTCAGTGTCTCCCCAGTTTGACATCTTTCTGGTTGTGTTGATATGTTTGTTTACTGTACACGTCCTGCGCTCATTTTTAAATCCCCCAGCGCGGGGTCGCACACGCAATACGTCATCAAAACGTCACACCTTGGTTGGGAAACGAGAGGTGTTCCTTTTACACAGCGTTCCGGAATCATGATCCCACCTTTATCACGGCTCTGTTACTACCTCCAGAGGTGTTACAGAGGTGGGACCAAATGATCCCACCATTTCATTTACACAGACGTTGTTTTGAAATAAAGGTGAAATATTAACACAACAGAAATACTGTGTAAAAAGGGGCTTAAGATACTGTAAGTATAAAAGTTTAAGTATGAAAATATAATAAAATAATTTAACTAGGAAATGACAACAACCAAAACAAAGTGGAATTTAAAAAATGGCATGCAAAAGAGCAAAAAAATATAAACTACTATTACTTAGAGGAAAATATATACAGTATTTACATAAATGTGCAATATCTGGGTAATTGTGCAAACAGTCAGAGGTAAATGGCATACATGTGTAAAACTGCCTGGGTTTGTCCAGTTATTGAGGAACAGGACAATGCAAAGTCTTGATTCATTTAAAGCTTCAGATTTTTACTATTTCAAATTAAATCAAAGTTGAGTCTACATTTACATTAAGCACTCACAGCAATCTGAGTGAACAGAAATCTGAATAATCAAAAAACCATGTCCAAACCAAACTCATTTTGCCATTTAGATCATTTCTCATGTCTACTTAGTCATGCTACAGAAGGTTTTATTGAAATCTACTTAGTATGCTAGTATGTTCACTGTGTTTCAGTTGAATTTGAAGCTAATTTTCACCAAAGCTAATCAAACAGAAAATGCAAATGATATGTATTTATAAGCTGGTTGGAATGAATAATAGGCTGCGCTGTGTCAGAGAGTAGAGTGAGAGCTACATACAGTAAATGTTAGCGTGCAGTCAGTAGCTAATGAGAGAAGGTTTTGTTCTATTCTTGGAGCTGACTGGAGACAAATATGATCCAGTAGGAGACGGTTTACAAAGACTTAACATTTCCAGAGCCTTTGAGAGTCCCATAGTGAACAAACCTTTAACATCATGAACAATCAATGAAAATAAAATCAACCCTGATTTTACCTACATTTCTGTTTCCGTTTTAGTTCGTTTTTCATCATTTGTATTTTTTTAATTGTTCATTTTTATTTCAATGCGTTTCAGTGCCAGTTTCAGTTGTCGTCCTTGAGTCCATTAATGATACTGTAATAGTCCTACACAGTTCAGTCCTCGTTTAGCACAACAGGAAGCAAGCATCATCCCACACAGCTAATTTTAAGGAAGTAGGAGAGTCTTTAATTTCCTCTGTTTCAGTTTCTCTCTCTGTTCTGTGATTGATGCCTACAGCGTGAACTAAACTCACCGTGGTTGATTTCTAACTCGTTGACAGCTCTCTGCTTAAGGCTGGTGTCCACAGGCAGCTGTTTTCACTCTGGGAAACAAATCCTAATCAGTTCAGTGTTGACAGAACTCAACCTGCTCAACACAAACAACATACAGCTGGTTTTATGGCTGCATTCATAGTGTTTGGAGTCGACGCTTTCATTAGTGTCGCTCCTGCCTCACCGACCAGTCAAGACTGAGTTGGACTTCCACTATCATTACTGTCAGCAGTAGTCAAAGAGAACCCGATCCTCACAATACACGTTATTTATGATCTAACACTTAAGGGGAAACACAATCAATATTTAACCTTTTTACCCCCGAGACATTAGCTCAATGAAACAAGCTGCTTGGAATTTACATGTGTTTCAATGTGATAAAAGCTGCTGTGAGTATGTGCTTGTGTTCCTTTTCTTCAGTGGTTTTGCTTTAATGTGTGTTTTAGGGTCAAAACTGGGTGGAATAACAGAAAAAGACAAAGAGGGGAATTGAAGTTTCACGGGTTTTTACTAAATAAGGCACTCAGAATGTACATCAACAAGAGATGTAGGATGTTGAACATGAGCTGTGAACTGGAACACACTGAACAACAACTATTTGAATTTAGGCCCAGTAGTTTTTATTTTGGGGTTCTTTTTTTCCAAATCTTTTTGGCACCTGGTTGAACTCCAAAAAGCAGTTACACAGTCAAAACACAGTAAAAAAAAAAGAATAAAATCACAACAACACTGCAAACAACAGTAAAAACAATAAACCACAAGGAAAAAGCCCACCAAACAGGCAGGTTGCACTGAGCATGCTCAGATGTCTATGAAAAGAACAAGGTCTATACTCTCAGCTCATTCTGAATTTTTTTCTTATTGAGTAAATGGTTGAAATTTTATGAACACTCACCACAGATACAGTATGTTAGGGGTTAATGGGTTACATCTAGATTTGTGTATGCCATATGCTTGTATTTCTTCATTATCATATTGGAATATGATAATTACTCCGTCCACAGTAACATAATATAGTTACATGGGACTGAACCTCTACAAACATCCCAGCTCGATTATGATAAATCCAACACAGATTCACAAGTGCAATTTCATCTTAGAAAACCTAACATTACTAAACAACAGAACTATTATAAACCACATTTGTAAACCAGCAATAATAAACTATTCACAGAAATGTTCCAAAAGGTCATTAGTGAAGCTTCCAGATGGAATATGGTCTGTACATGACTGTCATCGCTGTCTGCACATACTGTAGAACACTGTGTTTTCAGTGTGTGGATGATAATGTTTGTACTGTGACGCTTCAGGACGTGAACACATACAGATACAAGGCTCCGAGTAAATGAGACAGAACCTCCCTAATAAACTGTAGGAAAAAGGTTTACATGGTTAAGTATTGCTTCTGACAAACGGGGATGTTTTTAATCCCTCCTGGTCTAGTTTCTTGTAATCATTTAATTAAATGTCTTTGATCACTGTTAGATATACGCCTCATAAAAAACCTACGGCATAATGGTACGCTTTATTTCAATATCACTTGTAATGTTTTTAATTAATTTCCACTGAGATTATGAGCACAAATCCTTGAACAAAAGGATGGTTTTAATCCATCTGTTACTCAGAATTAATAGTAGTAACACCACTTTACTTCAGTAAATAAGGAGTTTGTTACCTGCAGAACGTTTAGGTCCAATATAAGAGGATATGTGTTCTGTGATCATTTATCCCTGACATTCAAGTAAGGCATATACAGCCCACGCAGCTGTTTTAGTTGGAGTTGCATTATTATATCAAGGTTAATTAAAGTGTTTTTTAATAAAATATCAGAACTCTGGTTTCCTGAATGCGTGACAGTTTTCTTCACTCAGTCATATCAATATCATGTCACAATTCTGCTCTGTGTATTTTGGTTAATACATGAACTTAAATATCGGGTGGGTCGAATAAGAACATTATGGGAGGTTCCTGGGCCACAGAGAATGTACTGGATCCTGTTAATAGATGTATTTACAAGGAATAAACTAGTCATTGTCATGCTTTTTTTCCCATTGAGTGATGCACTAACAGTGTTGGGGGTAACAGATTGCAAAGTAACGGATTACTGTAATTTCGTTACTTTTATGGATAATGAAGTAAGGTAATACATTACACCAAACATACAGATAACTATTACTGGACTGTAGGAACATGATTTCTTGCGTTACTTAAGCCAGGTTCCATTGACTGTTTCTGATGTCACGTACCCCTGTAATATTTTTGTACTTGCGGTGTTTTCGCACTATGTGGGTAAATTTGTTACAGCACACAGTGTGCTGGTTTTACACCCATTAACCGTGTAGTTTTGAATATCCAAATAAAGTGAAATTTACTATAGTAAATGATAAATAAACGTATGACAGGTTTCACTACCGTATGTTTACATTGAAAAGAATGCGGGTTAGGGTTAGCCCAACCGTTTGGAGCATGCGCACTATTCCTAGGGGCAAAAATAATACGGGGGTAAAAATTGTACGCGACACCAGGTTCTGGTTGGATTTATCAGTGAGATATGGTCTTTTTCATTAATAATTGTATTTATTATTTATTTTATTTGCTGTTCTTACATGGCTTAGTATTAAACAACTTTATACAACATACACTATGTTGAAAGATTAAGTTCTGATTCAGAACTGAAAATAGAATGACTCAAGGGTCATTGTGTTTGTTTAATTTCTATACATGGTAAATTTGAGCATCTACCAATTACAAAACCGAAAAGAAAAGTAAAGTAATAAGTAGTGAAGTTATTTTTCAAAAAAATGTAAACAAGTAACTTGTAACTAATTATTTTTTTTAGTAACTACCCCCAACACTATACGCTAAGAGGGATTAAAGCATAACAAATATCAATGTAGAATATTTTGAATGTAGAAATGAATATTACTGAACAATTAGAATTAATGAGCAGTATTGAAGTTAACATTCTGATGTAATGTGGTTATTAATCTAATATAGAAGGCACATTTGGATAAATCCATAACAAGACCAAGGACACAAAATGTGCCTTGTCCAGTGGCATTGGCTATAAAAGGTTTGGATTCAAACCCTCAGGAACTGGAGTCCGACATAACGCCCCATGTGATCATCATGCATGACAAGGCTTGCTCACTCACAGCAAGCACCAACCAGAATGGCATGAACACGAACAGGATCATGGTGTTAGACCGGCCTCCTTACCTCCGCACTACCTGATATGAATCCAATCAAGCATTTATGGAACATTAAGGATTAAGTATATCAATGGAATATATTAATGGGATACATTAGATAGGTAGGATTATCAATCTAATCTAGTTTGTGATTTCAAAATCTTAAATATATTGTAATTAACTGGTCAAAGCAATAAAGTTTAAAGTTAAAACACATAAACTTTCTGTCTATTGTTGTTAGATATAAAAACCTTAATATTTCATTTTTATGAAGCCAGAGGGAGTAAGATGAGCACCAAAGACTTCCAATACATGGGGTCTTTAATTCTATAAATGATTATTTCTCCACCTTCAGTTTGAATTAAAAAAAAAAAAAAATGTCTTTTGAAAGTTCTGTGTAGCATTCAACATAACAGCATATTTTAACACAATGGCCAGCAGGCTAACAGTCTTAGAATGTTTATAAAACAGCAGTGGCACAATCGTGTAATGAAGAACAAAACACAGCAATACAACATTACCATTATGACAGGGCAATCAATAATCTATTATAATTAAAATTGTCCGTGTAAATAACAGTTTGCTACTTAGAAAACATGTTTATGTGACCTTTTCAGTTTTCTTCTCCACCAGCTCTTTAATCCAAATAAACTAAATTGGACCCAAATGACTCCTGGAAATAAATGAGTCAGTTTAAGTCAATGGAGGCCAGAGCTTTTTGGAGCAGCATTTAGTGGCCATCAGGGGTATTACAACTTTAATAAATGTGCACACCGAAAAACATGCATCACATACATATGTCATGTAATCAGTTTGATGTAAAATGATTAGGTTAATGCCATTTCCACTGTACTGTCATTATTTCAACATCACCTGCACCAACATGAAGCTCAAACTGGAGATCAGCTCTTTGTCTTCAGATGGCCTTGATCTCCTATCATCCCCAAATAAAAGGATGATCATCTGTAATGGACTCATTTTACCCTCCGTCCATCTACCACCATTTCTACATCAAGTTCCACACATTCACCATCACTCAGTGAACATTCACATGTATTTGTAATGCACTGAACAATGTTTCTGTCAGTCACATACTGTGAGTGAAATATGCAGCTGCTTATATTATACATAACTGTTTCTAGTCCAATTTTTCTAACGCCCTTTCTAAAAAGATATAAGGATTATCTTTCTTCTTGTATTAAATGATGCAAATGTGGTGCAGTAATGTATAAAACAGAGGGTTTTATACATTGTGATGTATGGAGAACGGTTGTGTATTTGAATCGTTGACTGGTGAATCAGAAATGAGCGGAATCCTGAGATCAGTGATGATTCACACATCTCTGTTCCCTTATATATACACTTTTAAAATTTTAGTAAAAAGAGTATCTGCAAATTAACCCATAAAGACTCAATGTTACTTTTATGGCAGTTCCCAAATGAATTTTTCTCTCTGGTCAACCTTTCTTAAGTGATTTTCCACCATTTTTTTATAATAAGATCCTCTGTATTTTGGATTTTTTTTTTTACAGTAAATCATGTATTTTCCTATATTTTATGTACTATATTTAATTTAGATGTTCATGAAAACTCAGAGTTAATTCACAGGTTATTATATTTAAACAGGCAAAATTGAAAAAGTGACTTTTTCAGCAAAGATATCAATAATTGAATTTAAAAACAAGCATCTCCATCCACTGTCATTGATCCAACTCCATGGGTTTTACTGTTGAATCAATGCTGTAGAAGATGACGGTGTTTCCACATTCACTATGGAGCCTCTGAACGTCCAAATGGGTCATATCTGATGACCATGACAAGATGACAAACTGCATTTGGGTCTTTATGGGTTAATGTCGCACAGAAACAGTGGGTTTTCCAAATGTCTACAAAGGTTTGCTGTGATATTTGCACTGTAGTATACAGATATATTTTGTAAAACAAAGATCATGAGGACAGATCTTTCTTTGTTATGGTTTTTAATCATATAGAGAAATTTAAAATTTAAAATATTCCCATACAACAATATCCATAGTAATGGACAGGACATGCATCCTCCAGAACACTACAGTTACAGCTATCTCTGCTTTTTCAGTGTATCATCTATCCCACCACCTACTATTCTGCAGAGTTTGACCCGTTCACATTTCCATATGACACAAACATCCCTGTGCTGTGGTGAAGATCAGCAACTCCAGCTGTAGCTACATAAAACTGTTGGGTTATTTGTTGTATGTTTTTTTGTTTCAAATCATTGCAGCAAAAGTACAATAGTTTATCATCTTAAAGTGTTGGAATGAGCTTGTATGGTAATATTAGCATACAACCAACACAGCAAAATGAAATTTGGAAAGTGATCATTTGTAAAGATTTCACAGAATTCTTTGTGAATGTATAAAACGGTCTTCTGTAAATGCCAATGGCTACTAGTTAACTAGGTTACATTGTGAACCAGGTGGTCATGTGATTATCTCACATCGGACGCAGTGTGGAGTATCCAGTATATATCTGCTGTATGTATCTCCCAGCGTGATTCTGAACATAATGTATCTGATCATGATTTATTCAGTAACTGGACTCCCTCACATCCACTCTGTGACTTTAACATGGAGCATCGGTTGTGATCCAACAGCCCATGTGTGTATGTGTTTTTATTCTCTTATACTTTGCATGTATAAAAGCAGTGCCTCTTAAAGTTTGAAGAAAATAAACCTTTAAGAAGGCTGAAGTTTCCTGGCTTCATTCCATGCATTCTTATCCAATGCCCATGATGATAAGTCAGCCTTTCATTGTGAACCTCCCAGACCTCCTAGTTAACAACGTTTGCTGACCTTTCCTGCATTTTCTTTTAACCCATGTGGGCAGCAAGAGCCAGAAAACTCTCCTCTCGCAGGGCAATATGGAAATGTTCTTCAGTGCTGTTCTGGCTGGAAACATTTATATCTGACATTTCCCCTCAAAGCAACACCTAGTTGTAGTTTATTGCAATAGAAATATGGCTCTTCTTCTTCTTTGTCTTCTTCTAATGATAATTGCTTTATATGTAAGGAGTAGGGCTTTCAATTGAATCCTGTGGTGGACAAGAAGTCAGTAAAGTTGGAAGGTATTTTGGTTATGTGGGTTGACTTTATTGAACCACTGAGGACTCTGGCAGTGCCGTTCTACAGCTGATGGTTTTGGCAGGTACACTGAAGGGAAGGACTTTACCCTGCATGAAGAAGTTGATGTATGAACCAGTTTTGTGGCATCAGCTTGGGAGAGAAATGGCGTCAGTCTAGCTATGACTTTGAGGTTTAAGAAAAGGTCTGACAAATGTGTTTGATGTGAGCTTGGGCTCAGAGTGTGGACACATGGGGTATGAGTTTACCATGAGTGGGAGCAAATACTGCCATGGAGAGTTGGTTAGTGAAGCCAATGAAGCTCACTTGCCATAAGATAGATGCTGATAGATGATAGATGAGGTTATGTTTTCTGAAGGCATGTCAAAGTGGAATTAGGACAACTAAAAATAGAGTGGGTCAAAGCACCGACCCTTGTGGAACACCGGATAACACTAGCATTTCATTGGACCTGGATCCCTCAGTAACACGTAGTATTTCTTGGCAAAGCAAAAAAATAATTTATTGTAACCAGTTGCTTGTGACCTTCGTGTAGATATTGAGGAGGTGGAGGAAGATGTTGTATTTCCAAGAGGTCCAGGGTACTGGTTTAGCCATAGTTGGATGCCATCAGCAGATTATTATCCACCCTATTAAGCCCTAACAGGCCTGTCCCTGCACTCAGACCTCAAAGAGGCAGTTTTAGTTTAGTATAATATGATACTGTAATTCCAGGTCTGGTCTAGACCAGCTGTAAATGTAAAGAGTAATAAGATAACTTATGTTTTCATTTGACACTATATAAATAAAATTTGCTTGATTTGATTGGTTGATTTGCATTTGTGCACTCTATTCTTGTGCAGACTTAAAATAACACAAGTCTAAAGAACAAGAAGAATGAGATCACTGAAGTCAAAGTTTTCACTCCCTCACTGGTAGGATAGATTTTAGGCTTCGGTCAGTATTATAGGACCAGGCAACTGAGGTGGCAAGGTATTATTTTGGTTGGCTTTTTTCCTTCTGGGTTTTCCAACGGACATTTTTCTCATGACAGAAGCTGGTACAAATGACAACTCTAATGTGGTTGCAATTGTAAAATGAATGCTTGTTCAGGGACTTTTTACTGGCTAATGGCCCAAATGTATTATTATTATTAATGCTACTGGTTCAACACATGCTTCACCTGTGATAATGGTGTGAATAACTTGGAGTGTCATGGAGAACATTTGTAAGAAAACAAAGGGAGGATGTATTCTGTTGATCCGTCAAATTCTAAAATCATGTTTTAATTAATATGTTAATGATTTTCAATGTATTTAGTGCGTAGTGTCAATGTCATATTTTATTGATATGTTGAATTTTCAGTGTTATGATTATTATTGTACTTTACAAATCACAAAAATAAAAAGAACTAAAATATCAAGCCATATTATATATTCTGTTTTATTGTTCATTGTGTATCATGTATGTTTTACATAGTTTTGACTTCGTATGGCTGCTACCTGGTCTCCCCTGCAAATGAGATTTCTCATCTCAATGGTACTTCCTGGTTAAATAAAGGTAAATAGAAATAGAAACAAACACCAAAAGCCCTCCAGGCAACTCATAACTAAAAACCATATAAATATTCACCAATAGGCTACAAAGATCCATTTGACACCAAATTTGTTGCCATGACACAAAATTCCATAATCAATAAAGAGGGATCAACAAATCATGTTCACATTCATTGTACAGGCTTTTTGTGGTTGATATGCTGCACTCTGTTCTGCACAAAAGTTTCAGGCCTTTTTATTTTCCATTAAAATTTCACCTTTACACCACCTTCTCTTTAGTCCCTGCAGCCAGTTTTGCTATCAGGTCAGAATGATGAGATGTAGAGGAAGGAAAAGAAGAATTCAAGCAAAAACAAAAAGATTCCATCAGTGTTTGTGCTTGGACCCCTCAACAAATATTTACCAGGCAGAGCTAGTAGTAGTAACTTCATTCTATTAAAAGTAAATCACACAAACATTTGTTTTCTGACTGAAAATACTGTAGTTACTCATAAAATCAGTGAGTCAAACATCACTGAATTCAACTTCTGATGTAAAATAGATTAGCCTTATTGTTTTATGTTTGTTTGTTTGTTTTTTGGACTTATATGTCCATAACATCAGACTTTCTAAAGGTACAGTGTAAGGTGTGATAAATGAGTAGCAGTGGCTCATAGATTTAACATCCCTCATTGACTTCAGTGCCATTGAATAAACTGAAATTAGAGTTTCAAGGTAACAACTCAAACATAATTGACATGATCACCTCTGTGAAGTGTAAATTACAGCTACTGTCAACCAAAGTGCAGGCAGGACCTGTGCTCCTTTCAGAGCTGCATTCAGAACCGGTACCACAGAACCAGTGGGTACAGACTCAGGTCAACTTGACTTTGCAGTTACACTGAGTATGTTCAATACCTCAGCAGAGTTTGACAGAGACTTCATGTTCCATGTTTAGCAGATGCTCCACAAATTAAAATGTCACATTCATTCATTCATTTACCATTGCGTAATGTTCTGGAGGATTACAGGAGGTGGCGCCAATCCCAGCATCCACTGGGTGAAGGTGAAGTTCACTCTGACCTTTCAATTGTTCTTCCTCAACCCATGTTACCACTTTAGGTTAATTAAATATTCAACACCTTTTGTACCACACCCTTATTTTGCAAACATATTATCATGGTCAGTAACCTTGTACAATTGGGTTCCTCTTAGATACTAAGGTATGTTGTCAATTTACCAATCTAGAAGAAATTTCAGATTCAATTTCAGCATCACTAAAAATGGCCCATAGGTGCGAAAGTGAGAGTGTTGTTTGTCTCTGTGTCAGCCCTGTGATGAACTGGCAACTCGTCCAGGGTGTACCCCGACTTCGCCCCTTAAGTAGCTGGGATAGGCCCCAGTGACCCCCACGACCCTAGTGAGGATGAAGCGGGTTCAGAAGATGAATGAATGAATGAATTTCAGCATCAAACTTCATTACTTCACTTGAGACCTTCTGTCAGTGGTAGAAAATAGGAGCAGATTAGAGATAGGTAGAACAGATAGATTAGAACAGGTCATCCACAAACCACAATGCTTGAGCAGTTTGACCCCTGCCCATGTGCACACATTTAAGTGTCCACTAATCTCCAACTTCCTGCTATGATCCGATTCACTGGTCTGTGAATGTTTGCACTAATGCGTGACTATGACACACTGTGCTTTGAGCAGCGGAAAATAAAGACTCAGATTCAAGAAAAAGATAAAGTTGTGTTGCTTTTTGACAAACCACTTTCAGTCCGTACTGGTACAAAAGTAACTCTGTTGTGGAATAATATAGTAAGTTTCCATTCATCACAATAACATTCATGGTGGTAACATGTAACACCTCCATGAATGTACTTTGTTTCTATTTTTCACACATATTTTGGTTATATAGTCTAAATACTGTTGAATGAGCCCAACTGCTCATTGTCCGGGTTCGAAGTCTAAAGACAGGAGTGAATATTTAAAATTTCATTATATTAAGTTATTGATGATGAGAAATAGGGGTGGAATTTTAATAAGTTTTTCTTCTTCCCACTCCTTTTCGAGTGTAAATGTATTGGTGTTGTGTTGGAAGAATTTTGAACTTGCATGTATTCACTTGTATGCTCGAAATATGTAAATAAATGAAATGAATACAAGTTATATTATTTAGTTTACAGTTTACAGTACAGTTTAAAGGTTAAAGTTGTGTGGATGAATGCCCTGTCTACACAAATATAGATGTTTTGCCCCCCGCCCCCCCAAAAAAACAAACAAACAAACAAACAAACAATCAAAAAACCAAAAACAATCTACATTTGGGTATCTCATCCACATCTAATAGTAAAATCAAGTTTGTATTTGTGAGGAAAACAAAGACATTAGAAAACAATTTTGTCACATTGTGTGCATTTGTGCATATTTTTACTTTTAGCACTGAACACCTAAATATGTATTTGTGAGACATTAATTATAGGTCATAGGGGTTTATCTTCAGGAGACTGTGGTCAGCACCAACAGGAGATGTATAAATGTACCAATGATGTGCAGAAATTTATATCATACAAGGAATAGACACCAACACTTCAATGTTTTCAATGTTAAGTTTATAGCTTAACTTAAAAAAAAAAAAAGGGGGGGGGGGGTACATGTCCTTAAAAATTTTGATAATAGGTTTACCGTGGTATAAATGGAA
>JAPQRQ010000018.1:21756136-21771182 GCA_037367365.1 Apogon talboti | reverse complement strand
TCAGAACAGGAGCAAATAAAGAGTTAAAATAATGAAATATAACATCATGTGGAACTAAAGATGTGAACAGGTGATTGCAGTGATGATTTGGTCCAAAAGCAGCGTCCAAGAAAAGTCTGGTCCTTTAATAACAAAGATGGACAGAAAACCATCTGTCTGTCAACAAATGTGTGGAAAAAGACTGAAATACTGAAAACCAAAGTTCCTCAAAGAAAGCGAGGGATGGATTTGGACATTTCTGTGGTGTTTGTATTCTGTTGCTATTTCGTCTCCCTTCCCTTCTCTTTCTGTTATTCTTTTACTACAGGTGTGCGAGGAGGCGTGGCCTATCTCTACCCACTGCAGACGAACCACCATCTCCTCGTTTTCACCACCACTACATCTACGGATGATTCCACCGTGTGCAGAACTCTTCCATGCTGCTGGTTTTTGGATATTCACTGTGTGACTCTGCCCATGTACAGTACATCTGACTCCGCCTCAGTCCACCTCATCACCAACTCCTTCCACCACAGCTTAACATTAGCTTTGTTTCATGGACAGTAAATCTACTGCTGAACTCCATCTGCCTCTGTCTTAACAGTTTCAGCCTCTATACGGTGCAGAATAGAGTGAAAAGACTCAAGAATGTTAAAGTATTTCAGTGTGTAACAGTCAAGGGTTATAGCCTGCACTGAACATATGACCTCTGATCCCTCAGATCACATGCAGGACCAGTATTCGTCTAGACCTGAAAGAACTACATGGGTCTGGGTTACTGCGGAGAATCATTGAACCCGTTTACATGACCATAAAAGTCCGATATCTGGGAGTAATCCGATAATTGTAACACAATCGTAGATAACACTTGTGTTTTGTCCAATTTTAACTGTGTTTACATTAGTAGTAGACTGATATACTGGCCGACAGATGTATTGGGCCAATATATTGATTTTTTTCAATATCGTCCAATTTTTTTTTTTTTTGAAAGCCGATATTTGAGCAGTAGTAAAAATGTTATAAGATATTTGATCAGGCACCTGTGTGGGCAGCATTTGAAGTTCAATAAATGTTAAAAGAGTACTATGTGTACGTGTATTAATAATTTCATTTATATTGCTGCATAAAAATCTTAATTATCTGAGTGTTTCAATTGTATTTTATGGTCAATGTGCTTTAAAAAAAAAAATCAGCCTTGAATATCGGCCTCAAAAAGCAGCTGTAGATACTGGACATCAGCTGACCAAATTTAAAAATATCAGCATCGGCCTTAGAAAAACCCATATCGGTCGAGCTCTATTTTACATATGTGCAGATGTAAAAGAATGAAATAAATCAGATGAACCTGTAGGAAGACAATGGGGTATTGAGGAGAAATCCATGTGTGTTAATCTGATTTCTCATAATCAGATTACTGCTGTTATCTGGTAAAACATATCAGATTATGCTGTTTACATGATCACTTGAATAATCTGATAACGCCAGACTTCAGATAATGATCGGAGTATTGGTGTGCATGTGAATGGGCTCAATAACAGGAAGTTTGAATCCAACATCACGTACTCTGAAAGAAATCCAATAATGGACATGCAAACCAGGGGTTGTCGATGATCACATTTCTGAAGGAGTTTGTTGGACTTAGAGGCATCTGGGACAGAGTAGCTCCATCAATCACAGTATTCAGTTTAGGCTTGAACTCTTGATCTTTATACAATAAAATACATCCAGATTTATTTATTTAACGTGTGACGATAACACGTATGTGCTTTTTTTTCCTTTTCAGCCTTGAGTCTCGTTCACTCCTCCTCCTCCTCCTCCTCCTCCTCCTCCTCCTCCTCCTCCACATTGATAAAATTATTAAAAGACATTGAGATTGAGTTGTTATACTTTAATTTTACATGCCTTGAGATCCCAATGTCCTGATGAATATGCCAGGTTATTAAAGACTGATATTTATCTTTGTGTTATGCATTATCAAATACATATATTTCAACAAGTAACACAAGTAGCTTTTCTAGTTTCATTCCACATTTATTTTTTACAAAAACCTTAAAATTACAGGTCAGTATCATTTTTATCTTTTGTGCACAAGATAATAACTTGCTTCCACAAGATAAAAAGAAACTTGTGTGCACATGATAGTAGATTGTTGTCATATGGTAATTTGTGCACGCAAGATAAAAAAAAAAAAATCAAAAAAATATCTGGACTTCAGAGTATTCCTGTAATCTTCCATTTTTCATCTTCAGCTGATATGATATAGCTCAGAGCATCAGAGAACGCAGGAAATCCTGAGATTCCCCAGGTCTCCACCTGCCCCAAAGTTTAAGATGAAGAATAAAATTCATGAAATCTCACTTAAAAGTGAACAGTGGAAACTGGAGGGCACAGCGCAGCAGGATCAACGGCATCACTGTGGACCGTCCAAAGGAAGGGAAAGTGAAAAGAAGTTAACAGCCAAACTGACATTGACTGGAGGAGGCTCATCCAACGGGCGGTCAACGATGAAATAGACAATATCCGCAGGGGGAGGGGAGCACAGGAACCACCGCCACAACATGAGCAGCCGACCTGAGGTAGAGCTGCACTTATTTACTGTCGCCAAGGTGACGATGCTTCAGCAGATCACAAACGTCAGCGCTGCCTCATGTTTCTGCAGAGACGATGGTGGAGGCGAAGACAGGAAACGCTGTCAGCTACAAAAACTTAGTGACAGATATGTGTAGGTGTTCATGCAGTCAGTTCAAAGCTATTTAATGTCAGTGAAAAAGCCTTGGTTCTGGGAAATGAGGTATGATTTATTTTCAGTGGTGGAGGGAGTATTGAAGCTTAGTACTGAAGTAAAAGTACTAATATCCTCCAAAATATATACTCAAGTAGAAGTACTACATTGACAATCTTAACCTCCTAGGACCCACTGTCCATGTATGAGGACAAGAAATTTACAGCTTTATACAAAAAAAAAAACAACTGTCCACTGTAAATGACATTCCATAAAAATTTTTAAGAATGCATCTGAAAAAACTGTTGCATCATGATGTTTCCAATGTAAGCAATTATTTAATTAAAAATAGCCAAAACTCAAAAACCTGTGGGGCTCCTGGGTCTTAGGAGGTTAAGTAAGGGAAGTGAAAGCGGTTTCTCACAGATTCGGCAACAAAACGAGCCAGATCGTTACAATGTAAAATTATAACGTCCACCAGCGTTGGTTTAAAGAATGAGTATAGTCGGTGAATGGAGGTAAAGATGACATTTGGGTTCAGCAACTGTGAAGAGACAGCAAAAGTGCTGCTGCGTGGAATTCCCATTCCCACAATGCACTTCGTGGCAAAATTTCCGAAAAGGCCTGAGTGACGTTTGGGTTTGTTATGTAAACAAGCAGACTGTGTTTATGATGGACTCATCTTCGAAGTTGTTCACTGTGAGGGAAGTGATTCAGACGCGTAAGCACAGAAAGACTAATGGATTAGTGATAATTAGAATATCACTGGGGTTTTACAAATTAAACACAAAAATGTGTTAGGAAAGTCATACGCTGCTTTAAGTATGAAAGCCTTCGTTGCTTGTCATCATCACCAGTTTCTTAAATTTCGCCACTTAAGCTTTTCGCATTATACAAAAGAAATAATAGTTAAATTATTTCTACATAACAATTTTTGGCAATTATTCCATCAGGACTTTCTTTCATGTGCCACTTTTGTTGCCCCTGTCCCAATTTTTTGGGAGATGTGTTGCTTCCATAAAATTCAAAATTAGACTTTATTTATGTTTTATTTTTACTTGAAATTGTACATTTTTGTCAAAGTGAATATTAAACATATTTTACGTTATTAATAACATGACTTTATGAGATGTTCAAATCATTGTAAATCTCATGCGTAGAATTGTACTGTTATTATATTACGTTTTAGATCCCAACTAAACTGTTAGGGATGGACGGTGTGTTTAGCATGTGGATAAAACACAACCTAAACGTCTTTCAACATACAGATATTATTATTTTCATGTGGCATAGTCTGACTGATGGAATGGCTGAGGTTTGGTTTGGTTTAGGCATGGAAACTAGTTGGACTGGATTAGAAAAAGGGTTGGCATTAAAATGAGGGAAAAATAAGAAAAAACACAAACACAGCATGGAATGGAACACAAACCCTGGTCTAATGTGTATTTTATTACTTGTATTATTTAACCCATGTTGTTTTTATTTACAATGACTTCTAGTACCATGTGTATTATAAAAGTACACTACTGTGAGTGTCAACTGGGACAACAACACAACTATGGAGGCAAATGTAACTCAAACCCAAACTGTAAACTGGGATGTTGGCGACGTGGTGGACGTTAGGAGTCATCATTTATATTATTATTATTACATTATTTATATTATAGTTATTATTTGAAGCCTGTAACTCAAACATGAGCAACTTGAGCATAGAAAGTTCTCTCTCTATGACAGCCAAATGCTTGATAGTAAAAAAACAAAACAAAATGATTATTGCAAAGTATATTGTATTTTCTGCTCCAGTCACTTAAATGGTGCCCTGCAGAGACAGAGATGTATGACGGTGCAACTTGGATGTGCTTCAGGTCAGTGCAGCCTTAACACAACACAATCCTCCGGCGTTCTTTGCCTCTGTCACTATTTTTAGGCCTGTCGACGGACATCGTGTAGCTGTGTCTGTGACAGGAATGAGGCCATCGCAGAAAAGCAGTGAATGAACCTGCGCCAACTGCCAAGAGCATCACCCCCCCACCCCCACCTCTGCATATTCATTGTCCAAAACGTAACATCTGGGACATTTTGCTGTCAGCATGATTTCTGAAGTCACTGTAATGTCCCACTTTAATCAAATGATTTGCTCATCTCTGTGTCCCCGTGAACCATTATTTGAGAGGCCAAATGACAAATTAGGGGGGATGCCGGACCAGGGATTGTACCTGACAGAGACTTGGCTCCACACCGTGTTTGCATGGCTTTGAAAAATGGATGGAAAGCCACGGTACAGTGGCAGTTTAAGTTTTAATGTTTCTGTGCGTGTCTGTGTTGTGGAGATTGACCTGCAGCGATACAGGACCTGGAATTGGAAGTTGGCTTTTGCTGGCACATTTGTCCTCTATTTTCTTTTGGTATCTAGCTGTAAGTGCAGTTGTATGGAAGTATAGTGGCCTCCAGCCAGGAAAATAAAAACAGTTCAGTTTCACATTATAACATGAAAAGTTTGTTGGTGGAACAAGATATTTTCATGTGTGTGGCACAAGTTAGTGTTAAAGTGTAATAAGAGTGTGGGAGGAGATAAATGGAGTAAAATGACTGGTTTAAGTTAATTTTGATGCTTGGTTGAGACATGATGTGACTTTACTGTTACTGATCACAGTGGATGATAATTAACAGTAATAGTGCATCCACACTAAGAACAATAGCAATCAAACAACTCATATAAAGGCTTTAGAATCATTCCAACTTCAATGGATGGCAGGTTCCACACTTCAAACATAATGACAGTGATGCTTGGATCAATTTCAAATTGATTTGCTGAAAAACTGAAAGGCTAAAAGCCAAACAGAACACACCTGAATGTAGAGGAAGTCATGTTCAACGTGTCATTTTCACATATTGATTTAGTCTGGATCTCTTATTCCTTTTAGAGTTGTGCAACACAGCCACAGTGTTGTTCATTTTTTAGCACCATGGGGGGTGAGAGATGGATCCTGTTTAGTTCAATTTCATTTCAAATAAACTGTATTGATAATAGAGTGTCCTCAAACACCATCTCACTATTCCACTCTCCTCTGTGGAATAAATGTACCTTCCTGTGTGAAAGTGATTCATTTAGCAGACAAATACAGATTACCTTCCTGTTACTGAATGCAACACAGGTTTCAGCAGAAAGACCTGCAAACCAGATTTTCATTTTTGGTTCTGGATTATATTTACAGTTTTCTACTTACTTAGTTTTCTACTGCTAAATTTACTCATTACATTTTTATGTATGTAAATTAGAGCTTTATTCATGTATCTAAGATAGAAGAACTGTCTTCTTTTGTGCTGTGTACACATTTTCTCTTTTTAATGTCATTGCAACAACTAAGGACCTTCATGACCAGGATATGTGTGTAAATAATAATACCTGGGCTTTATGTCAGGGTAAAGGCCCCCACCTTCAGCTCATTCAGAGGTGAATGGAATCTGTCACCAAAAGTCAAACTTGGTCTCAGCTTTTAAGCATGTACTTAAGAACAGTCTAATGGCACTGATTTACTGCACTTAAAAAAGTCCAAATCTTTATTTATATTTAAATCAATATTTATATAAATAGATTTTTTTTCTCTTTATATTTGTTGTTTCACAAGCGTATATTTTCTGTTTTCTGTCTTCCCTGCACTGTTTTTATGTTTGCTGCTGTCAAATAACTCTTGTAAATTGCCTTATTTTACTTGTTTGAATGTTCATTGTTTTTTGTTTTAAAAATATGCTGTTAAATTTTATTCACTTCTCACATACTCCACTTGGTGACAGTGTCCTTTAACTACTACTACTAGTAGAAGTAGTAGTATTATACTAGTATCATTCATGAAACCATCTTCATGTGTTTGTCTACCTGTGAATACTACACAGCTTAATCCATGAGTGTCAGTGTCATGTTTTTTCATTTTAAATGTATTGTTTAATGTTATAGCTTATTGTGTGACAGCTCACTCGCCTGCCCAGTTGGACTTTCAGGGTTTCAGTTGACTTAATCAACAGTTAGATTGTAGTTGTGCTTCATATGTGTTACTACCATGACTGTAAAGTGACTACGGTAAACAATGCTTGATTAAATTTTGTGTTTATACAGAGTCAGTAAACTAGCATTCAGCTAGCCTATCTCTGACCTCATGGGCTATTGTAGCTCCGCCCCCTTTGCCCAAATATGGTCACTAATGGCTCTAAAAGCCAAAAGCCAACCATCCAAATTGCAAACGCCTGTATCAGCAATTGAGAAACCAATGGATGACATCACACTTCTTCTGTCCACTAATTCTATACAGTTTATGTTCATGATCATCAATGCATGGTATTATTAACAATATGGAACATGGAAATTCAATTGGTCTGACAAGGACTAAGACCTCTGGACTTCATCTTAGCTCTTTTCAACACTACAGGACAGAGAAACATTCATACAATCACACATTCTTTTTCAGTCTGCTGCTTTGTTTCTAATTTCTTCCTGCTGCAGCTTTAACAATCCTCCATTAGATACATGAGACAGGCCTCTACTCTGACAATGTTTAAGTCCAGGCTGAAAACAGCTCTGTTCAGCTGTGCATATAACACCTGAAAGTGCTTTATCTGCACTCTTCTCTTTTACTTCATTTTAATTTATTATTATTTTTATTTTATTGTTTATGCTTTAATTGTAATTGTGTTTTTAACTTGTCTCTCTTCCATTACTGTAAAGCACTGTGAATTGCCCTGTGTATGAATTGTGCTATAGAAATAAATTTACCTTGTCTTGCCATTAAGCTGTAGTGTAAATCTTTATGATTTAATATAACTCATCATGTCATAACAAGGTACTGATAAAGTTTTCTTTTTCTGTCCAGAATGTGCCGGTGCATAATCTTGATGTACCACCAGCAGCACTCCCACTTCCTCCATATTTTATACCTCAGCCACCAATAATATTCATGTGATTGGCAGAGAAGTGTCAATTAACATGGTACAATAAGCAAGCTTTTTTTTTTTTTTTTTACCAGTTTCCATTGTTCAAGAGCTGTTCACATTTCTGTGTAAAAACACATAATTGTATTCCCAGGCTTATGTTAAATTCTGCTAGATGGAACTCAGATACACAGCTCAATCCATCACACTTACCTTGTTTGAGATTTAGATGCAGCAAAGCTAAGAATGATAATGGATGTTTCTGTCCTGCTGCGAGTTTATGCCGTAAAATGATAATTACACCTACCTCACAGACTATTTTTTAATTATTAGTAAGGATTGTTGTGATGTTTGTACACTCCCCAAATTAAAATCTTCAGATGGTATTCATTATTCATTCAATCTTTTGTATTTTCTTGACATTTCAGGTTTTCCCCAATCACAATGTTTTTAATCACTGGCCAAAAAGTTGCATAAAGTTGTAAGTGAAGTTTTATTGTTTTAGTCTTCTTTAAAATCTCTTTAATCACCCCCTAATTGGCTTTAAAGCTGCTAGATTCAGACATGTTAATGTGAAGATTAAGCTGCAGATAGGTAGGAAAAAGTCACTGCTTAGAAAATTCCCTCTCTGAAGGAACATGAATGTCTTTTTCACCAGCTTTTCAAAGTCCCACCTGAGCCAAGTTAGTAACAATTTTCCACTGAGGAGCTGTAACCTGTGATTATCTACAGTTCTGTGGGTATTTTATGGGACTGTGGCTTTTTGGTAGAAGGTTCTCTGCTTGGCCGCCTAAAAATGAAAAGGAACTGAACCACTTAAAAACCTCAGCTTGGGTTGACTGATAAAATATGTTATTCAGAGTTTTTTTTTTTTTTTTCTGGGTTTTTGCAGTTTGGCATGGGAAACGGTCAGCGTGTACATCAGTATGTCTGCGAATGTTTGCTTAATATGAAAATGAAATGATGGTTGCATTGGTACAAGATTTTATGACTTCCCTGAACTTTCCTGATTCATTAGTTTTGATCCTCTTATTTTGTCTTCAATTTTTAACATTCCTTAGATTTTACTACTGAAAGTTACAGTAAAGAAAGAGTAAAGAAATAATTATTTGTTTGTTTGTTTGTTTTGTTTTATTTTTTTTTTTTTAATAACAATTGACTGAATTTTTAAAAAAAATGTAAACCAAAAATAAATCACTGGAGAAACATAACAAATACAGATATGTCCACACTGGTACACTGTTTGGTATAATCAAGCAATTAACCACATAGATAAAAAAAATAAATTAATTAATTAATTAAATTAAAAACAAAGAAACAAACAAAAAAAAAACCTGTGCAGGCTTAGTCTACTTTTGACCCAAGATGGATAGAACATCTGAGTGGCTTTGAAAGAGGGTTAGGACGCCAGGTGGCAGGGCTTTACTCACTAATGCCACTCACCTGGGGAGTGGTTTCAGTAGGAACTGAGACTGGTGGTATCTGCATTTAGATCTGAGGAAAAAGACGTCAGTAAACATGTGGTGAGATGTGACGCCTGTGCATTAGTTCAAAATGTAAAGGAGAGACTCTCCAGAAACCTGGATTTAACCCAACAACTAGTTCAATAGATCCTTCCACTGGATAATTACTGCAGTGATTCATGTTTCAACTACTACAAGTTCTTTAACCCTTTAACTGATGCAGCAGCTTCTCATTTCATTAACAACCATCAGTTTGATGGAGAGTATAAAGACTGGGCTGTGTTTCAATAGGAACACTTTTAAAGGTAAAGGTGTCTTAAAGTGAAAAGTCGGACTCTCCTTTATTGTGAGTACAGGGGCTAGTTTGACCTTACATAGTGCATCTGTGTGGCCCCTCAGTCCCACTGGGGGCCAATTTGTCCAAGTCCAAGCCCTTTCAGTGATTCCGTTATCGTATGTGTTTTCCCACCTCTAAGGGACCAGCTAGTACATGGGTCCACAACCTTTCCAATCTAAAGAGCCATTTTAGGACAGAAATAGAAAAACAAAACTGTCTGGATACCCTTCTACCTTTCCTCAAAGTGGTGACTGTCTAAGAAGATCTTTAGGATTAGTTTGTACAGAATATGTGGGGAATAAATCGAAGTTTCAGTGCATTTTCAGAACTACAAAGAAATTACAGATCTAAATAAAATAGTGATATTTCTCATTTTCATTTTGCAGCAAAAATCATCTGGTATGACGAGGCTTTCTTTGTAATGAAGAATACACATTAATAACTTCAGTGTCATAATATTAATAAGTAGTTTACTTTTACTACTACTACTACTATTTTTTAATTCATTTGGATTATAGTCTACATAATTTATGGTTTTGACAATAGCAAAATGTATAAACATTTGTTTTTTAAAAAGTGTTATTCATTTTCATATGGTTTTTAACAAAGCCACATTGAGCCACAGGAAAAAGGGCCCAGGAGTCATATGTGGCCCTGGAGCCACAGGTTGCCTACCCCTGAGCTATACTGTAAAAAATACAACTTAAAATTTTTTACCTCACAAGGATTTTTGCATTCAATGACAACACCCTTATTTATTGATAAACTTTGATATAATATGTAGCCTAAACTATTTCACTGAGTAATAAACTGTCTCAAAATGCAAAAATACCAAAAATAATGAGGTGTTTAAGTGGAATAATCTCATTCTAAACAGATAAAAGAAGCAAATGGTAAAAATTAGAGATTAAAGACTAATGATTAAAAACTAAAGCTAAGTAAAATAATGATGAGGCACCTGTATTAAAAGGCCAGGTAAAAAGACTTGCCTTCAGGGTACTTTTATAAGTCCGCAGAGCTGTAGTCCATCACACAGACTGTCCACAGACTAAAGGGCCAGAGGCCGCCGTTGGCTTTTTAATAAAATCCTTGGAACAACAGGAATCCAATAGAGGAGGATGTGTGGGTCCGTTTAAATCTAAAAACTATGTCTGAGACCTGGACTGACTGAACCAGGGGCTCGTTTCTGGGTTAACTAGCGAACGCATCCACTAACCCTTTAATGCAATTAACGAGCTAATGATGGTTTAGCGAACGCAGAGGATTAATGAACACAAAATCTGTTTCTGGGCTCGTTTCGTTGGTTCATGTTAACACAACTATTTGTTAATGAACTAATGAATGAATGCCTCTGTTCCCGCTGTTCCTGCTTCTGTTTCAAGAAGATAAATTTATGATGAGAGTCTATACAGTCTTCTAATTTTACATTATTTGGAATGAGATGGAATTGGCCATAACTGAGGATAACCTTATTAAAGACAACTCTTTGCTTTGGTTCCAAAAGTGTTCATTTTGTATTCATCTTATTAATGTATGATAAAAACAATATAGTTTTATGTGATTTGAAGTATTCATAATGTCACAATTTTGATTGGCTTCGCCTCATTGAACCCCCACTGGACCTTCAACCCCACCATTCTCCTGGTGGGGACAAACATCCTATTCCACTTCCTTTTCAACATGCTGTAATTAAAGTGGTCTGAGATAAAACCAGAACCTCTGTTTACAGACTGTAGAATATTTACCCCATGATGGAAGAGTTGGTGTGGTTTTAGCTTTTCACTAGTGTTTTCAGAGACATAACAGGGTTAAACGTGTGACTGACAGATTTAATTACCTATTATCTCTGTGTGTGGCTTGTCAAAGTAGGAACACATAACCTCCTGTAACCTCATCTTTGTAGATTTAATGACATCCCAATAGACGAGCTACTTGTATGAAGTAGAATTGGAAACACAGAGGAGGTCATGTGACGGAATCAGAGATGCTTTGTTGTCTGAGGTTACATCAGAAAAAAACATTTAGAAAAGACTTTTTCATGCACTTAATATATAGTGTAATAAATGTTGTGGTCATTCAGTTCTTGATGGAGTTTCAACTTATTAATCACTGCAGTAATTTTCCAATAGAAGGATCTGACTTATTTACTCAGTTAAATCGAGATGATGACTTTTTTTTTTTGGCTTATTAGCATATAGCTGTAGCTCTGTAGCTCTGCAGAGTCAGCATTCAGCTGAAGGCAAGTCAGCAACAGATATATAACCTCATGCAGTTGGTAAATGAGGATTGATGCCTTAGTTGCTAAATAATATTACTCTCCAGAACAATCCTGATTGGTAGTAGAAGTATTAAAATACCCATTAAGGGGAATTCAAATGGAAAATAAAGTCATGGCTATTTCTTCATGCCCAAGCGGAGGCTGATTTCCAGGAACCAATTTTAGCATATGACGTGGTACATACTGTAATCTACACCCACAAAAGACCCTCGATACTGAGCCAGTGCAGTCCATCTAAAAGTGGAATAAGACACTAACAGTCTCCATAATGAAAGGTTGTGAGCTCTACCTGTCCACCGGTCACAGCTGTATCCTCACATCAGGTAAATATGACATTAAAGGCCAAACAGCACAGCAGTTACAAACAGCCCTCTTAGCCGATCTATAAGTCACAAACCCATCTCCTTTGTCATTCTACCACTGACCTGTTTTATTAACCATGATGTTTGACCTTTGTCCATATGCTGCCCTTATATCAGGAGGTGGTGACGGCCTCTACACAAACCTAAACACTGATAATGCACTCAGAGGTTGTAGGTGGAGCAGCAGGTGGTGCAGATTGGTGGTTGGTACTGGGGCTTTTCCCCGAGGGGGATCTTTATTCGGAGACAACATTTTTACGTATCGTTAGCCTCATAGCAGAATTTCCTGAGTCATATTTTTGGCCAAATTGTGATATTTGTGTAATTTTACTCTCCTAACACTGCTGGTTCATTTTGCATCATTGGCTATGACCTGAAAAAAATATGACTTGGGCAATTATGCTATTGTTACAGGCCCCAGGTCTGATGACCACAATAACAAAAAGAATAGTATCTGTCAAATAAAGGTGGAGTCTGACAGCAAGAATGACAGAAGCACCTGTATCTTTCTCCAGATTGCGTTTCTTAAATTCCTTCAACACAAATACAGTTTACATTCAGTGTATTCATTTGTCATGTATCAAATCTAGATATGAAAGTATAAATAAAGTACCTGTACTCCAATATACGTCTGTTTGTTACAAAAATGTGGGATTCGCTGTGATTCAGTCCAGACAAACAAAAGGATGGCTGGAGTCGTAAGTAGTGAATGATCCGTGCATTTATTTACAGTGGGAAACCATAAGGCAGCGAAGCAAAATGCACAGTTCACTGAGTAGCATCCCTTAAACTCTCCCTCGAGTGCCTTGTTGGCCAGAGCATTTTAAGGACTAAGCCCCTCCCCAAGACCAACCATTTTCTAATTAACACAAAAAATGCTATTTCTGGCCACCACATATTCAGGTTCCATAAACAGGTTCCACATTAAACCCACCAGTACAATACAAAACACACAAATCATCACTTCAAAAACTCATCCATACCTGACTCTGTTTGATCACTTGCAACATGATATTACTTCAGAACCCAAAATCTCCCCTCCAGTCAGGGGAACATATTATGGATAGCGCCATATTCAACACCATATAAGGCGGCTGCTTGAAATGCTCTGGTTCAAAACCCCCAGGCACAGAGGAGGAGGAGGAGGAGGAGGAGGAGGAGGAGGAGGAGGAGGGCACCGGAATGGCAGCAGCAGCACCTGTAAACCATGATTAAACTAGAAAAGCACTCGGAGAGCACAGACCTCCGCCAAGGCAGCTCAGTTCCCCACCATGCTGCTGTAACATATAATACCCTTGAAGTGGATTACCTAGTAACAGATAAACAATAGGACCACGTTGCCATGGTGTCAAATGTCATGTGCAGAAACAGACATGCCAGCTGAGAGGTTATTCAACTGAAAATGGCATGAAACAATCCTGGATCCAGATAATGATCTGGATCACCCCCATAATCGACTCACCTGTTCCTTGTCCCATTTCAGACATTTCCTGAAAATTTAGTTAAAATCTGTCCATAACTTTTTGCGTTATGTTACAAACAGACAGACAGACAGACGGACAAACAAACAAACCCTGGTGAATACATAACCTCCTTGGCGGAGGTAATAAAAATAACTGGAGATAACTGGAACTGGTGTGTAGTGTGATTATTTTGTGCTTCTGTAGGAGATGTGTGTATGATGTTTGAACATTAGCCCAATGTGGCACGTGCACTCACCACAGAAACAGTGGGGAACTATGTGTTATATAAACCAGGAATGTATGAAAGGCTGAGTGTCAGCATCACCAGGTGCCACCTTTGTGCAGTGATGAGGCTTTTGTCACACTGTTATTGCACAAAACCACTTATTAAAGTTAATTACACTTTCAGTCGACTCTTGATAATAGCGGTATAGACTACATACAGAACCTTTAATATTGCATGGGCGTCTATGGACATAATGCGAAACTCAGGTTATTCATCTGGGCTCTTACATAAGTGCATAAGACATATTCAAATATGGACAAAGCACATTAGAATGTATATTAATTAGCTTTAGGTTACTGCATTAAATAATATTACCATGAAATAAACAAAAATATTCACATTAAGGCATCTAACATCACAGTTTCAACATTAAATAAAGAAATGGTGCATTCTGGGTTGTCAAAACACTAATACAGTCACATCAGGAGGCTTTGGAAATGAACTGGAGTGACATACATTAAGTATATAACCATAATATACAGGTTACAATGAAATCAACATGTCCAGCATGAGTTGGCAAACACTCGTGAGGCTACCGGCACCATGTGGTTTGACTTTCGGTTCAATAAACTTACAAAACTGAGCTCTTAGTTACACAAATCATCACATTACTTTCAGTTAATACAGAAGTAATACGAAGCTTAAGACTTTCATCCATAGTGATTTTAACCAGGTACTGACCTGTAAAATAAAGGTGGAGTCTGAGACCAAGGACAACAGAAGCACCTGTACCATTCTCCACACTGCGTCTAAAGGGGAACAGGAAAGTAGCCCACAAAAGACAACCGGGGCGGGCCACTACAGTGCCAAAGGTTCCACTTACCATTACACTCCTTTACTCACCAATATTGACACAGGGTTACATCTCATAAATGTAAAATAATAATTCTCTTAATTATCAGAGTAAATTTGCACAATAAAGTGTAAATAAAAAGGTTATGTCTATTATATATTATACCAAATGTGATTGCACATATTTGTGTGCACCACATAATGAAGCTAACAATATGGATTGGTCACTACAGAGTCCAGACCTGAACCCACTGAGAATCTTTGGGATGTGCAGGACTTTACACAGTGGGCTGATGTTCCATCATTAATTCAAGATCTTGGTGAAAAAATGAATATATATAAATATATAACTACGTATGTAAAAAAAAAAATCAATCCAATCCCAATAATCGGGCGGCACGGTGGTGCAGTGGGTAGCACTCGTGCCTCACAGCAAGAAGG
>JAPQRQ010000018.1:21718749-21734544 GCA_037367365.1 Apogon talboti | reverse complement strand
TTGATAATTTCTGTCCTGCTACTTTTATTAGGCTTTACTTGCACAGAACAACTGGAACATTTAACAGTTTCCCCTGGGATTAATGAAGTATTCTGATTCTGACTCTGATTCTAGGTTTAGAAACTCAGTACAGTTTTAAAGTTAGACCACTAGATCATCTATTAAAGGATGCAAATAAAATGGATGAGACTGAAATAAAACTGTAAAATAAATGATTGACTAAGTATTTTTACAGAGTTCAGGGTAAGCTTGTGGGAGTCAGAGGTTTTTGGAGTCATCAGTGGAATTACATTTTTAAAACACATGTGCTTCAGTGTGGAGCCCAGGTCCTTCCTCATTGGTGCTCCCAATATCTTAGAAAAGGGCTTAATGTCAATAAATTAAACTGAATCCAACACAAACTTTACAAGTACACATGACACTGTTGCGCATAAACTTGTTTTCAGACAAATTTCTTTTTTTATTCCTATTTGTACACATTAGAAATCACCTTTGACCAGATGTAATGATCACATACTGAGTCCCAATTATACTTTATTTATCAAGAATGAATCATATTGTCACATTCATTTCATGACAAGACCTATAAATATTTTATTTCAACTTTAGGAACGACAGGGTATTTATAATAAGTAGAACTTTAGATATTTACATTTACTGTTATAGTCAGTGTGTTGAACTTCAGGGTGGATTTGTGTCATTAAATCTGTTGTTTTCATTGAGGAGCGATACTTGTTTGGCTCTGCACTGCAGTTTGTGGTGATTAGACAAAAACTAGATGCATTTCAATTGATTTTATTCTACTCACAAACAAAAAACTACCTTCTGCAGAATAAAACAGCATGCTGTGCAATCAGTCAGTCTAAAAAATGCTTCTATTCAGACTAAATTTGCATTTCTTTGAAAGTGTTGTGTCTATTATCCCCTTCACAGATCAATGTTTGTCATTTTAAACCCTCATGTAGTTCATTTTCTGCGTTCACTCCCGGGGCCATGTGACTGTTAATGCTGCTCTGATAACAGTGTGTTGATCATTTTGGCCTGTGGTTAAATGCTGTTAATTTATGTCATTTTAAAATGGGAACAACACTGATCCTGAATGGCAAATGCAGTTTTTCGGCTGCTGGGGTAGAAATAGTCAGCTGACTATAAGCCGAGGGTCCTGGGGGGTCCGGGGAAACCAATGACCAGCATTTTTATAAGGTTTGAGCCAGCATTAAAGGCCAGACCCTGGGAAGGCCGTTAATTCACTCTGCTCATGTTTCATGTATTTGATAAATTTTTTGTATGGTATGTTTTGTTGTTTATCCTCAGTGTTCCTGGTGAACAGGGTGGTTTAAGGGACTATTATTTGTGTTTATGGATGTCCTTAAAGTACAGGTGGTTCTGGAGCATCAGGTCCACACTGTCTTTGTTTTACATGTGCATGTAAATGTATAGCCCTGACTCTATAAGTTGCATCTATACACATCATTTTTACCCATTTTTTAAGCCCATAGTCATGATATGTTTACCAGTTGGCAGCTGGATGAGTTTTTTGTTGTTTTTTTTTAAACAGAGGAACTTGTTGGCTAAAACAGCCCTGATGCTACTCCCTTGATTTACTGTGGCATTTGAAAAATATTCCAACCATCATCTCTTTTCATTACAGTATTGTTGGCCACTTGGTGATAATATATTTTTGTGTATTATTATCACCTCATGTTACTGTAATATCTGAAGTTTTCTCATTTTTCATTTATCAGTACAGGGATTGTGATTAAAAACATCAGCATTTGGACATAATTTGGTAACTTTCTAGTAATAAGAGGAACAGTCATACTGTATGTTAAAGTAACCAAGGCAGTGATGATTTAATGTGAGGTGAATCATCTGTTGCTCATCATGAGTCATGGTGGCCTTATGTGTTATGTTTGATTCACACTTATTAATTACCACAGAAGCAATGATAATCCATATTTATGTCTAGAGATAAAAGTTCCTGGAGCTAGAATTTTTAAAAAAACATAGGCAGCTTTGAAATGAAGTAAAATGCTCAGATTGATGAAGCCTTACATGACTTTAGGCGGAGGTTTGGTAAACGGTCTATGACAGTATGAAGAGGAGGATTTATGTATGAGGTGGCATACCATTTACTGCTCTAACACTGACTTCCAGTTGTTGCGGCGGTTTTACAGCTACAGATATGAGGTTTTCATGGTTCCTTCTGATTACTGAATCATCTACTAATATTTGAGGGTTTTCTTTTTTTTTTTTACTGTTCTTCTAACTTATACACTTGTGTATTTTGTGATTAATGTTTGAAGCAACTGAATTAACATTCTTTAACTGATCATCAGGGTCTAATTGTGTCGTACTCACATAAAGGCTTCATCATTAGTTCCTGGTGAACAAAAGGTCCATCTTGCATTAATCCACCTTAAAATCTCCACCAGTTCTTACTTATATGTGTGTGTGTGATTGGAACCTGTCTTATAAAGTGTTACCCACAGTTGCAGTATCCTCACAGTTACATCATTCCTGGGAGATAACACTGGATGCAACTATTTTGCTGATGACGGTGGACGCTACCGTGTCTGCAGCCGGGTCTGGGATTCCCTGTGGGCTGAATACTGAAGGGAACCAGGCTGGTCAGTTGTGTGACAGAACAGAAATCAAACTGAGGAGAGTTATGGTCTGTTGGTGTGGGACTTTCCAGGAAGCAGCTATCGACACCCAGAGCCTCAGGCCTGGGACACTGGTACAGTAGAGTGAGCGTAACCATCCACTGTCAGACTCTGTTCCACATTAACTCTGACATCTGGACAATTTTCCTCCTGACGACATTTCTAGGTTGGTACAAAACGGGTGATGTGGTAACTTTTGCATTTTACACTTTAAAGTGTTCTTTTGACCTTTGTTACTGCACTCAGCTGCAGTAGCAGTCTGTCTTTATGCAAAGTGCACTCCATGATAAATATATCAAATAATGGAGGTGTATCAGAACATGAATAGTGTGTTATGATTTGTTTGAGCTGACCCAGTTTCCCTGTGAATTTAAATAAAAGAAACTTTGGACAAGAGTAGCACTCAAGATAAACTACTTCTACTGTCATCAGCACGAAGTTTATGTTAAACCAAAGACCCAGTGCTACAGTACCTCTGTGGCAGTTCCCAAATGAATTTTTTTCTCTCAATTTAACCTTTCCTAAGTGATTTATCACCATTATCTTCTGTATTCTGCCTTTTTCAGTGAAAATCAGGTATTTTCCTAAATTTAATTTACTGATTATATAAATATTAATTGAAGCTGAAATTAAAGTTGAGGGTTACTATATCAAAATCAGAGAAAACTGAAGAAAAACAGACTTTTTCAGCAAAATATATCATTAACTGAACATACATCAAGTGTTTCCATCCACTGTCATTTATTATCCTCCATGGGTGTTACTGGTGATTCAATGTTCACTACGGAGCCTCTGAACAACCAAGTGGGTCATATCTGATGACAATGAAAAGATGAATAAACTGTATTTTACACCAATTACTTTCATGTATTTATAGGATCAGTGGTTCAGAAGAAACATTTTAAGTCAGTGGATGGTTTTGGTTGGTGGTGAATGTTTAGGTCTTTATGGGTTCATATTATTTTTAGGAACAATGTGTGAGAGTGTTGGTTTTTGCTAATATCTCTTGAACATCAGGTTAGTGTTATATAAAAAGGGTAGGTATAAAAAGCTTAAGATGCATTTGCAAACATGTCCAGTGATTTTACAACAGCGCCCCTTAACCGCCATAAAATCACTGTTAATCATGGCTTCAGAGCGTAATGTTTTATAAACCTGTAAAATAAATGCAGAGCAACAAAAATGCAATCATGTACTGATACTTAACTGTTTTGTTGAGCGTTGTTCTTCTGTGACATTTATCAAAACGGTTGCTAAGTAACACAGTGCAACACTGCTTCCAGACTTTAACATTGACCTGTTTTACACATCAGCCTAATTGTGTAGTCGTTGAAGTGTTCAGTCATGTTCACTGCTCTTTACTGGTTCAAGGCTGTTTGACTTAGTCTGAAAATGCAAATGGTCCAAATAGTTTGTCTAAGAGTCACAGCTGTGTACGGTGACGTTTTAGTTATTCAGGTTCTCTCCATTTAGCCATTTCTCTCTTTGTGCTGCATCCTCTTTATCCTTTTCTGTTACTCATCTGCACTTTGCTCACCCACCAAGTTTATTGCTTCCTAATATTTTTAATCGCAGTAATAAAACCAATTGAACCTGAAGAAGTGATTTTAGTCTGTTTGTAAAATTTGGGACACATTAGAGAAAGTACATTCAAGTACAAACTTCCTCCTGTTTCCTACCTTAACCCATAACTGATCTCTGATCTCTGTATGACCTGTACCATTTGAAGCTTCAAATAAAATACACAGAAAGGCATCAATCGTTTGGGACCTCATCTTTATTAGCCTCCAATAGACAAAATTCCACAACGAGACCCAGTGATGCTTCTGTGGCAGGCTTGATGTGTGTGTCCATTTTTGTGAGTTTTTGAGCACATTTAGTGCCACAAACCCATATTTGTCTCTGCCTAAGGATAAAGTATAATAATGATAATCTTGGCACATACACAATAGGGTCTCACCCACACATTATGTGAATCTTGGGCCCTAATGAATAACCAAGGTTTCCAGAACTTAGGCCTCCAGCAGCTCACAGTTCAGCTAATAAACCAGACCCCTGTCTGTTGAGCTCACCCTGACTTGGCATATTCCCACATGTTTTAATAAACACTGCAGCACACACAGTGTCGCCTGTCTGACTGTATCAAGGTGGAGGAGACAGTCATTACTGCACATGTAACACATGCTACAATGACAACGACAGCTGAAACTGAAAACCTCCGACATAATGCTTAAGGATCCATTATAGCACTAAAAATCTTTCAAATGATCATTATAATGACACGTCTATGACATGTCCACTGGGTTAAGAGTTCTGGTGAGGGTATTGTTCTATATGTGCTGATACAGTTGGACTTTTCAGATTTGTTAGGACTCCGAGAAAATTGCAGTTACTTTTGTCTGCACTCCTCTACCCCGTTTGTCAATCTGCGTTTATATTTCACATTTAATCTGAATGAAAAACTCTGCTGCTGTTGCTTTTACTCTGCATCTACAAGCTCCTGAGGGAGGCAGTCATTTCTCTCTTTGATCACTGCTGTATCACAGTTGTATTGGTATTTTATCCCTTCTTTATAGCAGCCATTACACATCATCAGCACACACTGTTCTCTCCCATCTTTAATGAACATCCCACTGAATTGTCTCGTTTTTGTTGGAGTGAAAGCAAACAGTGCCGTATTCTCCCCACAATGAATCTGTTAATGATATTACCCAGCTGTGCATATTATTGCTCCATCCACCAAACAATTAACAATCAGATCATCTGGGCTCAGATAGAATCTGTTACTTCTCTAGGTTCTGATTCTTTGCAGTTGATCACTTTGTAATGGCTGCCCTGACAGGTGTTCTGTTCACTGCAATCATCAGCACATCAATTCACCGCTGCCTCTGATGATTTATTATCAAACTGCTTTAAAGACATTTTCTATCAATTTCACTAAGGCCTGGCTGCCTGGGAATCTTCTTCTAAATGTTACTCTCCAATACTGAGAAGGCTACTGTACTGAGAACAGCTCTGATCAGGTCTGACCAGGACTGTCGCACAAACAGTTATACAGGACTTATTTAACTAGACCGTAATTAATAATCCAGAAAACTGGACCAAATCTAAATATCATTTTATCAATTTAATAGTTTTTAATGTGTATTTGAATTTAAAGGTATAATATGTAGTTTTATACAGTTCTGCGTAAAAGTCTTGGTTCAACATTCTGTTGGTTTATTAAAGTTCTAATGACCACACATATGCATTTGTAGTATGAACAGCAGGAAAAACTAAAGTTTCAGGTTAAAAACAGCTTCTATAAACCACAGTGGTCATACTGTATTTAGTCTGACCTCCCATTGCACTTAACATGTCTTGAACCCTTTTGTTCAGACAAAATGAGATTTCTTGCATTAATTTGCTGATGTTTTATAACCAGGTTTCATTCAACACATGTCAGATGTTTCTAACTGTCTGTGCTGCTTCTTATCATAGGGTCAGAGGTCACACTAAATAGTCACTTTAACCTTTACAACACATTTAGTTGAGTTTTTTGTTTTTTTAAGGCTGTACACATATTTCCTACATTTTCTCATTGTATGTGAACAGTCATTTTTGGCTTAGTAAAGGTATGGTATTTGTTCCTGTAACTCCTAAATCCAGAACAGTAATCCAGGCCTATGTGTGTAATGGGTAGTATACTGGGAGGACCCAAATGCAACACTCGACGCAGGTAAAAGTCAGTAACAGTCTTTATTAGATCTTGACTGATAGCACATACAACAGGAAAGCAGGACTTTGACAGGAATATCAATAATAAACACAGGACTATCTCCGATTCTTGATACATGAGGGAAATCAAGGTAAGCGGGTGCGTAGCGCAGATTCGATCCCAGGGTTCCCACACGGCAGATGCAAACTTTGCCGCTTGGCCAGATGGACAGACTAGCTTGCTGGATCAGTGGATTACCCTTTAGGTCCTGCCAGTGTGTAGTGACACAGATGACTCCAGCGGGGAGCAGACAGAAGCGGTGTTCAGGATCGACAGGGATTTGAAGAATCAGAACAGCAGACAGGGCAGATGGACCCCTTACCGAGGCGACGCAGAAGACAAGGACGTTGATAGAAGAAACAGCGCTCAGGGAAGTCGTGACCGGCAAGCGCCACACCGTCACCGACAGAGGAGAACCAAGGCACATCTCGTAGTCAAGGATGGAAGGCTGGTCGGTTTACCGGAGCAGAGACGAAGACACATGAACAGAATCAGGCAGAGTCTGAACCGAAGAGTCAGACAAGAACAGAGCGTTGAAGAGTCAGGTATGAAGCAAGAACAATCTGGTAATGAGCAGATGACACAGAGCTGCTAATATGCTGGCCAGCTGATTACCTGATTTGGCTGATGGTGTGGCAAGGTGAGGGAGGAGACAGCAGCAGAGCAGACTGTGACAATGTGGTTCTATCAGGTCTAGATGAATGTTAGTCCTGGATGTGGTCTGGTGGATCAGAGACTCCATGTTCAGTTTTGACTTGTACCTTTGCCCTTTACACACTGAAATACATCCAGATTCTTGAATTTGTTTCATTCTGTTCTAAATATCCAAATACCCTCCTATCTTTCGTTAACAAACACTGTTTCAAGCAATTCACTCATTTTCTCACATATTTGTTGTCAAACTGCTGGTCCTTGGCCTGTCGTTGCTTCTACAGGACTAGACTATACCAGGTTACTGTGTTATCACATGTTCTTCTGTTTCAGATTATACTTTATAATTATAAATTAATTATAAAATATCATTTTTTATCATTCATTGTAAATTTCTCCTATAATAACATTTTCTATGAGCTGCAGCCTGAATGTGAGGAATGGATGTATTTACAGATGAAATGTCAACCAGACAAATCATGAAACGTGGTTCTTACTGTCTGTGAAGAAATACAAGTTAAAATAAACTTTAGTATCACAAAATTCATTTTAAATTTGCCCTTTCTATATCAGTGCTTTTTGAGATTTTCAGTTGTACTATAATCTACAGATCTGCTATTGAATGACAATTGTAACTGAGTTCAAATCACATACAAACATGGACTCAAACCAGGACATTTTCTTAAACCTAACCATGGTGTGTTGAACTAACTAGACACCATGTGAAAGAGTGAAAATAAGAAAATTATATCTTTTTAAACAAACTCACGCATCTACATTATTCAACTCATTTACTCATCCCTACATAGATTATATTGTATATTACATAATGCATTTGTAAGGTGTGACCATTTTCATAAATAAACATCAGTTGGAAATTCCTTTATTAATTTAAATTTTAATTTGTTAGATATATTTTAATTAATCCTCCTAGTCAAGTTCATCCTGAACCCACTGAGCTTTGATGCTGTGTGTTGAAGTCTGTCTTATGTGTTTATGTTGTGGCTGATTTCTATGGGAATAAAAGTGGTGTTTTAGGACCATAAAGAGCTGCCTCCCAACAAATGGAACTGGTTCAGTCTCTTGTGTGTTTTCACGCTTTGCTCTGTGGCCAAAAATGTTTTATTTAACCTTTGGCTCATTCAATTGTTAGAATGCATCTCCCGTTAACTGCTGTGCCACTATGACTCACTGCCAACTTTTAGAAAAACTGTTGCTCATGTTAAGAAATAAATGTTGGGGAAAATTCAGATTTTATTTATTCTGAAAAAGTCTACCAAAATTTTGTGACTTTAAAACACTTTAAATCTAAATTAATCCTTTTTTTTTAAAATCCTACTTTATTTATTTATTTATTTTGATAAATGTTCTGAGACCTGAGTGGCAGACCTACGAATGTATTTTAGACATTGATTGACCACCATAGCACAAAATAATCAGCTTTTATCTTTCAACAATGTGGATACACTTTTTATTTTTAAGCTTTGTTTTACACTGTGTCTGCTCAACTGTCTCAGAGCCCAATTTCTCACTCTTAGTTCTGCATCATCCATGTTCTTAATACTATATTAATTAGTCATTATGAAACTTACTGTCTATTGCCTTAGATCCTTTTTTAATTGAGAAAGTTTGCAGCAGGGTTGGATATTGTAAAAAAAAAAATCAACTACTCACTGCCTTTTGGTTCCCTCTGTTGTCAATATAATTTTAGTTTGTACCTGTTATTTTACAAACTAAAGTTTCCATTCCCTTTAAGCCTTAAAGTGTAACTTCATGAGTCTAACTCCATTCATGGCATGATTTGGCAAAGTCTCACAAAGTCAGAAAAGGACAAGGTGCAGATGGAAGACAGAGAATCTAAAGACACCACTGCAAAGCAATTTTGAGGGTCTGAAGACTAAAGGTTAACTCACTTTATTATCCCTGTCAGCAAATTATGTCTGTTTTACCCATACTAATACACACAGAATCTAATAATAGCATTAGTGTTTAGCACGTTCGTATCAGTGAGCTGTCATTGAAGGCGTTCTGAACCAACTCCAGATCAACATCACCACTGTGGTCAAGGACACTGACAGAATAATTAACCTCTGTATACATGTTTTCAATGGTGGCTGAAACCGCCGACCTGGAGGAAACCACGGAGAGAACAAACAAACCCAACACAGAAAAGGTCCTGATCCAATGGAAATGGGTCATGAAACCTCCAGGCTGTGAGGTGGAAGTGTTAACCGCTACCCCACCACGCCACCAGGAGGGCTTTAATTATGGTTTTTTGGTGCTGTTTTACCTCCGAAAAATGATACATGGAAAAAAAGATCAAAGTTAACACAAACTAACCCTTGTCCAACAATAAAGCAATTTTGTGGTCCCCACCTTTAACCCCTCTGTTAACAACATAACCAATCGAAGTAAAAGACATGATTCCATATGTTTTCATATAGATGCTTTTGTTCCAGAGTGATGTAAGTGGTTATGTGTATGTAGTATTGATATTCCAAATCAATAGCAGGGGTAATTAAAGTCCATTTAGTGTATTACTCACTGAATGAAGAGAAGATTATCGGTTACATCTGTATTATTGTATCATCAGGTTTTCAAAAATAAAATAAAATAAAATAAAATAAATAGCATGCTGCATCAGCTGATAGTTTACATTATAGTTCTCTTTTTACACAGACAACAGCCACAGTAAAAGCACAAATCATGTGAACTAAAGATCTGTTTGGAATCGTCCAAACAAGATCAGAACAGTTGTACATACATATAAGAACACAGTAACTTTATACTTTCATGATCTAAATTCACCCATGTAGAAGAAATGCCTGTGAAAAGAACAACAGCGCTTCAAGCTTTTATCACTGTTTCACTGTCTTTAACTCTGAAAATTGCTCCTCATCCTCAGCTTGGCCTTGGTGTTAGCGTAGAGCAGGAGTCACCAACACGGTGCCCGCGGGCACCAGATCACCCGCAGGGACCACATGAGTCACCTGCAGGCGTGTTCTAAAAATAGAACTAGTCTAGGTGTCTCCATCATGTTGCCCCCTACTGGTGGCTCAGAGGCCCTTTCCAGTAGCTCTCACCATGAGTCAATAATATAATAACACAAAGTTGATTCGCCACCTGTAGAACAGGTCTAAATTTCCACTCAATCAAAATTACAAGTGTCCTGCCCCCTTCCCGAGATGAAACAGTCAAGTAATTGTCAATCAAACTTTTGCGCTGGTTTGCTGTCTGTCATTGGTCGAGGGGCGGGGTCCGGGGGCAGCAGCATGAGCCAGGTGCCAGGCAGGTAGTAGATTAGTCCCGCAAGTGATGTCGATGGAGTCCAGTCACGACAGTAAGAGGCAAGAAACTTATTATCTTCACGAACAATGTGACACGGACTTCTGTTGACAAATGTGAAAGCCAAGTGTGTTTCTGATCTGTAGCGCGAGCCTGGCATCGGTAAAAGATGCAACATGGAGCGACTTTTCACTGAAGTTCACAGCAACTTTTCCTGTGATTCTCCGGTGGGAATCAGCCTCCATAAAGAGAAGGTAAAACAGCTGAAAACTACACTCCAAAAACAACAGTCTATGTTCACTAAATCCACCAGTGCTTCAACAGAGGCATTATTAAAGTGGTTCACATCCAGGACAAACACAAATAGTCCTTCACTGATGGAGGTAGAATTAAAGAGGTTATTGTCTGCTACTGCTGATGTCCAGCTTGGTGTGTGTGCTATGTACGCATACGCTTAGACAGCTGTAGTCGCACCTGAACAGGTGCCTCTGGGTTTCACTGATGTGATGACTCTGTAGAAGTGATTAGGTGATGATTTATGTGCACAACGTTGATCTGTTTATAATTTATGTTTTGACTGCATATGTGAATTTAGAAAAGCTCAAATCCTTACAAATCCTTACAAATGCATACAATACAGCATACAAATGATGTATTAGTTTTTTCTACTTTTAATTTTCTCAATAAAAATTTGTTTCATATTATCACTTTTTAATTATAAATGTTAAAGCAAAGAAAGATAGATAAATAAAATGATAAATAAAGGATACAATGTTACAGCCGTGGCCTGTGTTAGGTGTCGGGGCTTTTCCAAAGTCCTCCTGAGGCCACGTGTCTGTATTCATGATGGTTTCTGATGCCGCCTGAGGCCTTGACAGTCACTGACATTAAACAGTGGTTTCCACCCTTGGCCTTTCACTGGACCCATCAGTCTTTTCAGAGTCTTATATGTGCGTAGATGGTGAAATGATCCTGTACAGGTATTAACAAATGTCCTTTTAGAGCTGACTGACAAGTCGCTCATCAGGTTTGACCCTTTAACCCCTGAGACATTATTCCATGTAAACCTGCTGCTGTGAATTGTTGTCTGTTTCAGTGTCATCAAAGCTGCTGTGAGTATGCGTTTGTGTTCCTTTTCTTTAGTGGTTTTGCTTTACTGTGTGTTTTAGGGTCAAAATAGGGTGGAATAACAGAAAAAGACAGAGTCAGTCTTTGCTCTCTGCTTTTTGGCACCTGGTTGAACTCCAAAAAATAGTTACACGGAAAAACACAGTAAAAAAATAAAGTAAAATCATCACAACACTGCAAACAACAGTAAAAACTAAAAGCCACAAGGAAAACAATGTAAATAAAACTCAAACCATCTATTTTTATAGCGAGTTGGTCTCACTCACTGATCTGTGTTTTGCCCCCCACTGAGCATGCTCAGATGTCTATGGAAAGAACAAGGTCTAATCTATTTTATTGAGCAAACAGTTGAATTTTTATGAACATTTAAAATAAATCATACATTGAGAACGAGCGCCACAGACACGTCAGCGGTTAAAGGGTTAACACAAAGCATCAATCCACGACCCATCCATGTAAAAACTTTATTTTCTGTAGATGCTCCTTTTGTGTCCACTCATGATCCTCTCACCTGCTGATTATGGAATCTGACAGGACAGATTTCTATTCTACAAACTTTACAGTCTTATTTTGTTCATCTCCCAAATGTTTTGAGTGTGTTACATGCATGGAACTCTACAAAATCGCTTTTATTTGTTACGTTTTTTAGTTAAAACACTGAAAAACTTTCCTTGGCTCATTTATCAGGTGAAAGCTTAAAGATAGATTTTATTTCGTGTTATTATTTCTTTCCTGTAAAAGCCTTTTTTTTAAATTGGCTGTGTCCTTTAATTATCACTTTAATAGGTTCAGTAGAAAAGCACTGCATAACAGCAGTCCATTCAATAAACGACTGAATATAGTTAAATAATCAGTTTCCCAGTGTAAAATCATGCAGCAGCAAAAAGCAGAGTTAACTCTTATTAAGGATGCAGGTAGTTGTTACTAAATGCAGAATAAAGTAGGAACTAATCTTATAAAATCAAGGGTTTTATCAGCAACATAATGGAAAGTAAATGAAGTTACATGTGATTCTTATGCTATTATCAATGAATTTAAGAAACTCAAACAACTAAGTCAGTGCTTTCTACAATGGAATAAATGTTTTGTAAATGTTGAAGTCACTATGTCGTGTGACCTCTGACCCCATGACAAGAATCAGCACAAACAGAAACATCTGACATGTGTTGAATGAAACCTGGAGTAAAACATCAGAAAATGAATGCCATAAATCTCATATTGTCTGAACAAAAGGGTTAAAGACATGTTAAATACAAAGGGAGGTCACACTAAATACGACTGCATTGATTTATAGAGGCTGTTTTTACCATTAACTTTTGTTTTTCCTGCTCTTCATGCTTCACAAATATCCAGGTTGGATCTAAATACAGACACAAATGCATATGTTTGGATATTAGAACTTTAATAAAACAATAAACATAATGTTGGAACAGGAGTTTTACACAGACCTGTATGATGAACATATGGACGTAGAGGACTTCACATAGCTGTTGCTGCATTTGTTTCAGCTGAGTAATAAGTCTAGTACTTTTTTATCGTCTTTTATAACGTCTTTTCTCATACAATCAAAACATTTTCTTACATTTTCTTACAACTTTTCTCATAACATTATTTGCATTCTTCAAATAACACAAGTCATTCTTGAAACATTGGGATTTTATCATCAAAAGTCAAAAATCACAAATATTATTTTTATCCTCAGTGACCCTTATACTCCTTAATACCTTTCTGACCCAATAAAAAGCCTAAATCTTCTTGTAGCTGTGCTGTTGTTTGACGCTGTTTGATTATGGTTCTGACAGCCTCTTTCTCTATCGCTCCTCCTTCTTCCCTTTCTTTCTTTATTTTACCGCTGTTATCTTTCCTGACTTAAAACCAGGCCTTGTGTCTTCAGTTCCCCTCCTTCCTGTCCACTCCTACTCCCCTGCAGCCTCATCCTCTCTACACCTTCATCAATAGATCAGATTCACTGCTCGCCTTCCCTTTGTTACCTGTCAGTTTGGATGTTCATGTTTCTGCTCCATGCTTGTTTCCCTTCTGTTCCTACACTCTGTCGTATTTTCAGATTTTTTTTTCTAAGATTGAAATCTGGTTTTCATTCATCCTTGTGTTTTAGTTTCAGTTAATACATTCCTTTGCTTCCATATATAACTCCTTTACCTGTCTACAAACACCCACAATTTGCCAAAGTCTGCATCAAGGAGTAGATTTTCTCCAGCCCATAAATAGAGTCCACAGATGGAGGTAGAATTCTTGTTTCATGTCAGACTTCTTGAATTACAGTATGTTGAAACATAATGTACCCAGTGACACCAAAAGAGACTGTGGCGCATTTCAGCTTCAAAGTTTATTTCCTTAGTCTTCGATCCCAACACAAGCTTTACATTTCTTACACCGATCCTTTAAACTCTGCTCTCAAAACCTCAAACGCCAACATGTCTGATCAGTCGTCTATAACAAGGGATCAAGTCACGGGGATGTTGTTACAGAGACTGAACTGCTCCAGTTTCTGTGGTGTGTCAAACGCAAAGTCATTATATTCACTTCACCTGAATCAAGTTGCTCCACTTTGCTCCTCCACAGCTCCACCAGTCGCTGCTTTCACTGATGCCCTGAGGCGGTGCTGATGCGGTGAAATGTGCTGTGAAAATGCTTGGGAGAATCCCCACAACTCTACCGATCAATAGGATTTTTTTTTTCCCCCTGCTTAGAAGCCTTGACTGGAGGGAGTTAACTCAGGTGAATTTCATTATAAGGACAAGTAACACAGTAGTTTAGGATGTGAAGCGACGATATTAGCTCTGACCTTTACTTTTCTGTACCGTTCACAGGACGAGGCCACTCTGTTCTCACCACATGATCTGCATCCAGACAATCTGTCGGATAAAGGTCATGTTTGTTTGCTCTCATGGGCCCTATATGAATGTGACATTGTTCTTCGTTCATTGTACGTAGATTAAAGTGAAAGACATAAACTGCGAATAAATTACCCACACGAAGTCGATTGGATTCTAACATGTGAAAGTGGAAAGTCACCTTGCTTTTTAAAATTGAACTGCAGCTTGAGAGCCTTAATTGTGAGGTTTTTCAGGGTATTTTAAATGAGAACAAGTAATCAAGAGTACTGGCTGCCAGTTCAGCCTTGAATTGTAAATGTGTTTTCCCACACGGCACTGAGATAGGCATGAGTGAATTCAGCCTTTTTCCTCTTTCCTAATTCAGATACAGTATCAAGGAGAACTGAAAGGAAACACGCCAAGTCACTCGTGATTTTCTCGTCCAGTAGCAGAAGCAAAGCTAATTTGATAATACAGACCTTTGTTAATTATAGAAATTGTTGAAAACGTGTACAATTCTGTGCCTCAGACAGTACAAAGAAACAAAAAATATTCAGTTTTAATTTCATACTGGAACTTTAAAATAAGTGAATAGTGCATTCATAATATTATGAAGGTTTTTTATTTTATTTTTTCAGTACTTTTTCATCATTAAATAATTTTTCCAACAGAAGAGTACAAAGTCTATAAAATTGATAGCCTGGGATTATTGGTGTGGATAATTGGATGCAAGTGAAAGCATATAAATATACATTACATATTTATAATGAACAGCAAGGTTGGATGCATCTGGGGAAAACAAACTGAATACATTGTCAGGGCCACATCGGCATTCACCACAAAGTTCGTGACTTGCAGACACATTTATTGAATATATTTAGTCATTATGTTGATTGAAAAAATATTGCAAGTTTGTGTCAAGTAGATTTACTGTTGCAAATTAAAGCCGTACCGCTAAAGAGATATGGGGTGGTTTACAGTGATCTCACCACAGCTATAGGCTGTTCACAGCTATTATACAGCTTAATTCTTTTTTTCTGAAGTGACCACGTTTAGATTAGAGGCTGGAGAAGAGAAAAGACTGAACCTCACCAACATTACCATTAACTTCATACAAACACAACCACACTGGTAACAAACAATGTTAAACACTTCTACAAGTAGCTGGTGGATAAATGCTAACATATATATTTGGGTTGGATAACAGTGATATCAGAACTGGTCCAGGTTGACCCCAGCCCTGTATCTGCCTGGAGGAGGCTCTGGTATGGGCGGGGGCATGGTTTGGAAAACGAGTAAATGAACAATAATGCCAACATAATCTAATAATCAGAATCTGAACACTTTATTGATCTCAGAGGAAACTGTTGTGTGTTACAGTTGCTCTGTATAAGAAAAAGTAGCAGGAAAGAAATTATCACTATTACAAAAATATATATACAAACATAAAGCTATATATTTGTATTATATA
>JAPQRQ010000018.1:21699435-21718075 GCA_037367365.1 Apogon talboti | reverse complement strand
TAGTAATAATAATAATTATATTAATAATTAATTAATAATTATAATAATAATAATTATTATTGTTATTATATACACTGCCTGTGGAAAATAGAGTTGCATACTCTAATACGTGTTTTACTGGATCCCAGTCATTTTTTCCATGATCTTGCATTAATGATGGGAGGGTGACTACTAAATTTTAAATGTGATTTTAAGAGTTTTAAGTGATCTCTGAGCACAGCCATTCCGGGCGTTTTTCCCCTGACATTTCTTCCTTGAAGCTCACCACTATCACCATGTCAATTCTACACTGTTTCAACCACATTCTTTGTTCAACATTTAATTCCAGCAGTAGAATACACTCAGAGTTTGTCATCTAGGCTCAGAGTCCACCACTCCCTGCAGATATTTTAGCTATTGGGAAGTGATGAATAAACGCCCCCCACCCCCAGAGCCTGCAGGTGGATGCTGGGGTGGTGGAGGGGGCTTAATGCACAGGTGGCAGTGAATGCAGGAGCATTAGCAACTCCACTCCACCCATGTCCTGCTGTTGGTTGTTGTTTAATAAATAAGAAGCTACTCAGTCCATCAGTCAGGGTTAAATTGGGCAGAAACACTGAACAATTTTTTTACTTTTTGTGGCTGTGCAATGTAGGGAAACAGAATAATTAGTGCTAATCTATGTAATTAGCAGGACAGGAACAAATAATACACTACAAAATGTATGCTAACATTAGCTAATGAAGCCAAGGTATGTGATAATTACAGTCTTTACACACCAGAGTCTGGGTTTTTCATTTTTATGCAATTACTTTGCGAATGTGTGTGAAACAGACACCATGTGCCAGTGGTGGACTTGGTCTCTATCTGCAATGGTATGATACACACAAATGATTAAGCTAATTAAGTGGGGAACAATATGTGGAACACTATCAATAAACAACCAGACTGTCAGGATAGTGAGGAGTTTGTGTAACATTAACATCATATGATTTAAATACAGTTTACATCAAGTGTGTGTTTTTACTTAGACAGTGAACATAGACCAGAGGACCAGATGATCCGGATCACACTCTGCAGATGAAGTTGAATCCATTACTGTTTCTGCTGAATGACCTGGTATGCATATAAAAGTGTTGCAAACACGTATTGCTGCCAGTATGATTGATTTTGATGTGAAATATTTGTCAGAGTATTTTGCAATTTAGTTAATTTATTTATCATGCCTTCACTGAGGGAAGACCTTTAGTGTAACTTCGAAACCACAGTACATTGGTGAGTTATGAATGAGATATTTTTAATTAAACAGAAGCTCTAATAAGCAGCTCAGCCTCCTGTCTGATGATTGACAGCGCTCATCCACCTGTCAATCACAGTGGCAACACCAATTTATTTATGATGTCATTATGTTTGTCATTCAGCTTAATTGGATGAATTATACTGAAATCTGGTCCCATACAAATGTCATGAATGGGGAATAGATAACTGGTTTTGTTTTACCTATTTGTTTGCTGCTGTAAAGTTGTATATTTTATATTTGTAAAAGGACTCAAATGGCCTTTTAAATAACTGCAGTTTGGGACACCTCTGCCTTGGCCTCTTTTTGCAGGTCTACCCTTGATTATTACACATACTAGGAAATGTTGTATCAAATAAATGCGCAACAACAAAGTGTAATAACATCAAGAGAAAACATACTCTTCAATGTCACACAGAAGTGGTTGAAAAACCTGTATCTGCAGATCACCAGTAACTGTGTGACTGTTGAAATAGTGTTCAGTGATGTTAGCACTAGTGTTTACCAGTACAGGTATGTTTGACATTGGACAGATGTTTACTTACCAGGATGTTGCTGCAGGATCTTTGGTTGTTGTGTTTGAACATTTACAGACAATCCACATTTGTGCTTCATTACTTGCAGGAACTGAGTTTTTGTGTAGTTTGTCAACACAACAAACCAAACACATGGTCTAACATCCAACTGCGTCCTCAGGTGTGTCCCTTTCCACCACTCACCCAGTGCACTGAAATGCAAAATCACATATTGTAAAACAGTTTGTTTGCTGTGGCGATTTACTGGTGGGTGTTTTAGAGTATTTTGTCAGAACTTTGTGCACAGACCAGTCAATTCGAATCACAGACCACAACTAGCTATTTAATAAATGCCACTTCACGTGTAGATCCTTATGCTGTACTTACATCTGGGATGGATGTACTCTTCTGGAATAATCATGTCATGGGATAATAACTACTGTTTCAAACCATCCAGTCTAGATCTGGATGACTGGAGGATTTTTATACATATGCACATATAAATGCTTTAAAAACTTTTCCCCAAATCTGTTTTGCAAAGACACCGTCCCTGCATTATGTGTAACCAGGACCAGAGTGGTTCAATTAAAGACAGAAATGGTGTAATACTGAGTATCATCTAGTGGTGATGTTGCAGGTGAATCTCCCCCCTCACCCTCCACTGTAGTGGCAGCTAAAAACTGAGATTACCTGTTGTCTTTTGTCTCTTTGGACTTTTAATGACATATTAACTCTAGTTGACATATAAACATAGTAGGTTGTGTTAATGCAGTGTAGCATTAATGAACAGAGGTTCATTATGAGCTAAGGTAGAAACTGTGGGAGAAAGTAGTTTATTTCTATTGTAAATTTCACACACACCAGTCAAAAAGTGCTTCACAGTAGGAGGGTAAAAGTACGCGATAACATACTAGTCATAATTTTCAATGTAAAACACAGAGTAAAGAATCATAAAACTACTTGACAAGTTAAAAGCCTGTAGAGCCACTTATTCTGTGGATATAAACTGTTCATTCTAAGGCTCTGAAAACACATTGATTCATATTTCCATAGGATTAAACACCAATTAAAACATAAGTGTGAATGTCGTGCTTTATTTTTGTAATTAGATGTGTGTAATACAAATTATTGTATAACCTTGTATTCTGAATGTTAAAGTCTAGATACACATGTTGGAGGACGCTAATTGAAATTCTGCAACAGCCAAAGACCTGACCATAAAGTGTCATCATTTCAGTGAGATTTTATTTTCAGCATTCTTCCTTTGTGTTGATTCTGCGTGAATTACATTAAATGTTTTATCCAGAATAAGAAGGCATGTAAGTCTGATTGTGTCAACACAGTCTAATGCAGCATGGTGACTTTTTACAGCGTTGTATGAAAGAAAGATGAAAAATGTGCGTGCGTTTTCCCTCTGCAATAGCATGCGCTGTCTTGTAAATAAATGCAATATAAGTTCTTGAGAGACATACAGCAGCTGAAAGGACGAGACACTTAACCCTGAAGAAAACACCTCAATGGACTCAGTTTTGAAAACAGATGGGTCTCATCTGAAAAACCGTGCAATGACACTAATGCTAAGAAAGATCTCAAGATTTTACATAACTGCTGTTGGAATGTGCTGTAATTCTACTCACGAAAACTGCTCACTATGTGTCTACAGCATTCCAACGCGTTCGTTTAATGAAGAATGTTGAGAAGCAGATCGGTCTCAGTTTATGTCTTTATTCTAAACAATCATCAGGATAACATACAGAGCTCTGGGTCCTTTTTGCTTCTCTGACAATCAGACAATGGTTGAGGTCCAGAGCCTCAATGAGGACGGACGCCTGTCTCTTCCTGACCCGGTCCTTTATACTAGACATTAGATTCCTAGCAAACGTAGGTTGATCTCATTGGTCCGCTCCTGTTGGTAAGGGTACATAATGAATAAGATCTCCCTTTGTTAAGAGTAAGGACGTAATCTTTGGGAAATTTTTCTCCCAGTACCTTGTCATCAGCCACAGGCTTTTCTCTGAAAAACTGCTCTACAGTCAGATGATAAAAGGCCCGATGGTTCAATAGTCTCACACCATGCAAACTCTCATTAGGACCTACTCATGTAGAAATAATATACATTGTTACATACATTTAAACAAAGTTATATAGCACCAAAAGACTTGTTATCCAGACATGAATGGATGCTTTTAATTTTACTCTCCCAGGACCCGCAGCTGGTATTGTGAAAAGTGGTGAGTTTGGTTTTAGCCATTGATGGAAGACAAGTAAAATGAATCATGACAGTGAAATAAAAAAGAAAAAAATCATACCAAGGATCCCAAAAATGAAGGATGCAAGAAACTGACTAAAGAGATAAATCCCAGCGGCAAAATAATTGATCTAGATTTGGATTTCATGGTGCAGTTATGGGAGTTCACTTCCAGTGTTTTGTCTCTTCTACTGGTGTCGAAAAACCACCTTAAGCAGCTGCTGTTGGAACGAGACCAAACACAAAACCAAATACAAGCTGTGATGATTCATTAGGTTCAATTCAGTTTTACTTCTGTGGCCCTAAATCACAACACAAAATTATCTCCAGGCACTTAACATAGTAAGGTCAAGACCTTACAATAGTGTGGATAGAACAACTGAACATATCCTCAGAGAGAAAGTGTTTGGCAATAGTAGGTCATAGAGGCTCCTTTTAACAGAGGAAAGACCTGGTAATAGTTAGACTGGATGGACATCTATATCGAATGGACGGGGGGAATGGAAAGAGGAGAGAGAGAAAAAAGACATGGAAGACACAAAGACAGGACAGCACTGGACAGACACTGGACAAATGGAAGTAATCAGCAGGTGAGTAACCACACACGAGGAATGGATCAGAGCCACAGAAAGAGGAATAAAAACCTGAAATGAAGTCAACACATAGGGCCGGACCTACTGAAGGTTTGCATGTATAAAAACGTGTGCAAACTCATTGTACATGCAAAAAATGTACAAACTCATTTACTAACAGTACTACGCACTAAGGGTTGCGTCTTTCAAAGGTGCAAAATAGCATGTCTGCAACCAGTTAGTACGTTTGCCGCAATAAATATGCAATATGGGGCAAAGTGATTTATCAAACCCTGTAACAATTTTGCTGATACAAACTGCATTTATATTTAACACGTCTCAAAGGGAGGTGCAAACAGTTTGTATGCGTAAGTGCGCACACATGGTTGTGGTTATTGTGGCAAAAAGGAGACATCGACACAATGAAACAAGAAGAAGAGAACACATTTTTCACCCTGGTGTGGACATTTTTGGAATGAATGAGGACACATTAAAACACATCGCCTATCCAGCCTTGTCATTTTGGAGCTGTTGGAGGAAGTGGGAGCAGATTTAGAGCCAGCCACAAGAAGTCACGCAATACCTGCAATGACAAAACTCCTGGCAAATTTACATGTTTTTGCATCTGGGTCATTCCAGCGTACGGTAGCTATTACAGCTGTGATCTCCCAATCCCGTTTTTCAGATGTGCTGTCTGAAGTCCTAAATGCCATGTCGCGCCGGATGGCCAGGTTTATTAGGTTTCCACACACTCGGGACTCCTTGAATGAGACCAAACACGGCTTCTTTGCTGTAGCTCATTTAAGTGTTTATTTGCTTCATCTACCAACACCTCTAATTCTAAGGGTCGAATTTAGCTTTGCGCTTTTGTCTCTCCAAACTCGCCATGCTGCAAACCAACAAAAAACACACAAAACTCTCATTTGAATAGACCCGTCTCCAACACCTTTGTACTTCTTGTCATTTACGCAATCACTCTCAGCAAATCACCCGCAAACCACAGTTCAACCCAACACGTAAAATTCTAGATTGCACACGCAAATTAGTACATACAAATTGGGATCTTAGTAAATCCGGCCGATAGAAGGTTGTTAGTAAAAACTGTGGATAGTTATTGTGTGATGTTTACTGGCATCTACTGGTGATCTTGCTTTGCCGTCCCTACAGCAGCAGCTAAAAATACAAACACAACATAGGTCATGGTTGCACCTCAACACTGGACGTCAGCCACTCAAAAAAAGAAAGAAGACCATTATTAGAAACTGTGAAAAATGGAGAACTCCAAAGTCAATATGTCTTTCTACAATTTTATAGACATATAATGTTACTGAGCCTAGACCTGACCAGCTGAACCAACCCCAGATCATAACACTGACCCCACAGGCTTGTACTGTAGGCACTAGGCATGATGGGTAATCACCACATCTACCTCTCTTTATTACTTGGAACGGGGTCAGTCTGGGCTCCTCAGACCACATGACCTTGTATATGTGACTTTACACATGTTACACATCACAGGTTTAAAGGAAACTCTTACCTCAAACCATTTCTTTATGTTGAAATTATTAAAGGGTACCTGGAGTGAAGTTTCATAGCTAGTTATTTCAAAAGATCACGTATAACACTAGTGTTTCTGACAGGTAACTTACATTATAGCCAGTTGTCAACTATATGGGAGTACTAAGTCACTACTCTGTCAGTCAGGCATGGTCAGCGACATATTACCTCCGTCACAGGCTGTTCCAGCACCAGTAGTGACGCAGACTCGTATTGGCCGATTACCTGGGCTGAGATGAACCGGTCACTGACCCCATGCAGCAGACACCAGTCCAAGATGACACATTATCAGCCAGTGCTAGGTCACATCTCCAGGACACTGATGGAGCGCAAAGCTTACAGTTCTACAAACAACAAGCGCGAACACATGCTTTCAACTCAGTCTTGCTCACTGACTGCTACTTGTTTACTCGCACTCAATCACCCGGAACCAACGGCGGTTCGCCACTTCTGGCCAGTAATGGTTGCTCCCCATAGGTTCTACCCCTGCGTGTAATTCACATTGTAAAAAGCCCAGTGTGTTGCATTTGGGGTGATTTTTTACTGAATTTGCACCTCTCTTGCTTATAAATCATACACAAAGCACAATTAATGTTGTAAACATGACCAGCACAGGTATACTTTAATGCAGTCACTGTGAAAACATCCTTGAACGACACAGGATCACTTCTAAACACCGCACATCTGAAAGGTTGTTAATTACTTCAGCCTTTCATTCATCGTATATCCAGCATGACTGTTTCACGGCAACATCAATCCCAGCGGCCTCCGCCTCATATTAAAAAAGCTGCCCCTCCAGTGTCGTATGTGTCTTGTTGGAACAATTGAAGGATTTGATTTGCTTTAACCGTGGAAATCAACATCCACCTCAAGTTTTTTTTTTTAATTTTTTTTTTACGGATGAATTTTGAATTACCTTCGACCAGTGTGTTTCCCAACAGAGCTTAATAATAACAAGTGGAGATGTGCATCATTAATTCATGAGCGGTGGGGGTGGCAGTTGAGATGTGTTGATGCCTCAGAGGAGGGTAATTAAACAGATAGAGATGTTTCCATGCAGTAAAGTAAGCTTTGCACTGAGGCGCCATGGGAGATGCAATGTGTCTGCTGGTGAACACCAGAGCCTTATAAATTAATACCATCATGAAACTCACATGCATGTTGACTCAGTGGAGCCAGAGCTTCAAAGAACATATGAGACGGTGGGTTGGGGGTGGGGGGGTCAAACATTTGTGCCTCTTGGGTATTTTGACAGGAATCCTGCTCATACATATGATCCTCCCTCAGGCCTTCGGTTCATTTACTGTTGTTTACATTGAAGACATGAAAAGATGTGTCAGAACTGTGAAATAACTACATTTATCCAGCTGTTGCACTTAATTACAGTAAGAAAGTGCTGGCACTTCACCAGAATCTCTCTATTATTTCCCTACTTTATATGAAATACTGTGTAATATGTGAAGAGGAAAGTGCAGTTGGATACTCAGCTCTGAAACACACTGAGTCGATTGATGATATAAGACATGAGTCTCTCTGGCTCACGCCACAATAATATGTTATTGTATGAATACCGATATTTATTATTGCATTATTTCTGATCCAAAACTACATTTCTTTTTTTTTGTTTACATATTTAACTTGTATTTAACCAAGAAGTCCCCTGAGATAAAATGCCTTTTTCAAGAGAGACCTGGCCAAGAAGCACATAGAATAAAAAACTTCCATAATTCAGACAACATAAAGTCAGTTAAATCCAGATTAAGAATAGCAATTGCACACTTCTGTTAGACAATTTGTCAGAAGAGATTTGAATTCACCCAGGGTAAGGAGATGCTGAAGCTGTAGTGAATATTTGCAGATTGTTCGATGACCAGGGTGCAGCGTAGGAAAAAGACGTTTAACCAATGTCCAATGTCCACGTCCACTTTTTACATGCTGTATCTACGTACAGTATATGTCAGTGTTGTATTGTTTAACCACACATGAGCATCATTTATGAGGTCAAAAAAGTCGACTAAGGAGTTAATGATAATTTTGGTGAAAGCCTCGACCCTTGATCTTAGTCTTTTATGTCAAATTCCATTTCATTTCATCCTTTGTCTCATATATTCAGACAATGGGCCTTATCCAACAACCACCAGAACTAGCTTGTTCTTCCACATGAGTGATTTTGGAGAATTTGACACATTCACCATGTTTCTTTCTTCTTTTTTATTTTTTTTTCTTTCTTAACACAATTTATGGCCAAGACCTTATGAAAACATCACATATAGTCATATAATTAGGTGAGTTTTTAATTAATAATGTTCTTCATTGTATACAATATGTTCATTAAAAGTTTCATTATTTTGAATTACTTCCATTACTTTGTCCACTTATTAAATCATTTGTCATTCTCCCACTAACCATACCACTAGCCATATGATAATTCCGGAAGCAGAGGACGGCTGTGGATTTACATATTATTTTTTGGTCATTATCTCGTGATAACAAATTAATTATCTGACAGGAGATAACAAAGATCGTTGTCTCATGATAACAAATTCTTTTTTTTTCGTTATTTCGTAATAGAGAACCATATACAGAACTCAGATGCAAGCAGGTACCACATCCTCCACATCGCAGCCTTCAAGAGGTGCCTCTGACTGTGCTGTACAGAGCAGAACAGACATTCAGCAACAACTTACCGGTAAGTTACAGATAATCACAAGAAAAAAATCTTTGTTATCTCAAGAAAACGAACTTTTTTATCTCGAGATAACAAATTAATTTATTTTGTTATCACGAGAAAATGATCTTTGTTATCTCAAGATAACGAGATAACAACCATAAAATAATATTTAAATCCACAGCCGTTCTCAGCTTCCGTAGATAATAAAGAAGAGAGAAAGTAAATAAAGTTGATTAGACAAATTTTATGTCTTAAACAAATTACAAAAAAATAAATTACATTAGTTAAACTGGATATTAATGGTTTCCTCTGTTACAGAATAATATATAATAAGGATGTATGATCTGGTCTTTATGAGGTGTTCATATGTGTCTCATATGGCAGTACCAGTAGGAGTCATTCCTAATAATACATGAAAATTTAAAAAAAAAATAAAGAAAGTTCCAATGACAATATGGAAATGATTTTATATGAATCCTATTCCCCTACATTTATTTTAATGGGAATACATATCCAGGCAGAGCATAATCACGTTTCCATTAAAACATTTTGCAAATTTTAACCAAATTTTCTAAAACTTAATCAAAGAAAATGATTTTTATGTGGATTTCCATCCACTACTAATATGTGAATATTAGGAGTTGAGTTGTAGCACAGAAATAAGCATTAGGTGCACATTAGTACAGACTGTGTCATAGTCTCATTGTTCTGGAGAGACAGATTTATCTCTGCAAAAAAAAAAAAAAAACCTTAAAACCGGTGAGGATCATAATGCCTTTTTAGTTTATGGATTTTTTTATCCAACCTTCCAACTTCTGAGAAAAGGCAAAAACATATGAAGAAATTTTGATGAAACATATTTTTATAAACAGATTATATATGATTTGCTGAAATGTAAAATGGAAACCTTTCTTTGTGATGACTGTCTAACATGAGGAAAACAACAAATTTAACAGAAAGAAAAAAACTTCAACTTAAAGCTTATTCAGGTTGTTTTTCAATTTACACCTTTGAATTCACATGATTTTAATATGCAAAAATATTTAAAAAACAATCCCTGATTAAATTCCTCTCTTAATCCAATGTTCTAAACAGATTCACTCTTACAGGTCATTCTTAATACTTTTCTACCTTTTGGATTTGTAGCTTTAAAGATGCAGTCGCTTAAATGACAAGTGAAATCAAGTATTCAAATTGTGACCTTTCTGAAAATATATATTTCATATAAAAATTGTTATTTGTGAAAATGTCTTGGTGGGATGGACAATCAAAGCAGACACAGAAGTTGTTGGGGTTATTTGAGACTTCAGGACTTCAGTTCCTGCAGTAATGCACCGAAAATTTATAAATATATAAATACAATATATAAATATGTAAATATAAGACATATTTAAAACACCTGTTTGATTTTAGAGTAATTTTAGTTGGTAAAGTTGTTAAAAATGTACTTCAAAAACAAAACCTTTAACACTGTTGTTTAGTGTTAAAGGGTTAAAACTGCACAACACTGTCTCTTAATACTAAGCCTCATCTCATTGTTTTAGCACTTATGTTTTGTCAACGTGATTAGCGTTAATATACACGGCACTTTTAATTGGCATGTTAAATGGACGCAGTTTAAGATTTCTGCGTGTATCAAATAACATGCACCGCGGCTTAGGGTTAGGGTCCCATTTCCAGTTAGGTTTAGGCTTAGGTTTTAGGGTTAGGTTTAGGGTTAGGGTTAGGTTTAGGTTTAAGCTTAGGTTTAGACTTAGGGTTAGGGTTAGGGTTTGGGTTAGGTTTAGGGGTAGGTTTAGGGTTAGGGTTAGGTTTAGGCTTAAGCTTAGGTTTAGACTTAGGGTTAGGGTTAGGGTTTGGGTTAGGTTTAGGGGTAGGTTTAGGGTTAGGGTTAGGTTTAGGCTTAAGCTTAGGTTTAGACTTAGGGTTAGGGTTTGGGTTAGGTTTAGGGGTAGGTTTAGGTTTTGGCTTAGGTTTAGGGTTAGGGTTAGGTTTAAGGTTAGGGGAACCGGAAACAAAGGCAAAAATAGACCCACGACCAAACGGCATCCACTGACACCCCAAAACTTGCAAATGCATACCTATAGCACACCAACTGGCACTGAACTGATGTGTCATACAACACACTTTCATGAGATCAGTCTGGTTTTTGTCATGAGGGTGTGAAATGGTAGGACTCAAATGTACGGTGCTGAAGGGAGAAATTAATTTATTAACAGAAACATAAGAATAATGGTACAAACAAAAACCTGAGGGGAGATGTAGTCAGTCAGAGTCCGTAGAGCAGGATGGTGGAGTTCAGTCGGGGTTATGGTGAGGTTAGGTGAACAATAATCCAGCACTGCATGGCCGCAGAAACAAGCCTTACATACTGGTGTGTTGATGAGGCGCTGCAGCCGTGTAGCGCGCAACAGGTGAATGATATGAAGTCTGATGGAGAGAGAATGAGTCCAGTTGGAGAGGGAGGGGTTGGCGGCCACGCCCGGAGCAGACCGTGACAGTTTTAGCACTTACAGTTAGGAGTGAGAGCCATAATGAGGGTTAACTTACACCTTTTTTGTACTTTACTAAGTAAATCACTGGCAGGTCCATCTGTAATGTTGCATCTTTAAATATCCAACATCTAACTGATAGGAGACACTGCTCTATTGGACAATACATTAATACATTACATCCACAGGACCTGAAAGGCTCAGTTCATCGATAACAATGACTAAACAATTTCCTTGCCAGATACAGGTTCTGGCAAGGAAATTCTGGCCCTGAATTCTGGTTTGGATCAAAAAATACAGTATTCCCTGCAACAGCTCCAGTGCCAGCTGCTCTGCAATGGAGGGCAGTGCTGCAGTGACTAATTACTACACCTTACTGAAACAAAGCCCAAAATGTCACATTCAACAATAATTAACTGTTTTTTAGTCTATTTTTGTGAAGATGTTTAATTGTCGGCCTCTGTAGTGGAGCCTCATTGGGTGTGTGTGTGTGTGTGTGTGTGTGTGTGTGTGTGTGTGGGGGGGGGGGCTTTACACTGCACTGCTTTTCTGCAGCAGTTCTGTAAGTTCTGCTGCACAAACTGATTCAGGTCAACTCCTTCATCAACAGCTATACAATATGCATTCATGTAATATACGAGGAGTTCAGGCAGTTTATTGGCAGTTACAGTAACATGGGAGAATATTGTTGAGCATTACAGGTTAATTGTACAAGAAACTGGAAAAAGTGCCTTTGTTACATGTATTTGTATCAGTATCAGGATCCCCAATTTCAACACTCAACTGCACTTTGCTAACAGTATGGACCCCCCCCTCCAGTTTTTGTCATTGTATTGTTTTCAACTGTGAGTAATATTTAAGTACTGGCCTGAAGACATCTACGTATTCACATTAAACCTCATAAACCTTTGTGTTTTTTATTGTGCTTATGTCATACTTTTGCTCATAATGCAGGATGAAAAAATTCTAAAAACACATATAACCTTCAATTACTATAAAATCACATGGCAGAAAAAGGTTAAATAACAGCAGACTGGGATATCCTGAATGATTAATTTGGTTGAAAATTACACGAGCCAAATACTAGGCTGGTAGATTATAGTCATTTTGTCAGAGATGCAGCCGAGGTATTTATTTAACATTTCCTCAGCTGAAGAAAAAGGCATCTCTGCAGAACCAACACCACCAGTGTTACTGCAGAGGTTAAACACTGATATTACAAAGCAAAAGAAGGCAAGTAACAGCTACAGTGTCTGACCCTGCTCCACAAACAAACAACTAAAGGAGAGAAAAGTTGCTTGGCATCAGCACCTCCATGCAGTATGCCTTAGCAGTTGCCCTGCTGGCCTGGAACCTGCAGCTCTTCGTAATTATGAGCCGGAAAATGGCTTTAGAATCAGTGCTTTAACAGCGGCCATGACCGCTGGAGTAAATACAGACCTGTTTATACTGTAAACCAGATGACTTAAACAACAACCTGGTAATCTAACAAAAAAAATGGTTGCATCAGTGCAATATCTGGATTAAAAAAATGTAAAATAGTGACATTCATGAAGTAATAATATGAAAACATCAACCTCCCTTATTGTCGCCTTTTAGTGTAAATGGAGTTTCTCACCTGTGTATATATGTAACATGGAAAATCAGAATGCAAAGTTCTGTCATGATAACATGCAGAGTCTGGTGCAAATGATCTGCATTAGAAACATTCCTCCAGGTCATACATTCCAATGGCCATGAAACCCCACATCAAGAGGAAACACAACTATTGCAAACCAATCAACCCTGAGCAGCGACTGGCAGTGGGAGCGTTTTCCTAGTAGATAATGGGACATAATTAGTTGAGCTTCATTTGTTTAAACTGCCTTTTGCTACCAATAATGATGTTGTCTTTGTGGTGCTCAAGTAACATTAGACCTTGGAGATGCTTGACTCAAGGCCAAAGGAGCGAATAATAGTTTACAAGAGCCTGTTGGGTACACAACTGGAGCAGGGATGGTATACAATGAATAAGAACAAAGGATGGGTATGAATAGTTTCATTACTCAAACACATTTTCATAGAAGAAACCTGCGTTAGCAATGAAGTCCTAGAAATGGAACCAAAGTATAGAAAACACCTGCAGTTAACACCAAAAAAAATACAATATCAACCATAAGAATGTATGTATATCACTGGAAAAACGAAAAACATATATGTATGTAAAATAATTTTTTTAAAGATACAAAAAACTAAGCAATCAGTCTCACCCATCGTAGATTTACTTCACTAATATGCCAGATGGTTGTTCAATCAGATGCCTAAACTAGAGGAGAAGAGCCTGGAAATGTTTCTACAGAATGCCATCTGAGAAAGAAAACCCAGACCCACAAAAATACCAAAACTATCACACAAAGCTCACACAAATTACTCCAATCCCTCCTTCACAGCAGCAGAATGTCCATGATTTTTAGAAACATGTTTGATTAGATCTAAGATAAGTTTGCCTAACCAGAATACTACTGCTGTCACAACTGACTAACTCCATGATCCAACATTAAAATGAGTTTGTTAACTAGCTAACGTTGGGCAATGAGTCCCACCTTTGATAATGAAGACTTAGCTGTTCACCTCTCAAATAGCAGCATTATGAGGATCATCAGCGTGTAAAATCTATATAAATATTTGTATTTTGTAATTTCCTTCCAGGCTACAGTGTCAGAGGAGGGGTTTTCACAGATGGAACCCAGTGCATGTAAATATAAGATGGAGGTCTGTCATGTCTCTGCTGTTTTTGTGATCAAACATTGTGGTTAGTGATAAACAAATGTCAAAAACATGGGTCTTATTCGGATTCTTTGTTTTAATTCCTTTGAAAGGTGAGCTCTGCGTTTGTGGCATTAACCCATAAAGACCCAGTGCTACTTTTGTGATGGTTTTTCAAATGAATTTTTCCCTCTATTTAACCCTTCTTAATTAATTTATTATATTATCCTCTGTAATTAGTATTTTTTTCAGTGAAAATCAGTTATTTTCCTATATTTCATTTATTGATTATGTAGATGTTCATAACAGCTCAGATTAAAGTTGAGGTTTATTATATCAGAAAACAGAGAAAACTGAACAAAAGGTGGCTTTTTCAGCAAAGATATCAATAACTGAATGTAAAAACAAGTGTGTCCATCCACTGTCATTGATCCAGCTCCAAGGGTTTTACTGGTGAAACAGTGTTGTAGAAGATGACAGAACATCCAGATGGGTCATATCTGATGACCATGAAAAGATGACAAAATGCATTTTACACCAATTATTGATAGGATTAGTGGATCAATAGGTATTAAACAGTTTACATCAGTAGATGATTTTGTTGAACGGTGGATGTTTGGACCTGTGGAATGATTTTGGCCGCCAGTGGCTGTTTGGGTCTTTATGGGTTAAACAGACGTCACATAGATGCCGCGCTATCTCTTCTTAAATATGGGGAGAACATCCATACTGCACAGAAAAGGCTCAGGTCTAAGAGGGGATTGAACACAGGAGCTTTATTCTGTGAGCTGACAAACGCAACAGGAGTCCACTACTTTTGTTTGAGTGTGCACTTTTCCATTTCTAACCTCCATCTGTTATCTATCCATTACCTTATGAGGGGGCAGGCATAGCAGGGATGCCTAGACCCCCCCCCTCTTCAAAGACCCCCCACTCAGGAGGCTGCAAGATCCAAACCAGATGCCTCAACTCAACTGGCTCCTTCTGATTTTGTATTCTGACTCCTCTCTTATCATCAGTTTCATAGTCAATCTCTAAGGAAGAGCCCAGGCACCTTTAACAATTGGTAGTTTCCAGTTTCAACCAATGTTGAGTCATAGTTTTTTTTTCTCTAGGGCTCTGTACCTTTGCATGATTGTGAAAATTACATAATAAGTGCATTCAATGTCGAAATGGAGCTTGTCATTATATTTATTCATTTATCTCCTGAAGTCCTTAATCCTCAAGAGCCTCTGAGGGTACTGTGTCCTGCTACGGCTACCAATTACACAAAACATTAAATGCTAAAAAGGATAACTTGCTTTATTATGCCTGTAGGGAAATTCAGTATCTGCATTTTACCCATAATACTGCACACACACACTGTACCTTGCATTAGCATTAACATGTAGCACAAATTATGAGCAGTGAACTGCCATTGAAGATGCTCTGGGACCAGCTCCATCATCACCAAGGCCAAGGGCACTGGCAGGAGAATTAATCTATATGTACCTGTTTTAATGGTGGGGGAAGATGGAGGAAACAAGTAGGAAGGAAGAGAACAGGTAAAGGCTCCAGTCTGAGAACCAACACCGGAACCTTCTATCTGGATGCTAACCACTATAGCGCCGCACCAGGACCTTGAACTAGTGTTGCTAATTCATCACAAGGATGACATATACAAATAACCATTCACATCCTGGAGAAAATCCACACAAAACCATGTAAACCCACACAGAAGAGCTCAGGGATTGAACCTTGGACCTCGTTGTGAGATGACAGTGCTAACCACTGCACCATGGTGCCATCCCTCAAACTACTTACTTGTTATTGTATTATTAAGTATAATTCCAGTTACTCTTTTCTAGTGAGAAGTGCAGTGTTCACCAAAATATCTGCATGTTTAGCATCAATGCTAGCCTCCACATGTTTGAAATATTAAACAGTTTATATTGGATATCTGCTGAGTTGAAAAAAAGGTACTGCCATAGGTGCCAGGCTTTTATTTAAAGAAGCTTTTTTATTAGATATAAACCCTTATTTCTAATTTATTTTGTTTTAAAAGTAAAAATGGTTGTGTTAGTGCAAAACATTGTTTCAATCCACTCTAATTTGCAATGTTAAAAATACTGGAATCAAATTTTAATCCAACTTCCACTCCTCCTTAATCATTCCAGTAACAGAGACCATTCATTGTTTTAACAGGTCTTTTATTCTGTAAGGGCTGCCTTTCTGTAATGTTTCAACAAATGACAGTGTGGCTCAACTATTATTAGAAACCCACCTTGGATTTGGAGAAATATGGTACCTAGCAACTAGCTGAACTTAACAGCCCTGCAGAGGAAGGTTCAGGATCTCAGAAACCAACATATTTAACTCAAATCACCCCATGGAATGAGTTTATGAGGCTGGAGAAGCAAACAGAGTAGAATTAATTAGTAGAATGGGTGGCCGTGTGGTTCAAGAGTACAGTGACATTAGGGTGAAAAGCGCTGAACTATGAAAAGATAAATTCTCGGTGACTAATTTGAAGTAAAAATGCTGCTAATAAGTTCAGCTGAGAGATAATCGACAAACCACTGGTACAGAACAGATTGAGAACTGCGGCTTTTCTGCATAGATTGATTCTTGCAGAGGATTGTTGCCTGAAAAAAATGCATCTCCTTTGAAGATGGAGGGGGGAAAAAAAAGGAGGGTGTAGCAGTGCATTGATGAATTAGATGTGCCACAAAGCATTATTTTTCTCTGATGTGTTTCAAAGCAATAGGTTCCGAGGCACTTTGTCATCGCTGTCTTTGCCCAAGAGAAACTCAGAAAAATGCTCCTAAGAGTCCAAATTTGATGGAGAAAAAAAAACAGGAGGTAAAGGTAGTGTAAGTGTAAATTATATATATTGTACACATTTACACACAGCACTGAGCTCCATATATTCTGTACTGATGACTCTATAGATTTCATATTAATACCTGTTGTTAATGGAGTCATAATGTCAGAAACAATCCTTAATTATAAGATAAGCAGTAATTGTGCTGCAGTGGAGTAGGCAGCCTTTACCCCCTGTGACTCTAATCTTTCTTCCATCTACTCTTGAAACTTTTTAATGGAGTGAACTGTGGAACTGAGGAGTGAGTGCAATATAAGATACACTCTTCCAGCCAGTGTAATTCCTCCTGGTGGAGGCGTGATGAGGCCTGGTGCAGGGTGCACGGCAGAGCCCGATTAGGTGGCATTAATGGGCTTTTAATTTAAGTCAGGGTTTATTAGATGTCAAACACAAAGGGGCTGAATGGATTTCAGAGATGAGTTGAGTTAACCTGCTGTCAGAGATGCCTGACACCTGCTCCATTGATATTCCCATCCAGTGAGGAGCTACAGATTATATGAAAACCTGGACTTGGATTTAAGAAAAAGAAAAAAAAAATACAAAGCATAGACTCACAAAAAGTGAATCTTAGAATAAGACTAGGTAAACCAAACCAGTACTGCGTGACCCAGGTGCCCTTGTTCTCCTATGTATGTAGCTCAAGGTTATCGGTCAGTTCCTCATTCCACACAACTGTAGCTTCCAAACCACAAACACACTATGAACTCAATTTGACGCCAGCGTAATCCATATTTAAAGTGCATTGTACTAGACCATGTCATGGCAGCTTGACAGTAAATATAGAGAATAAAAGATGTCTGAGAAAGAGCATGTTTGATGACAGTCATGGAGGAGTAAAGAGAAAGGGAAAGGCAAAGACATGAACTACAGAATGAAACAGAATAAATGATCAGCAGCTTCTCTCTCCCTCCGTCACCACTGAAATACAGCTGTACAGTGTTTGTCTGCACTGATGTGTTCATAAAAATGTAATGCCCTTAAAATGCAGTCATGACTAGACCTTTAGAGATGACAGCCGCAATGTCATTAAAGAAATGTACACTGTAGAGGTAAGTGATCACAGAAATGCAAAAAATATAGGAGTCTTTCAGCAATATGTCCAATCATATCAATCCAGTTTGTTAATTATCATTGTTTAGACTGAAAGAGGCCAGATTATTTTTTTTGTGTTGTTTATTTTGAACACATTTTTAAAAAGTTGCACAAATGCAAATGTGAATTATTATATGCATTTCCAAGAAGTGGTTTGGACCAAATAATTTAGGCTGTGTTGTGTCTCCAGCAGGGGGCGCTACAGGCTGTGACAGACATGGCTTTGACAAACCGAGTAGAAGAGGTCTGAGTGTCCTGCTATTGTTTTCTATTTAAAATTGTTGTGAATCTTTATTCATGGATGAGACAGAGGAATAATTTAGTCTTCTCGTCGCAGCCTGTTGAATCTGTTTTCACCCAATAGTGGAAAATCTGGGAAGAGACATTAAACAGCTGATCAGTCAATGGATCAGTCATATGAGTTAAATGCTCACTATGTCAGAATCCTATATTATAAAAGGGAAGTGGACTCTGTCTGTGTGTGTCTCGGGCATCACACAAAATCCGGAAAGAGCTTCAAGCTGCAGTTTGACATACTTATGTATTTTTGGTCAAGGAGGAGAGTAGTGAAAACGGCAAGTTGATAGGACCAATATTTTGGGAGATATT
>JAPQRQ010000018.1:21655523-21667535 GCA_037367365.1 Apogon talboti | reverse complement strand
TGTCACCTCACAGCAAGAAGGTCCTGGGTTTGATTCCAACCAGGGACCTTTCTGTGTGGAGTTTGCATGTTCTCCCCTTGTTTGTGTAGGTTCTCTCTGGCTTCCTCCCAGCATCCAAAGACATGCACTGATAGGTTAACTGGTTAATCTAAATTGCCCATATGTGAGAGTGATTGGTCGTTCATCTCGATATGTCAGCCCTGCGACTCATCCAGGGTGAACCCTACCTTCGCCCATAGGTAGCTGGGATAGGCTCATAGTGAGGATCAGAAGATGACTGATTATTTTAAAATAAATTGGAAATTGTAAATCTTTACTCTCTTAAGGGCTCTGTTGTCAACATTAACTGACATCTAGTGGTGAAGGCAGACAAATTACAACTAACTGTCTGATAAAAATGTAAAACTGTCTTAGAGTCATTGTTTGTTTTGTTCACCTCTGGTTTACACTCAAAAGTGATAATAATGATACTTAATGCTAGATATCACTGACTGTACACAAATAAAGCGATAAAATACATTCTAAAAACATGCTGGTGTGACGTAGTGTACTCTGTGAATACATACAGCTCATTCTGAAATAACAATGACACAACCACTGTTATTTCCAGGATATTAAACACTGATGAAACATATTCATGAGTATTGCAGTTACTCATAAATGCAGTATCTGCAATTATTTATATCCCTATAAATCTTTCACACAGGTCACACTGGTCTACAAGTAAAATGCTTCCAGAATAAAAGTAGTCAAACTTTACCAATTTTGAGTCACAAATAAAAATTAAGTCAAAAGTGCTAGTTGGTTGTAGTTTCTAAGATACAATCTTGAGCCAAAGTGGGAAATTTTGAGAATTAATGAGAGAATGGGTTTTATTCAAAAGGAATATTTGTCTCAGAGCTATGAGATCTACTTCAAAACATTGTGCACATTACAATACTTTCACTTTACAGGTTCTTTCTGGTGGAACATTTATAAATCCATTGTATAAATGTACATAAACCAACATATATGTGTAATAACACATCATCATATATATTGAAAACATGAACTGACTGGCACTTTTGTCATTTGTTTTCTAATTCATCTTATTAAAGTATGTAAGATATTGCACATTTAATGTCTGAAGCAGATATTTTCTAAGAATTTGTAGAGCAGTGTCATTAACAGTCAAATGTTAGTAGAATGACAGCAGAGGAGTGAGTAGATTCTGGAGTAGTTTACTGAAAAAACACTGAAAACTTTCCCACTTCTCCTCCAGAAACAAAATTAAATTCAGAAAAGAAAAAAAAAAACCTGACAAAATATAAAAGGCAACCACTCCAACACATGAAGATGAGCTGTAGGAAGGTAAAACGTTTGGAAACTGATAATATGTGATGTGGTTTATGGATGGACAGGCTGAAGACTATATCCCAATACATTATACAGTTCAACATGTTCTTTAACCCTTTAACTGATGCAGTAGCTTCTCATTTCTGAATCATCCATCATTTTAATACAAGCATAAAAACTGCACTGTGTTTAAATGGATAAAGGTCATGGGGTCTGATGAGTCCAGATATGGATGTGGTGATTACCCATCATGCCTAGTGCCTACAGTACAAGTCTGTGGGAGCAGTGTTATGATCTGGGGTTGGTTCAGTTGGTCAGGTCTAGGTTCAGTAATGGTATGTGTCCATAAAATGAGGTCAGATGAACCTGTATACACTGAATGACCAGGTCGGAAAATCAGGTTGTTTTTTTTTTTCTTTCTCAATGACACATATTGTAAGATGAACCTGCCAGGATTCATCCGGATCAGATTGTAAAACAGTGGTTCAGGAGTATGAGACATTTTCAGAATCCAGACATGAAATTCATTGAGAATCTTAAGAATGACTTCATGCAGTTGTCTGACTCTACATCTTGGCCAAAAATCAATTCAACTATGGACAGATATGTTGTGACATTTGTCACATTCGTTTTTTCTTAGTTTTTTTTTAAGCACATGTGATGATAGAAAGAGAAATTCAATATTGACAACATGACAAACAATAGCCACTTTTGGTTGACAGGGACATACGTTTTTGGACTTGTCTTTAAGAAAGTAAAAAGTATCTTCTGGTAGAACCAGTGAGTCTTACTCTGTTGGAAATTATCCCATGGTTATTAATAACCTTGACAGAGAAGGAGAAGAAAACATCTTTGAAGAATGCGCAGCAGGGCATTTGAAGGCAGCACTTGTGGATTCATCACATGCAACAGCAAAGACTGAGCGATGGTCAGTCTGAACACGTTGTCTGGTGACTTTGCTGAGTGGAGTTGCTCTTGTCATGTCTCCTCTCTTTTGATCTGTTTGTGAACTCATACACTATAAAACCTGATGAGCAAAGATGTTCCACTACAAACCACCAGCTGTTGTACTATTCTCACATCCTCATCTATCAGTTAAACCAACACACTCATAAGACTGTCATATATTATACTGAGTGTGATTACTTCACATATTTTCCATACCCTGACTTTTCTTTGAGGGTCACTTGATAGAAAACATCATAAGTTTTACCTTTGCTTCCTTCCTTTTCTTTTTAACATTCCCGTTGAGGAAGCCAGTGAATTTGACATGTTGCTAGGTTACAGGTGTTTGATATCTCTGACAATATACACAAAGCAGACGTGTGTTTTTGCAGTCAGGTGTTGCTAGGTTACAAGTGCCATTGTCTTGGGCTTTTGTCACACGGTGGGACACCTGATCATGATGCTCACACAGAACGGGCTGATGGATAAATCCAGCTGTAACAGCTAAGGTGTTAAGTGAAAAGCTGATCATGTGTTTTCATTAGTTAAGGCCCACTGTAAGCAATTTAACACATCAAAATATACATCTACTTAATAATAATTAACTAATGTGGAACCTGTCAACATAATTCTTACAAATAGTTAGTAATAGTAACACTATGTATTTGCAAGTGGCACAGACAGTTGCCGAGGTTAGTGATTCTGTTTAGGAAAAAAGAACCTTGATGTTTCGGAATAGGCTCAGAATCAGTGGTGGCTGGTAGTCTTTCAAACAGGGGAGGCTGGTCAGGTAGGATATTCCCAGATCTAGGTCTCAAATAAATGGACTTTTCGAACTGAAATTAAAACACGTAGCAAACTTAATAACACTATATTTACATTTCATTTACAAAAGTATGTACAAACAAAGTGTGTACTATATCACTAGTACACGGCAGGCAATAAGAATTCAGTTTTCTCACGACTTCTCTCATCATAAATCCACATGGGACTGAGCATGAAATTTGCAAAGCTGTCAATCAAAAAAAGTCCGGCCGCTTTAACAGTTCCTCCAATCACCACACAGAGGCTAAGCCTCCTCTGTTCAGCCCACTCTCTCATCCACTCCCAGTGAGGCTCAGCCTCTGTGGAAGTGATGATTTTTCAGCATTTGTCCAATAAGTGTCTAGCTTTTTGGTACTGACAGAGAGCATATTCTCAAGTGCCACTGAAAAAAACACGTTTGACAAACTGTGAAAACTTATTGCTGAATGATTATGTCTCTAAGTTGAACATGTAATAGTAATAATGTAAATACAGTAGTCATAAACAATTTTCTCCATGATTTTTTGGAGGAGGAGGAGCCTCCCTTGTTGTCTTAGATCAATCGCCTCTGCTTAGAAACAGACGATAGTCTGGACATTTATTCCACTGACAGATAGTAGCTAATTCAGCTTCAGGGTCAACAGTGAAATGTATAATTTGAGTCCTGATTAGAGGGTTTTCTTCCCAAACTAACAAACATAAAAACCTGGATCCATTAAATGCTTAATTCCTTGGCACTTCCTCTATAGACCCGCTTTCAGATGCACTGTACTTTAGGAATGCAATAAATGAAAATAAAAAATGTAAAATAAATAAAGTCCTGGGCAAAAGTTTTGGCAGTGACACAAATTGACTCTTTGCATCCAGTAGATTTATTTGCCAGTTAAAGTTATTGAAACTTTAAAAATGCTCACAATTGTTTTTAAATGTACTTCAGAAACATAATGCCAAAACACCAAGACTGCACTTTTTTTTTTTTTTTTTACATTGGCTGATTTTACAGATACATACACAATAATACAATGATTCGGGTCTGGAATTTGACCCTATATGTTCATACTTTATAGTTTATGGATCAGTTTTGGTACTGGTATATTTTGTAGTTATTCTTATTTCACTAGTTTTGGCATATGTTGCATTTGTATCTGCAGATTTGTACAGCACTTTGGGCACTTCCTGTTGTTTTAAATGTACTATATAAATAAACTTGACCTTGACCTTGACCAATCCTACTTGAAGTTAGATTATCTTACCTATTTTCCTCATTAGAGCTTATGTCCAACTTTAGACAATGTGGATTTTTTTTTTTTTTTTTTTTACTTTAGAATTGGAATAAGTATGATATAAAAGTCAAAACAGGACTCCACTAGATAATAGTTTTAGAATAAATGTTCTCTCACTGCAATCCATATAGCAAACATCAAAAACATAAATCACATCTACAGTGAATCAGCATGTGTCTGTGAGTTTTAATGTTTCTGATCGAACTCAGATGTGGGTTTTTGTTTTTTTTTGTAGCATTTAGATGTCTTTGTGGGAGGACCTTTTCGACTCCACAATGCCTAAGTGCTATCAGGCAGGAGGCAGCAGTTACTGATAATGTGTGCACATGCCCATTGCATGCACCCTTCCACCAGGGATCTGCAATGGGGGTGAGGGTCGCGCTGAATAGATGGATTCTTTGGAGTCTGTCTGGGCCGACTGCATCCACCAGCTCATTTCTGTTCGCTGTATAATCACTGGTCAGGTTTCTGGCCATGTCTGCTGGGAGGTATTGCTTCATCTCCACCAGGTTGTAGTTAAGTCCAGTGTGTGGCTGCAGGGGCTGACGCTGTGATGAGGACGGCAGTTTCTATCAACAGAGCGACTTCCAGTAACTCAGACTGGAGAGTGGTGGTCATGGGTCAGTATTCATTTGGGAGTAGTGTATGTAGTTTGGCTGAAGTGTGGTGGGTGAAAGGGACATTCCTCCTCAGACATCCTCACTTCTTCTTAAATAAAATCATTTCCTTTGTTTTTCCTGCCTGTGTGGGTACAGGGTATGGGATGTGTGGGTGTCTGGTTGTCTAAATGAACATTGAGAAGCTGGAAAACAAGAGCCATTAGAGGCTGGTGTATCCTCCCTGTCCACACATGTGACTTGCATTTGCTTCGTTCCATTTCTTTCATCCACTGAAAGCAGGGGAGTCAAGCAATTTCAGAAAATGGCACATTGAATTACTCAAGACATATGCAAGAAAACTGAGTTGCTATGGCAGCTCCAACCGAGTGATGGCAAAGAGACGAGCTGGAAGGTTACTTTCAACACACACCTCATAAATTCCGAGTCTACTATTGAATAGCTTTAGAATTATGCCACACTGGGTGTGGCACAAACAAGTGTGTGAATGTGGCTTCAAAAAGTTTTGTAATTCAGGTGACTCGAGCCTGTGCTTTCATTGGATTTAAGATTCACCCAAAGGTCCATTTTTTGTCATAGATTCAGTCATAATTGATTTTATGTTCTTGTCCTTATATTAGATGAGTTTCTGTGGTTTATCAAGTGGCCTGTAGAGACAAAGATGCTTCCAAGACCCCAGATCATGAACATTAAGAAGTTGAGAAACCTGCTCCAAATGCCACAGGTACCAAAGTTTAGTCCTGTTTGCCCCCCTGTTAGACGCATCCACCTCTGTATCTGCATCTTACACCAGGAATTTAGTAGTGCTGGATGTGGGTAGACTTTAGTCAAGTGTAAAAATTTTAAATCAAAGGCAGTAACACCTAAGGATGCAACGTTTTTCAATATTTTACCGAACCGTTTGGTTCGCCCCGTTTGGTTCGATACACCCAGGTGAACCGCGATATTTCGGTACGCGCGACATTAAACTTTAATGTTTAATAATAAGTGGTTATTGTGCATGCATTCTGTATATTAGGCGAGCCAGGACTGCTTCGGACCCGGGGGATGCGTTTTCAACGTAGTTCTGCGTGCCTCTACACAACCATGCAACAACCAATCAGAATTTCCCTGAATTTCCCAGGAGCCAATCAGCACTCTGAATGCAGATGCTAGAGAAGTGAGGGGAAACTACACAAAACTTTCACGGTTGCATGATCATGGCGAGTAAACGCGAAACGGAGAAGAGGAAATTTGAAGAGGCACCACCAAATTATAAATCCGCTGTGTGGAAACATTTTGGCTTCAGCGTTGAGTATGAGGACCAAGGCAAAAAGACCGTCAGCAAACAAAGCACAGTGTGCAAGCATTGCTTTGTAATATCGCCTGCCCGACAGGTAACACATCCAACATGGCGAGCCACTTACGTTGCCATCACCCAGCTGTATCCCTAAGTGGAGCAGTTCGGAGAGCTGGTTTGTCAGTGAAAACGCAACCATCCACTGCTGCAGCCTTCCAAAAACAATTTTCTAACAAATCAGAAAAACACAAGGAAATAACAAAAGCAATTAGCGTCTTCATAGCGAAAGACATGCAGCCCTATTCGGTGGTTTTGGACACGGGATTCCGCTACATGATAAAGGTACTCGAACCTCATTACAGTATCCCCTCCCGCATGCATTTCAGCAGCAAAGTCATACCAGAACGTTACGAAGCGTCTAAGAGTAAAGCTGAAATCAACTTGATTTATGTCTTATTGTTGTTGTTTGTTCTATTGTTCTTTAATTGTGTATTTATAAGTTAAGTATTTTCTTAAAGTGTGTCGCTAACAATATTTGTTGTTTGAGTTGATTGAATAATGTTCATGTTAACATTTCACGTTATTTCATACTGCACTTTACTATATTTAATATTTCCTGTTTTTGACAGACGGCAAGAATAAGTGTTCCTTTTTTATAATAAATTTTGTTATTTGACTTCATCTTCGCCTTTTTTTACAATTAATATTGTCTCTGTAAGTGTGAGTAGCAGCACCTTGTTGATTTGAATTAGAAAGGGCAAATAACTTACTGCATGTTAGAGGTAAGACAATATTGATGTATCGAAACCGAACCGTTACCGTGGCCCAAAAACCGTCATACAAACCGAACCGTGGGCACACTGTACCATTGCATCCTAGTAACAACCATCATCAGCTTCTGAAACATCTTGTATTGTGTAACACCAGTTGCTACAAAAGCCAGCATTGAACATTGTAATAACCCCTCCCCTTTGGACAATGAGGGCTGCCCTGCATCTATACCCATGATGCTCCTTGCTCCCCTACTAGTATCATTACCCCCCCATCCCATCTGTGTTACCATCTCTTATCTGCCTCCATGACCATACACCAACCACAAATGACCCAACAACACTGAAGTCCAATTTGACCTTGAAAGTGAAGGTCAAGGTCAACACCCAACAAATTTATCCAAGACCTTCCCAACTTGCACCTAAATGCCAAACATGAAGGAGATTGGATGATTTAGTGAAGAGTTGACACTGATGAACATATACATAGACAGATGCCACAGGGTATGACCATAACCCTGTGACTGACAACTGAGCAGTAAAAACCACGTTCAGTTGTTGTTCTGATGGTTTGATAAATGGATGATGATGTACTAGCAACAATTAGACTTTGCTAGAACTACTGTAGCTGACTGAACATGATGTTACATGTAGCTAACAGCTGATGTTAGCCACTACTTGCTCCGAACCAGATCTTTGTGAAGTTTAACATTTTCACCCTTAGTGTTTTGGCTGTCGAGTCTTTGTTGCCCAGGAGATGATAAATGCACTGTTTAAGTCAAACACAGCCCCTACAGACAGACCTTGAACATAAATGGTATTTTAACCACTTGAAAATGATCGACCAAAAAATGGAATAAAGTTTATACAATATGTAGAACATTTTCATGCCTCTGCTTTTCTAATGATTTTGTATGTGTCCCCTAAATGCACAGACCTTTAGAGAGGTATGTACTGAAATATAAAGAAAAGGGCATGTGAAATTTTAAAACACCACATAACATTATTCATAGTGTACCTGTTGAATTATAGCAGCAGATGCTCAAACAGTGACCTCACAGATTATTTTCTTTTTACCTCTGCTCTGTACAAGGCATCTTTGCAAAATCCAACATGATTAATAAAACCAAATGCTTTTAGATTCTAGAAAGCTGTATTTCTGACGTTGGCTGTTCTCTATTAAGATATTATAATGTGCTGAATCTTTGTTGTGTAACAGGTTAGTACCGAAACAAACAAACAGACAGACAGACAGACAGACAGACAGACAGACAGACAGACAGACAGACAGACAGACAGACAGACAGACAGATAGATATTGTCTGTTCCAAGTAAAAACAGAAATTTCTCTTCTGTCACTCAGCCATTAAAAACACCCCCACATGTAAAAAACACAGTACAACAGATAAAAACAAGTAAAACATAAAATAACTAAAAACCCTAAAAACACAGTGCAGTCTATTTTGTGTTGTTAAGAGCAACTATTGCAGAGGGGATGAAAGATTTTTTGTCAATGTTTTTCCTGCCCAGTGGGGTTCTGTAGCATCTGCCTGATGGCAGTAGCATGAAGGAGTGGAGGGGATGGGAGGGGTCCTCAGTGATGAGAGTGGCTTTCCTCATCACTGAGCATCTATACTGTTCACACAGAGGGGGTTGGACCGTTTGACTGACATTACTGATGTGATTTATTAATTGGGATAGTTTAGCCAGAATAACAGTGAATTTCATCTCGAAATGTTAAAACTGAAAATGTTAAAAGTTCAATGCAAGGAAACTCTCCATCATTTCCAATCCAGATTCAGCAGCAGAAACTAAACTACTGCGAGTAATAGACTGACAATGAATGAAAAACTGAACTTTTCACTCTATATATTAAATTAATTCATCCATATTAGCTGAACTCCAGTGGATGCTCAGTGCCTCAGGCATTTTTTGTGTTCATTTTCAATGATGTTTTCTCTGAGTGTGTTCTTTTGTCTTTGTGGTTTAACTATAACCAAGAGTTCTGATCAGTCATCTACTGGACCTTCCACATGTAAGCATCTTTAGAATCATTCACTGCACTTGGCTGATCTCCATTTCACTGGTTGTGAGAGTCCAGAACCAAATATCTGGTCCTCTGTTGAATTAGGTCAGACACTTTCAAGCGGGTGAATATTTATGCAGTCTCAGTCCAAAATGATACCTCACTGAGTAAATAAGTTATTCTTCACAGTCTTAGAGACTCCACTGGATTTCAGAGCAAAACTTTAATGTATGTAAAAAAAGAAAAAAAAGCACTGTATACCGTTGAAAACCTTCTAAAAAGGAACATGGGTCTCATCCCAGACATCAAATACAGCTGAATAAAAGCATAATCCATCAGTCAAAGTTCAAACGGTGGTGTTTGTTGTTTTCTTTACATTAACTGAGGTCTGAAAAACTCTTTTTTTCCTGTTTTTGTTGTTTTCTAGGCAAAAAAAATGCTCTTAAGGGCATGTTATTATTTGACATTTAGGAGGAGCGTTGTCAGTTGTGTCTAGAAAAAACAAAAATGTAATTTAACTCAAACACTCACCTGTGAATCACTGAGTTTGTGAGTCATAAACTCATTCTACTCATTATTCACTTTGACATATCTGTATCATTAGCGTTGATGATCTCAGGGTATTTCAGGACATCATGGTGATCAAAAGGAGATACAGTTTGAATGAAATTTCACACAAATACAGTGGTGGTACTAAAACCTTATGTGATCTTATTATGGGAGAAATAAATTATCTGCTTTTTTTGTTTCCGGTATAATGGGCCCAGTACCTCATCAAATATTAATCTTGCATAATCACACAGGAAGAACGAGCAGATCGACGGAAGCTGAGCTCTGTCGTCTTCTATTACCAGACTCAGAGAAGTAGAAGATGGGGCTGATGAAAAACATGTTCTAGAGGATAAAGTGTCACTTCTGCTTCATTCAGAACTTATTGCGCAGATGAAGCATCAGTATTCAACTGGCACAGAGAAACACGCTCTGAATGACTCGGGGTTGGTTAAGATGCATAAATGTCCGACAGACATGCTGCAGGAAACTGCTGCCTCTCAAACTCAGGTTTTCTGGACAAAAGCCTCTGAGGATTGCAGTGCCTGTTCTGCTTTTCTCCGTCTTTGTGTGTATGTGAGTGAAGTACAGTATGTAATTCTGAAGAGACCGAGCTATCTCGCTTTATTGAATAAGGTCTCAGGGTTGTAGGAAACAGGATGGTTTTGATTAGATGTTAGAAGTATGTGACGCCACATTACAGGCTGAAACACGCTTTGTGCAATCTGAAGAGTAGACTCACTTTACTGGCAGAGGAAAGAGACTCAGAGCCTATCTGTTTGGTCGATAACAAATAGGAAATCACATCTCACTTTGGCTCCACAAAGGAGGTGGAGGACTCTCGACAGGGTCTACATTTAATAAGTGCATCTAATGCACTTAAAAGTTTTGTACACAAAATGAATAATATTTATATGCAGTTGATGATTTGATAGAAATATGAATACTGGCTAATATTCTGTTTTATATTAATCATGTTCCAAATAACTATTACCACAAGAATGACCTGTTTCCTAATATATTGTAGGTGACTACATGTACTGTATGTTTGCCTTAAAATATCACTCAACACCCTATAAAAGTATGATGATTAAAGGTTTTTAATTTGTAAGTGCATTCTGTCGGATATGGAAGTAAAATTTCTTAATAAACACTATAGATGCCATATTATTGGAAGCTGGTCCATAGGAAGCAACTGCCATCACTTAAAAGTAGTAGGTATAGAACAGGGGTAGGCAAGTTCGGTCCTAGAGAGCCGCTGTCCTGCATGTTTTAGATGTGTCCCTCTTCCATCACACCTGGTTCAATTAATGATCAGCTCATCACCAAGCTCAGCAGAAGCCTGATAACGATGTAATGGTGACCAGGTGTAATGGAAGACGGAAATATCTAAAACATGCAGGACAGCGGCTCTCTAGGACCGAACTTGCCTACCCCTGGTATAGAAGAACTATTTAGGCATAATATAGCCTGATAAAAATGGCAATAAAAAGTCACCTGATAACTAACTAACTAAGCAAACAGGTAGCAGCCTGTTTGGACTAGGTATCTTTTAAAATAAAAGTAGAAGATGTCAGTACAGATCTGTCACTTCTATCACGTACACTGCAGGAAAGAATATTACACTTATTTATTTTCACTGAGGAACTTCACTAAAAGGTAACTCAATAAAAAAATGTTCACAGTTCTAGTCACATCGTATTTACAGTAGTAATGTTTATTCCCATTGTATCATTTCATTCTAGTGAAAGTCTCAATTATCTGTTAATATTTGGGATGTGCAACATATTCAGTCAGGGCATCAGCTTCCAGCACACAGGTTACCCATGGAACATTTTCAACATGCAGGGTAGCACTATAGCATTAACATAGTTAGAGATTGGAAAAATGCCCAGGGGAGGGGGGAAAATAGGAAAGACAAAGAGAAATCACACTAATAAAACATGAAAGAGGACACAAATGTATTAGGTTTTTTGCTGCTAAACTACATCACATGATCTATGTAACATCTAACATAACATCTAAAGCAGGGGTGTCAAACATGCGGCCCGGGGGCCAAAACCAGCCCACCAAAGGGTCCAATCCGGCCCGTGGGATGAATCTGTGAAATGCACAAATTATACTGAAGATATTAACAATCAATCATCTTAGTTTAGGGGCCATATAAAGCCCACTTTTGTGTCAAGAGGGTTGGACTAGTAAAATATTACCATAATAATCTACTTAAAATGATAACTCAAAACTCTGTTGTAGTCTTTGTTTTAGTGTAAAGGCATAATATTGTTAAAATTGCACCTATTTTTCTCAAAAATTTTGAGGTTCTTGGTGGTTGTTCATGTTATTCACATTTTTTTAAAGGATAGTTTGTAGATGTAAACATTTTCATCATGTAATTTTACTTTTT
>JAPQRQ010000018.1:21605249-21616504 GCA_037367365.1 Apogon talboti | reverse complement strand
CTCAATATGTCTCCTCACAATGTACATAAGCCTTGTTGTATCTGTGTTTGTACCAATGCTATGTCTTTTATGTCTGTCATGTCTTTCACAAAAATCAATAAAAAATTAAAAGAAAAAAAAACATAGGAGAGTCAAATAAACAGGAGAATTAAATATGTGAACTTTAATAACCGATCGCTGTTCACTGTTCTACTGTGTGACTCAACATGGCAGCTCCAATAACTGTGATATTCATCATCTCATATAATATGATATCTCTTTTATATTTAGTCTTTGGATTTGTATAAAGAGGTGAGAGCTGCTAAAAGAATGTGTCTATTCAGGTGCTGAAATAACAGAACTCCTCTCTGATCCAAACACAAATGGACAGCCTTAATGCCAGCTGTAAATGGATGCAACGAGATCCAGTGTCAAAGACGACACATTCCTAGATGGTCTGAGCCATGCATGTTCACATTCTTTTAGCAGAGTGAATGCAAATGTGTCCTTGGATTCACAGAACAATCCTCTACTGAGCAGCCGTTCTCTGTGTAAAGAAAAGTTGATGCTCGTTCACACAGCAGCGCATCATCCTAAAGACGTCTGAAAACTCTGAAAGCCTATTGATTCATAATACAAGTACAACTGAGTAAGTAGAATCTTTGCAGTTCTTATAATCTGGCTGAAATATCTGCAATACTTGTTTGTTAAGCTCTTGAAGATCTGTTCTTAAATAAACATCATCTGAGACAGCCAATCAAATCAAAGCAAATGGAATGGGTAAAATAGTGATGTTTGGAGTTCAGTATCGACGCATACATTGAGTAAAAGGCATGAAAAAACTGCTTGACAGTTGCCAGTAGCCTTTGGACTCCAAGCTGATTTAGTTTTGTATCAACTTAACTGCAGCGTTTATTTGCAAATGTATCCAAATGCATCAGATATAGGAATCCAATCAGCAGTTAGAGCTGGTGGAGCCTGTGCATCATCCACCAGCGCCTCCAGGAAAGGACAGTCTGCTTAGCTGTGTTTTAGGCCGTTACAGTTTCTTTGATTTGCATATAGAGGAGGAAGGTGAGATCACATATTTAAAGTTACCCACTGTGATGTGACCACCGAAAACATATGTTAAAACTAGGTGTGACCAAGGCCTGAGCCCGGCAGACTGGTGGGTAATACTGATGAAAAATGAAGTTGAATTTACCATATGAGCCACTGTAGTTCATCTTACGTCAGTGGTTTCCATTCACCCAGACTTTACTTATGCCATCTGTCATTTCAGATTTGAATTATGTAAATTTCACTGTTTACGGTGTGGGTTTGTTTTACTCTGTAGGTGTCTTATTATATAGACAGGTTTAAAAAAAATAAGTTCAGTATGAGTGGCGCTTAGTTAAATCAGGGCTAAATGGAAGTCAGACTCCTTTCTAGCTTGCAGCTGTGCCTACAGAGTATACCATATGTTGTGCAAAACGGCATTGTGCTTTGAATATCACTGCCAGGTTCCAGCCATTTCCAGGTGACTGAAGGGCAAAAACCCTGCTTACTGTTTGAGTATTCATCAGCCATCTATGCAAATATCCCTCCCCTTGCTCCAGCTGTGTATTTGGAAACCTTCACTATTTGTTTATCTATCCAAAACTGGGCTGTGTCGGTGGAGGACGCTGACCTTTACGATCCACCTCGGTATCACAATGGCAGCAGCAACGAGCACAGACGGATCTGCAGCAGACAATAGGCTGTCAGAGACATGGGTAATGTATAAGGTGTGTTTGTGCAGCGTGACAGTGACAGAGAGAATGTTAACCTGCTGTTTGGCCTCATTTCTCACTCTCTCTGTCATCCCATTGAGTTTAGGTTTAAGAGCATCGCAGAAGTCTCTTTCATGTCACAGCAGCTGGAGCCATAGTTTTACAAAATAATACCTTCACCCTCCACATGCCCACACAGTCGACATGTTAGTTTAGTGTGGTTAGGGGATACTATACTCAAACCTCTAAACCGGTCTTTCTCAACCTTTTTTTTGTTGGGGGGGTGTTACATTATTCTAAGGCTACATTTATATCTAGCCGGGTATTTTTGAAAACGGAGATTTCCCCCCTCTCCGTTTTAAAAAAAAACATGATTGCAGATGTGATTGTATATTGTATTATACAGCCCCGTATATCTATACCGTCAAGAGCAATGCAGGCCTGTAGATGGCAGTGTAGAGGGACGATCGAGTGCCATTAACCAATCAGAATCCTAAAAAGAATCACAACGAAACGTTACTTCTGCTATAAACCTGTGGAGATATAGTTTTCCTGGTTCCGCATCTGGGACATGTAACCAATACAATGCAATGCCAATGGATGAGCAGGTGACTTTTTTTTACAATCCCAAACTGCTTTTCTGATGTGACAGAGGGGATGAAAAAGGGTTTGAACTCTGTTGAGTTGAACCTTGTTAGTTCTGTAGTCGTTAACAGCTGCAGTCTGCTTTTCAATCATGTTTTGTCTTTAGTTCATGAAGACCGCGTAAATTATTACTTCACTTACCTTCCATTAAACTGGACAGAACAGATAAAGGATAAACAAATAAAATAAACAAAATATGAAGTACGATGATGTGAAAACACCTCATAAAAGCCTTATTTTATAGCAAGTAAATACACGAAGATCCTGTTAAGCAGATGTAGTGGGCGCTAATTAGCTAAGATGCTGACATTCGCTAGCACCAGACTTCCTTATTTTCTCATTTAATACTTGTAACTTCACTTATCAGCTCCATATTCTTCCTCTAAACTGTATCATCACATGTGAACTTGGTAGAATATTTCCTTCGAAAACTGTGAAAGAAACCTTCATTTTCAGTGCGCATGCTTGTCGTGTAAATGATAGGCACAAACGCAGAGAAAAGTCGCTGTTTTCAAAAATCCCCAGCTACGTGTAAACAGCCTCTAAAAGTAACGCAATGAACCTGTATGTGGGGGACGTGGTGGGTTATGTAGCTCTGTAGATAAAGCCCCCCTCAACTCATCATTTCCCACCTACCGGCCCCAAAAACAAATTTGTGACCGCTTGCATTTCATGTCCTTTGTACTAATAGCCAGTGAGTCCGTGATTTTTCGTGATTTTTTTCCCCTCCTACCGTGTGCTCGCGCCCCCTCAGGAGAGTATCCACACCCCCCCAGTTGAGAACCACTGCTCTAAGCTATTGTAAGGTTCAGAAGTGATATGATATATATTTGAAGTAAAGTTAACTAATGTGTCTCGGTTGACTTGTTTACATTTATGTTATTATTTCCACATTGGTACATTTAAATGTTTTTTATTTGAGTTGTACAAGCAGTGAGAGTGATCTGTTGAATCAGCTCTTCTGAATTGCGTTACACTTACCTATTGGGCATTTCCGGCTCCTGATTGGTTAGTGGTGATCGGGTGGTTTTTGGGATTGAGGAAGTGCCGTTTTTTGTGTGGATTGTTTTGCCGTGCGGGGAAAGTAAACACACTGTTAACAGAGAAATCCGTCTCATCTTGCAGTCTTATTTTATCAAGAGTGATCCATCCACCACCAACAACCTCCCACGTTACACTATCAAGCAATCAATCAGCTCATGTTGTCTGTAGCCTAATCGTAATACTTTATGTATTTTTTCTAACAAATGCTCACTTGGCAAGTAACATTACATTACAAACTTGTCCTTGTGACCCAACCATAGTTGTCCATTCTAACGAGCCTACAAAGTTGTGATTTTTCTGACAGAATTTACCGTAAACACATTAAATATTTCTCAATCACCTAATGGTGTCTGCTTCGAAATCTTCACCTATGAAGCATGAAGATGTAGTTTAGTTTATTATTTTATTTGGCAGGGACCATGTACAGAAAACATTGAACAGTAAACAGAGTGCAGATGCTTTGTATTAGATTTGTAGACTTCTAACTTATCATGCACAGTGTATTTTCCTCTTGTGTTCTATTTATTTGTCATTGTTATATTCTATTTTTACTGTTAGTAATACTGCTTCAGCACTGCAATTTCCCAGTTTGGGATCAATAAAGTCTGTCTGTCTGTCTGTCGAGTCTGTCGAGTTTTTTTTTTGCCATTTTAAGATGACTGAGTAATTAAACATTGCAGAGAAAATTATTTTAAGACTTTATTAAAGGTTCAAATGGCCTGAGAGGAAACTAGATTCTTGTATTCTCCTACTTTCTTTTGGGGCTGTAGAAAACCATCCTATGACTAAAGGTTTTAGCCAATCATAGGTGTCATTTTTTTCACTTCTACTCCTAATATTTGTAATTATTGGTCACTTCTACTCCTTTGATCAACACGGTGGCAACATCCCATTAAAATAACATTTCTTAGCAGCATGAAATGATACCATATGATTTATCGTCACCTATATTTAGCTTTTTGATTTGGACAGAGAGGAGAAAGCTACAGAATTCTGCTAAATTGGACTGCGACCTATATTCTCAACACATTAAGGGTGTATTCAGACCTACTTCATTTAGACCATTTAAAACAGACCAGAGTTCATTTCCCCGGAAAGTCCGGACTTTTTTAGGTGTGAATACAAACATGCAAACTCTGATTCACTCCGCCCCCAACTTTTCTGTCCAATGCCAGCACAGTTCGTCACATGTGTGCTTCTGTTTACAAATTTTGGTCCACTAGCAAAAACTGCAATGAGAATGTGATCCGACCCAAAGAAAAAAACATACTATTATAACATTTCACTTCACAACATGAAACAACTGCATCAAACAGAAGGGAAGTCATTTATTCCCAGTGTTCATTCACATTTATTTCAGAATGTTTCAGACTGGATTCTGCCTTAACTGGGGATTATGACACCAAACTAACAACCCGAGCTCTGTACCTCCATAAGAAATGGTTTGATGGATGTTGTACAATAACTACTGTTTATTGGCTGAGATATGAGTCAGCATATTTCAAAGATTTACAAGTGAGTCTGGCTCAGCTGGAGTGGCTTTGGAATAGACTCGTGAAAATGTCTCACTAAAAAGATACATTTCACATGGTCATTTCAGGGCTACAGAGGTGAAATCTTGATTTTATCTGAACATCATTCACTTTCCACAGCAAATGTGTTAAATTTGGCTCATTAGGAGCAAAAATATTTCTCCTATTGGTCTGCCAGTCTCACAAAAATAACTGTCAGAGAAGAACTTTATATACAAATCTAAAAAAGGCCACATTCAGACCTGGAATTAACCCATAAAGATCTAAACATCTATTTCATTTCTTTTTCATAGCTGTCGATCCACTAATCCTATCAATACATGTAAATAATTAGTGTAAAATACAGTTTATCATCTTTTCATGGTCATCAGATATGACCCATTTGGACTAGAGATCGGCCAATATGGGTTTTTCATGGCCGATACCGATACCAGTTTTTAATAGTCAAGGAGGCCGACAACCAATATTTGAAGCCAATATTCATTTGCAGTAAAAGTGAAAATATTAGCGTCAAACTTTACTTAAACAACCATTAGCCAGTCTGAGATCTTTTTTTCTGACAGACACGTCACCACACGTGTAGTCAAACGGCAAGCTACTCAAATTTGAGTTAGCAAACCAGCTAGTTAGCCTTTCAAATTATTTTGCTTATTCCATGCAGTGCAACTCATCACAGCTAAAAAATAATCAGCCTTCACCTCAGTGTGCTTCCCTGCAATAAAACTGGACTGAATTGAGTTAATTAGGTTTTTACACTCTAACTAACATACTTCTACTATCACAAACTATTTCCAAATCGATATCATCAGCAAACTTGTTTTAAGTGATTTACAGACATGTCAAGAGGGACTACAAGTAAGCAGAGCTGCCGCTTATGTTTCTGGAACATTATTGGGCTCACAGCACCGTTACTATTTTTCGTGAATTGTAGATGACTGGGATGTGTATTACAGTTTTAAGAGAGTCTGCTGCCTTAACTTACCTTCTAAACATATTTTGCTTTACTGAGCTCCTTCACTCGCAAACATTTTTCTCCTCTCCACCGTGTCTGTGAGCACCGTGCTTGCACAGCTTTCACTGCTGATTGGCTGTTGCCCGTGCCGTGGCTCTGCGTGTAACCAATCAGATGTTGCTGTGGGTGGGTTAATGCTGGAGACAGAGAACTGCAGACAGAGAGGCTCGGCTGCATCAGGCCCAAAATAACTCAGTTTTAAATTGATTTCTTATCGGCCGTCGGATTAAAAGAAAGGCTGATGCCGATATATGTCAAAATGCCGAATATCGGCGCCGATAATCAGCCTTGCCAATCTCTAATTTGGAAGTTCAGAGGCTCATGACTGTGGAAACCAGAGATGGGAGTAAGTCACATGTGCAAGTCTCAAGTCTTAACCTTCCAGTCTCAAGCAAATCCAGAGTTATTTTTGTTAGAGTTAAGTCAAGTTATAGCTTAGGTTTTTATTTGCAACAAATATTTCAATATGTCACAAAAAACCTTGGATCAAAGAATGAACTTGAACAAGTATGACTTCTGTCCATTACTCCTTCAAAGAGGCCTCACTCTATGTGAGAACAAACCTTAAATGTACCTTAGTGTTTGTGTCATGATTAAGCATGCACACATGTAATGCCAACAGTAAGCTCTTGGCACATTTGACTTATAGAGACAGAACGTTAGCCAACGTCAGGTTAAAAAGAATGCTGTAGCTAGCGACATTACTTACTTTTCCTTGTTCAGTCTGAAATGCCGAATGAAATTTGACGTGGTGCTGTAGGTGTCCGAAATTTTGGCATTGCACATAGCAAATCTTTTTTTGTTTTCATTACAAAAGTCTTTGAAACCAAATTTTAATTTTGGAGGAGCGACGCCAGCAGCACCTTCCATCCTCCAAGCTCCGCCCACTCTACAACCTGCAGTCAGTGATGGGAGCGTCACTTGGTTAGATTACAGGTTGCCAGGTTCGCCCACATGTAACAGCAAACATCCGATCGAAAAAATACATATATATATTTGATCATTCACATATTAACCAAGACAGCAATGACTTGTTGAGTCATTTCATGCAAGTCTAAGTCAAGTCAAGTCTTTTATCACTGTTAATCAAGCAAGTAACAAGGGTTCAATCTGGCGTATTAAGTCTGACCCCCATCTCTGGTGGAAACACTTTCATCTTCTACAACATTGATTCACCACTAAAACCCACTGAGTTTGATAAATGACAGTGGAGACACTTGGTTAATGTTCAGTTAATTAAATATTTTGTTGAAAAAGTCACTTTTTCCTATTTTTTCTGATTTGGTCTAATGACCTTTACTCTGAGCTTTAATGAACATCTACATGATCAGTAAATTATAGTAAAACACCTGATTTTCACTAAAAAAATGCAGAGGCTAATTTTCTAATACATGGTGATAGATAACTTGGGAAAGACAAAAAAATTTTTTAAAATAATGTGGAAGTTTTGACAAAAATAGTTGCAGGTCTTTAAGGGTTAATAACAACTCTTCACCAACTTTTCATGCTCACGTGACCATTCATTATCAAACCTCACTTCCATATGCTGTGCAAATAATAGAATAAAAATTAGGCCTGTTTCATTACCTGCCAAATGCCTCAAGTGTAACAGGCTTGTTTTATAATTTTTTTGTTTTGTTTTGTTTTGTTTTGTTTTTACAAATGCGGAGTCATTGAAGAAGCAAAGGCTGTTATGCAGCCTTTTCACATTCACCAGTTAACATTGGCAAATCTGAAATAGAAATGTAATTCACAGCCGTTGACAGGCTACTGCTGAGGAACTCCTGATTAATGTATGTACGAGTTAATGTTGTGCATCAGTCCAAGCAAACACTTTAGTTAGCTTTTTTCCCAGAGCTGTGTAAACATTTGGGTTTCAGCTGGATGAGACAAACGTCACATTCTGTTTCTTTTCTTCTGTGCTGCGTTGTTCCACTGTGTTCAGACACATTACACTTATGCAGTGATTACAGCATCTACCTGTGAGCTTTTTTTTTCAGGTTTCTTTACTCACACTCAGCTTTATTGTCATTCAATCAATGGTACATGATAGAATGATATATAGTCACCCAGATCTCTGTGTTTGTAGCATGAGAAAGATAAAAGGATAAAATAGAAAATAAAATATGGTAAATAGGATAGAATAATAACTACCATTATATATGCAAAAAAAGAAAAAAAATAATAAAATAACTAATTATGCAAAGGACATCAATTGTGTATAACCCTTCAGTGGAACCATGCATACACGGTGTTCATCCTGCTTAAAAAAAAAAAAAAAAAAACCTACATGCCACATAGTCAATTCTCTCAATGTATTTCAAGTGCATCTGGACCTGTATGTGGATGTCACTGGGTCTGGTCAAAACTGGGCCGTGAACACATAATGTGTAAGTGTGAGAGCCGTGGTCTTCCAGTAAAAGGCAGGATTATTAAAGTTGTTTTTCTTCTCAGGTTTGTGATCTATATGGGGTTGAGAAAAAGTCTGAAACAAAAGTTGGTTTTTTTTCAGAGCTCATTACAGAGGGTTGAGCACAGATCGGAGCTACAGTTTACATTTGTCTCTTACCAAGAAAAACTGCAGTAGCTCTGATTACATGTGTTCTGTATGCGAACACGTTGATGCTCGATCCATGACGTCAACATAAGTTTGTATGTGTTTAAAGCTCCATAGATCCGTCCAGGAACATTCCCATCATCCCCACAGCAGCTCCACAGAATTCATTCCCATTCTGTTTGTTGTATGAGCTCAGTGAACTTGAAAGTGAGGTTCTTTTTTTTTTTTTTTTGTTTTGCTGTCCTGTTTATGTAAATGAAAGGAATGTACTTTTTAGTAAAATATCCTCCTTTTGAGTTCTCCTTTTGGGCTAGGTGATTATGAAAAACTGCAGTTGTGCTTCAGGAAGGGAACTGTTTTATGTTCCAAGAGGAGGCAGAGTATTTGGTTGGAGACCTCGCTGAAAGGAAACTGTAATTTTGCAATAAAACATTTTGACCACAGCTGTTTTTAACGTCTTATACAGTAGTACAAAAATATAAAAACATTGTATATCAGGCTTTAAATACATCTTGATCTTGTGTGCCTTGAAGAAGTTTTCCTCATATGTTGCATTTGTGTGTGCTTTTATGCACAGTGCAGCTCTTTTATTTAACAAAGCACAACCCATGCACTCTAATTTTCGGCCCAGAATTCTAGATCTTGGTGTAGTTTTACCTTTGTTGAAAATAGCAAATAACCAAGTTGACAGCAGAAAACCATCTGTTATTTATCAAATAGATTAGCTGAATTTAAGGACAGTTTAAAGAAAATTTGAGAGAGATATGGACCTGTTTGTATTGCAGCAAAATTAACAGGCAAGTTTGCAGTTAACATTTCAGTATTTAAGAAGAAATTATTTAGCACAGAACCCTCACCTCAGTCTCAAAGGCTGAGCTCACTCACATTCATGCAATGAATTCTGATTTATTCTTCGAATCTTTGTTTTTTTTTTCTGTTCAAAATATGGCTAATATCAGATTCCACTGTGAACTGGTTTCAAGACTGCAAAGGACCAGGGCTAAAACATCCTGTAGCATCAAAGAATATATGGAGTTGCTCCTTCCTTGCCTGCAGACGTGTGTATGAATGTCATGGTATTGCAGCACAAATAGGGTGACCAGATCCTAACTCACTAGACGAGGGACAAAGACTGTGTTTGTGTGGAACAATGTGGGACACCAATGCATGGAAATAGTCTAAGGTAGCGTAAGGAAAAATAAATACTACATTTTGCCCCTTTGGTTATAACATTACTATGTTTTTGACGTCTCGTTGATTCAGTAGCACATTAACAACTATGAAAATGAAAACTTAATATATTTTATTTAAATGCAAGTTTGCTCACATAAGAAAACATAGTGGCAGGAAGTATTCCTGCTATTATACAGTTCCCCTTGTAAACATACTTGACAGTGTACAGTCAAACACGATATTCAGTCAGTGTTACTATTGATCATTCAAGTATAATTGACTGAAAATTGACTCTGGCAAACTTCATAAAAAACTGTCTCAGACTCACATTGCACTGGTTTCAGTCTTTATTAGAGCTGCATTTCCTTTTCTTGGTTTTAATACAGTTCACTGTTCACTCCCTTTCCTCCATCTTTGGCTGTTTTGTATAGCTACTGGTCGTTTGTTATTGGCGATCGACCCTTAACCTGCGGTATGCCCTGTCACAGTTCGATTGACACAATCACACAGTCCGCCCCGCCCCCTGATGACAGCGCTCAGTCTCCCTGCTCTGTCAGCACAGGCAACTGATAAATGCCAGATTATAAAACATGCATTTCAAAACTGTAGCCTGACTGTTAATAACAATGTGGGACAGCATCTCAATTCGCGGGACGTGTAAAAAATAATAAAAATGCGGGACTCTCCCGCACAAAGAGGGACATCTGGTCACCCTAAACACAAATGAAGATAGATTTTGTCAAAGTTAGAAATATTAGGACATACTTTTCAGTACAGCATAGGCTTAATGTTATTATCACTGACAGGCGAAGTGGTAATTATGGTGATTATGTTCTTACAACGACATCTGTCAGTGGATGAGGTATGTTCAAGTTCACTGTTACTGTAGGAAAACTTAACCTCTGCATTTGACTGACAGGAGGATTAACCTGGCAGACTGGTTTTGACAGTGAGGGAAACTGGAGAAACCAGAATAAAAGCCTGTACGGCTACAGGGGAGAACATACAAACTGCACACAGAAAGTTCATGGTCCAAATGTGAAGCCACTTGGGGATCTTCCTTCAAGTGCAAATATAGTCCTTGAAGCTGGTGTTGGAAGCATCAAAATAGGGAGTGTAAACACGTCAGTGACTTTGATATCATCAAAATGTGGCTCATGTTCCGGATCTCCAGGCCTTGTTGGGTGTTCAGAGTCTGATAATGTTAGAACCAACCTAAAGTGGACTGAGGAAGGACGGCTGGATCTCAGACCAACCCAAGCATCTCTGGGATGTGCTGGACAAATAAATCAGCACACCTCCAGGAGACTTTTGGATTCAAGAATCAGAGTTGTTTTAACCACCATAAGGCAACCTACACAATATTAGACACGTGTTAACCTGACTGAGATCCGGTTGATCCTTCCTGACACCAGTACCGGTCGATATGGACAAACCAGGAACACACAACAAGATCTTCAGCTGGTGGAGATGATCTGACTCTGTCATCACCATCACAGTATGGCCTTGTAAAAGTCATGTCAGAGCCTAAATGTTCACTTGCTGCCTTATATTCCCCCCCC
>JAPQRQ010000018.1:21542373-21575369 GCA_037367365.1 Apogon talboti | reverse complement strand
CAATTAATGATCAGCTCATCACCAAGCTCAGCAGAAGCCTGATAACGATGTAATGGCGACCAGGTGTGATGGAAGACAGAAATATCTAAAACATGCAGGACAGCGGCTCTCTAGGACCGAACTTGCCTACCCCTGGTCTAGAGTCTGCACTTGAGCTATCAGCTAGCTTGCTGTAGAGTAGCACATTTCACAGTTATTGTTGTTGCCAACGTAATGCATTTAAGCGAAAGCATGGCTCACAGTCTTTGTAGTCTTTAAAAATAATTACAACAATATATGCACATATTCAAGTTATATATAAATTAATTACAAAGCAAACCATACCTGAACGTTGTCTCAGGAGGATGAGTGCCTCTGCTGGCTGTTTATGTTCTGGCTCTGGGATGACGCTGTTTCAACGAACAACGCGATTGGCCAAAACAATTAAATGAGGTAACAACTTTTAATTCAGATTGGAATTTATCCTGACACACTTTTGCTTTGTAAAAACTTTCATATTATTATTCTTTACAGAGCAAACAGTCAGCAGAGAAACAACCAGTAAGGCTATTCGATTCATTTTAGCAATTTGTTTTTTGAAACTCAGCTTCACAGCGAAGAGGTATCGATCAACTCGTGAACAGAATGAGATAATCGACTGACTTGGCCCACCGCCTAAAGGTAAATTTAAGACTTTTTAAAACCTTTTTAAGACTACTTGGAACAGAATTTTATGCCCATTTTACAGCCTATTTCACAGCCCTACTGCCAAAAATTTGTGACTCCTAGAATTTATCTATTGTAATATATTTATTTACTCCAACACCTTGATTCCCATTGTTCCGAGTTGAACTACTGGCTGCACGTGTGTTGGAATGAATGTTCTGAGTGATTTCTCACCGGGGGCTGCGATAAGTGGTTCCTAATTGCAGTTATAAATTGTTAAGTTGGAACGGGACACGTTTAAACACAATACAGCCAACAACTATATGGCAACATAATTTAAGATCTACCATATAAAATTTAAGACCTTTTAAAGACTTTTTTAAGGTATTAAATGCAGATTTGTAAATTCAAGACTTTTAAGGGTTTTTAAGACCCGCGGTAAGCCTGACGTAGTGCAGTTTTGCTCTGTCGTCCAGATCATATATTGTACTTCAACCATTGTCCAGATCTTCCTACCAAAGATATACAGAAATTTAGACCAACTCCCAGCTGCTACAGCCTACATACGTCCATACAACGCACCATGAAATGACCAACTGGTCACCACGCCAGTTAAAACTACAAACACTGAGCTTTCTCTATAAAATTGTTATTCCTCATTGGCTTCTTTTCCCGTCATGATCAGATCCGCATTCTCCTCATTTGCCTCGACTAGATTTTCCATTCACAATAATACCGCTGCAGTAACAGGGCCATCATTAGCTTAGCTTCACTGATGTGATGCAGGTTGGTGAGGTGCACTCATGACATTTCATCCTTGTATCTTTACTTGCATCATAGCCTGAGATTCAGCAGATTTTATCATTGCAGTCTGTGTATGTGGCATATCAATAGGAAAATACCATTAAATTATTGCCAAATGTATGAACAGGTTGCGATCTTTTCCTGAGTCAGGACCATGTCCACATCCTCCTCCTTCCCCTTCAACAATGGATTTTCTCTATTGAAATAAATACCATTAATGTATCAGGGTGATCATTAGCTTAGCCTCATTATTTTGGTACAGCTAGGTAAAATGCGCTGATGACATATAGTTCTGGCAGTTTTCCTTGTGTCGTAGCCTGAGATTAAGTAGATTTTATCATCACAGAGTCTGCCTAAGTGTCATACTCAACTTTCATACTTAACTTACGAGACCATTAAAAATCATATAGTTTGTAGGAGCCTTAAAAGAAGTGAATGTAGCCACCCATTGTGGACAGTTGATTAGTTTAGCATTTTGGTTGTTTCCATGTTGTCTTCTTGGGCAGAAGTGACTATATTTGAACAATTGGGCAATTTGATGGAGCTGGAACTCACTGTGACATGACTGCATATATTCACCACATAATAGATATCCTGTTAGCCCTGAAAACTTTTCAACAGAGCAAAGATTTTCAAAATGACAACCAGGACCAGGTTTAGGATTAATTGATTTTAGCAAATGGATAAATTTTTAATATAAGTTGTTTTTAAATCGATTATGTTCATTTTGTCTTCTTTCCAATAGTTAGCAATAGCTTTTTTTGTGATCCAACAATCTCAACTTGTCTGATCACAAAAAAAACCTATCACTAATAAGTTGGGTTTGATAGTAATGTCACTTGAGTGTAATAAATACACTAATGAGTACTTACAGATATACCAAATAATGCAAATTACTGCTAATGTAGATGATTTATTCTACCATGAGAGGTATTGTAATTAATTAATGGTAAACAATGGTAATTAATTAATGGTAAACATTAGTTACATAATAAAAAAAATTGACTGTGTTGTTATTTTAAGTTCTTACAGTGGAGTGTCAGGAAAAAAGTTTTATATCCAAGATCCTTCACAATGAGGAGCTCCACCAATGACAGACTGAACTATTTCTCAGAGGGTGAAAAAGGTTCATCATCGTCATCATCATCATGTGGTGGATGTAAGTAGATTAAAGCAGCAGGAGCCAAAATGAGAACATGTCAGATCAAAAGACTAAATGGAAATGGAAATGAACTTTACAGCATTTCACACTGCTGTGGAAAAGAGAGGATACTTTTTTCACATTTCAGTCTTGAACCACCAGGATAATTATATGTGATTGATTCTTAATATAAATAATTTTAGCAATTTTTGCTTAACTTTAATAAAAATCTGTCAATCACACAGCTGTCAGTCACATATCAATCCCTCCAACCTGCCTGAAAACACCGTAATTAGTCTTCCAAGGGGTACATGTACAGTGAGAAGAGTCCTACAATGTTGTTTCGTCTCACAGAACTTGATCTACAATATTCTGAAAGATAATTAGGGAGATTTTTCCTCAGTGACTCAGTAAAATAATAACAAACTGGATTTTAATAGCATTAATTATCTAGAAGGGCATTGCTAAAAAAAATTAAAATCACATGGCAGATGTTCTGTTGGCTGTATTAACTTTTTTTTTTTTTTAAATAGAACTAATCTGACTAAATATAAAGCTGTGGTTCTTGTCTCTCAGGTAGAAGTAAAATATTATGTTTATTATTAATGCCCGACGAGGAGACAGTGATCATCCATGGTCAGTTTTTAAACCACAGTTTATCAAATGTTATTTCTGCTTTTTTTTCCCTGCTCTGTGGGAAATTAATGGAATCCTGCAGTGTAATTGTGCTGTCGTCTGTGTGTATGCAGGTTCAATCCAAGGGCCCTGGTTTGCAGATATGACGCTAACAGAGCAGCGTGAAAGACAAGTGTTCATTTAACCAGGAGAGAAGGAGGTCAGCACCCACTGCAGCTGTGGAAATGAAAATTAACAAAGCAGAATAAAACAGATGTGTATTTACACCTCGTTACAACAGTGAGCGAGGCAAAAAAAAAAAAACAACCTACGTCACACTCTCACGAATGGATCACAACAAAAGCAGAGATTATTGTTTCATCGTCTGCCAAGAGCTGCTAAAACTTCAAAGATGAATCCAAATTGTCACCATTAAAACCTAATAAGACACTTCCACTCAGCAGGTGTGAAAATACACTGGATCCATAAAAGGAGCTCAATATTACACTGAAAAACCAAGTCTAACAGAGTCTTCTGCAGCAGCCGAGGCTCGTGGGCAACATATCTACACCCAGAAAAAAAATAATATTTCCTCTGACACAAGGCTGAAATTATTTAAAGATTTACACCATAAGGAGAAGCTCATTAATCACTTCCTAACAACATGTTTTACTACTTTCTGCACCTCCAGAGCCTGAGGCTACTTGGCCTCTATTGACACCTTTGTTTTACTCAAACAAACTAAACTACATAAAAACACTGATTTGGAAATAACACATTTTCTAAATTTAAATGTTTTTCTAGGACAGCGGGTTGAACCTAAACTCTGTGGGAAAGTAAAGTCTGATCACAGTGTAAGCGGTTGAAAGGTGTAAAAAAAAAAAAAAAAAACGAAGAAAAGAAAAAGATTTTTTTGTTGTTTTAAGGTTAATAGATTGTTTTTAATCATGTACAAGTGTCAGGTGTTTCAGATTTTATTTTTTTGTTTCGTTCACCTGCCTTTATTTATATCTTCAACACACTAATGCTGGAAAAATATTTAAAAGTTCATTATCTTTGTGTTAAGTTTGTGGAGTCTGTTTTATGCTGTCATAGTCATTGTCAGTGTGGTAAAAGAAGACATGCATCAACAAACCTGGGATGAACATAAGTGTTTTTAAGGAAAAACAGATGCACAAACCAGTGTCCAGGCTATTATTATGGATACATACAACCATGACTATTGTTAGCATTGAAATAGAGTTAGTTAACATCAATAACCAACGCCCAGCACAAAACAGACTTTAAGTTAGTCTACAAAAGAGCAAATCTTGCATTTTAAAGCTAGCATTAGCTAGTGTTGTGCATAGTTGGTGGTGTAAACGAGCAGGAAAGAGACACTGAGGAACTAAACAACCAAAGGCCCTTATGTACACTAAAAAGCAGTGCACAGGCGGTTATCGAGGATGTACACAACCACGACCACCATTAGCATAGAATTGGAGTCAACATCAATAACAAGCACTGAGCACAAAACAGGCACCAACACATACTTTATGAATTTATAACTTTCAACTAATAGATTTTTTTTTCCTATGGGTAGCACTATTCCATATTATAGGACTAAAATTGCATATTTTAGTGGGATCAGTACTTTATTTTACTGCACATGTTTTCTGTCTCATGTTTTACGGTGAAAATGGCTCAACGTGCCACTTCTTGTTGAAATATTCTTGAGCCTTCCCACTTTGAAAATTAAGTAGAGTTGATTATTATATAAGAGTTCTAAATTAGTATAAAAACATCAACCTTAACACCCCTGATCAGAGCTGTTCAGTCTATGTCCTTTAGTCAAATCCTACCAAATCTCAAATTTCTCCAGTAGAAGCCATTACATCGATCAACTCACAACCACTAGACTCACACAAGGGCAGCGATTTAACTGCATAAAAACCACTGCCTCGTTTGTCGGTTTAAATCTGAAATAACATTCTGAAACACACAGAACAACACATGCTGCAGAACTGCTGTTTTTGTCATTCCACTCTGGTAGGTTTAAGAGGTTTCAAAGCTTCATTTCCCCTATTGAACATATATGACAGCAAGTACATATTCTGAATACACTGCACACTAAAACAGATACTGAGTAAATCCAATACATAAACTCAATCTAAACCTTTCTGATCTTCCTGCGGTGGTGATGCTCCATCGTACATCACTGATGACTCCGGTCTAAGACTCTTCACAACAACGGATTAGAACATGAAGTTACACTTCAGCTCTCAGTAGCATGTCGGAAACGCTACCTTCTGCTACGGTCTGAAATAAAGATTATTCCGCAGCCCCTCCACTCATGAACATGTGTTTACAGCAGCAGATGCTAAAACACCTCCTTAGAGCAATAATGTGACTCAACAACGGATGATACGACTCTAAGTAATGGTTCAGTCTGTCTCTGAAAGTGACTGAAGACGAAGGAGGACAATAAAAAACTGCTTCTCTGGATCGATTTGTCATTCTGAACTCTACACAGAATCGGTCCTTGTTTTCTTTTACTACCCACTGGACACTTTTGACCTTTTTCAGATTCATCTGCCACTTGAACATAGAATATCAGTTTTATCATTCATTCAAGTGCATATAAGAAATTCTTGACCTCAGACCTGAGCTATAATTTGCACAGCCTTGATGGGTTTGAGAATCAAATAACACTTAAATAAGCGTATAAGCCTGAGTTTTGTTGGAATAAATATTGAAAGAAATATGCCTTTCAAGCCAACAGCCAGTTTTGATTGATATGCACATTTTTTTGGAAATATATACAATATGTTACAGGAGAGAATATTTTAAAAGGGAAGAAATAAATGGAAATATGCAGTTAAACAAGAATATATGAATTGAAATATACTTTGTTTGTGTTGAATAAATTATGTGATAATTAGTCATTTTCTATGAAAAAAAAGCTGCTATTTTTGCCCAGTGTAATTTTAAACCAGTGTTTCTCTATTGTTTCCCTCCCTGTTCTGGAATGAAAAACATAATCACAGTATCATCGCAAAATCATCACGTAAGGCTTCTCTGTGTGAAAGAAGTCTATCTCCACCTGGTTTCAGAAACGACAGCAGCGACCCCATCCACGGCGCTGACAGACCATCAGCTTCTGGGCCACATCGGGCCACAGGGATGCCGACCTCTGACCCCTCACACTGACAGCCGACTGCTGAAGAGACCTCCCACTCTGTCCGAGCGTCGCCAGCTTGGTCAGCCGTGACCGTCCACACATTCACTTCACACAGTCTTACAGCTCCTCATTTTGCCAGCACCAGAGCTGGGTCTGGCAACCTGCACTACCGATCTGGAACACGAGGAAAAGTTCTCTGGGGTTTTTGGCGACTTACTCTCATGAATGACACTCGACTCACAGTGATGGTGTTGAGAGCAAACACTTCTGAGCAGCCAAAATCTCCAGTCATGGGGTAGATTTTCAACAGCGCTGCAAAAACTATGTCAACAAGAAGCATGAGAGGAAAAGAAAATATCTATCCTTTGTCTAAATGCACATCTTTGGTCTAAAAGGTATAATATTTGTATATTTTCAGTAGTATTTGCTTTACAGAAGAGGTTGAAAAAAAACAGCATCCGTTTGTTCATCACATATTTCTAAAATTTGGCTTATTGTGAAGTGGCTGTAATGCTTTGTTATTCTAAAAGTGGGTTCCCAGTGAAAATAAGAATGAAGAAACACCAGGGTGAAGGATCTGGATTTACAGTTAAGGTCAATAGTTCTTGGAATAACACAAGTTTCATTTTGAATTTGCAAACAAAACAAGTGTTTTTTTCTTTCTTTTTTTTCTTTTTTTTTTTTTTACATCTGTGTGTTTCTGAGATACATAAGCATTATGTAGATTTCAAAGACCTTTAACACATTGAAGCAAATAATCTATTTGTGTCATTCCCAATACTTTTGGCCACGGTTGTACTGCAAAAGAAAGAAGTACTGAGTCAAAATGTATTTATTAGACTTCATTTAGAAAATAATATCCTCTGTTCTGTGCGGTTACTCAGTGACTTTCAGTTCTTTCACTACTTCCCCATTTGGACTTTTTCATCAAGTTTCATTCAGACCAAATGTACAGCTGTGAAACCTTCCCTGGACCAGAATTAGAACCAAAATACTGTGGTCGGAGGAAAAGATGTGGCCTCATTCTGGATCAAACTGAGCCGTGGTTTGGTTCATGAAAATTCTTTCTACAGTTGAACTTTTAGACTAACTGCAGGAGGAGGTTACGCAAGGCTATTGTCAAGGACCACAAAAGAAGTGAAACAGAAGACGGAAGGAGTTAAATAGGGTCAAAACACATCTGTATAAGATGAATACTTCTATAAAACCAAACACAAACATACTGTAGATGATGACAAGACATATTAGTCTGTGACTAAAATTGCTGCATTAAAGGAAAAGCTTGAACTTTTGTTTGGATCAAATTTTCAGGTGTGAAAACGCCCCAAAAAAAACGGAAAATGGCTTATATGTAACTCTAACCTTTAAAGAGGTCACAAGCGATCTGCTGGATTTTAACAAGCCAAAACAATAAAAGTGTAACAAGAACCGTATCTATATCAACTGAGTAAGTTCACAATCTGTAATGATACTACTGTCTTCATACACATACTGTAAACTCATACAGTGACTAAAGCTTATGTAACTACATTTAATGTGTAGGTTCAGGGTGGTGGTGAAACTAATAGAACTTAATTTAACTGTTGTGTCCACAGACCATAAATATGTGTTGTATTCCACTTGTTCTAAATCACACATATACCATATAATGTTCACCCTGTGCTCATATTAACCCAAATTAACCCAATAATAAAGTGACTAAACTTGTGTAACTGCATTGTTCACTTGTGTATCGTCAATGGTGATAATGAAACTGAAATTTGAAACTTTGACACATGTTATTCAACATTTATTAGTGATGTTTGTGAATTAGGTTATTCAGATTTGGTGTTTGTGAAGAAAATATCTCACATTTTGCAGAGACTGAAAACATATGAACATAATGAGACTGAACTTCATACATGACAAGACTCTAACTGGGGCATCTGTCAGCTGTAAAAGTCACAAAACAAAAATTCATGCTTTTCACAGTGATTTAGCCCATATTTACTTAATATTAATGCTCTAAGTCCCACTGAAGTTCACCGTCTGCTTAATTCTTATCATAGATGTCACATATAAAGCATTGTTCACATTCAGAATGGACTCAGACTATATTAGGAACAACTAACCTGGATTAACTACAGTGTATGACAAAAAGGAAGTAAAACAGCCTTGTGTCTTAGACATGAGTCTTTTTTTTTTTTTAAATATTGCAAAGCATGTTTTCCATTCTGATGAGCTCAATCTAAGTTTGTGGTTGGTATCTAGATTAGACATCCCATCTTATACTAGAAGAGACACAAGACTCCTTATTTTAAGAGCAAAACTACTTGAATTCAACCATATTCATATGTTTTCATCGTGTATGATAAGCACAACTTGTTTAAATGTTGATATTTTGTCCTAGTTTTACATTTCAAGTTGTTAGATTTTAATTCCTGTTTTCTAAAATCTAACTAAGAATAATGTGCTTTGGTAAATTTCATTGCTCAATTTACGACATTCAGCCTTTTTCAAGTAGGACACATTTTTGCCAGTGCGGTATTTGTTTATCCACTTGCATTTTTACGTAATAAATGGACCCTTTGTGATTAAAATTTTTATTTACCACAAAATTATAACGGTGATTCAAATCTTGCTAAACATCTTTACCCAACTAAAAAAAGAATTTCCAGAGAAAATGACAGAAAACAAAGGTTTAAATGCCTCCCCCCCGGTGAATCCTTACCTTTTTCTTAGTCTGTCAGACGAGAACAGGTGCACAGGCAACTAAATCTCTTCAGTGAGCTGCCAACATGTGAGAGTGAATCAGCATTCAGCCTGGGGAGGGAAACGGAGGGAGGAGGGCCCAGCGGAGAGGCATTCAGGGAGCAACCTGCCCAACCTGCTCCTGCACCTGTCAGCTCCAGCAACACGCCCTCCACCACATCCACGTCCATGAGGTAAACAGGCCACTGAGGACAGGGATGGAACTGGACCGGTGGGTGACAGAGGGAGGGGCCAGTGTTAGTGGTGTGTGGCTGTTTCATTTGTTTCATTTTATTTGCACAAAATAATAACCTGGTTGTGCTGCTTCCTAGTTGCCAGGTTGGAGATGTGAATTCCCCACAGTGGGCGGAGCCTCTGGTCACAGGTCCTCGGAGCCTCCTTTTCTTTTTTTTTCTTTTTTGGTCTCACTGAAATGGCTTCTGTCGTCATGGCAACAGTTAGGAGGCTGGTGTGCTCGGGTTTCATCCACGCCTTTGTCTCTGGTCTATATCAGGCTACAGAGTGACGTATGACTTTGTGAACTTGCAGGAATTGTGCGTCAAATGAGACTCGACTGTTTTTGTTGTGAACTGAGTCATGCAGGTGAAGTCGTCTGAGTGGCCCTCGAAAGCTCTGCTGCTCTGGTTAGAATGAGGAGTGGCTGCACTTGTCTGAGTCTGAGTGTGTGTGTGTTTTGTTTTTTCTTCTCTTAATTTACATGTTCCAGATATGAAGATCAGCCTTTCTTACAGCACATGAAAACCAAAGAGTCTCTGCAGTTATTGAACAGCTCTAGTGGGGCCTATTTTTACATATTTTCAATACTAAAGTTTATTTTGGTCATATCATTGTGATCATACATAAAAAGTTACTGTTAGAGGAGGTTACACTGTAAAAACACATAGATATATGGTGCTGATATTCCTTAAATATTCAGACCAGATACTGTACCTCTGGAAATGCAGAAATACCCCAAATCATATGTTGACATCCTTAAAGATGATAAATACATTCAAATGCAATTTAATAAAGATATTTTATGTCATCCTCAAGCAACAGCAAAAGCACTTTCCATGTTCTGCCCTGAGATTTTGACCAGATTTTCATTTATTTTATTCACATAGGTTCATGCATTTTGAATATTTTGAGGAGTTCCAAATTTTTCAACTTGAGCCCTAAATGAAAATTTGCATGAAAAACACATTTGAACTACTATAACATCTGCATTTTTACAGTCTCTTCAACTAGGCTATTATAAAACAATATAAAGCCTCTTCACTCTCTAATTCACATTAAGGACAAGCCTGTCTGATAACTACAGTCACTGTAATTTCAACTAACTAACAACACTCTTACGCTACGTTCACACTTCAGGTCTTAATGCTCAATTCAAATTTTTTGCTGAAAGCTGATTTTTTTTCGTGTGGTTGCTGATATTATGATTTACATGTGATGCCATCAGATTCTGTGAGCAGTCTAACATCCTGAAGTGACGTCACATGCATCACACTGTGTTTATGAAGTAAATATGGATCTGGTTCTGTCTCCTCCAGCACACAATGGTGATGTTTGTCGCATTTCAATGATGTAAAAGTCAGATGAAATGCAACATGACTGTTCAGACTCAAGTCGAATTGAAAAGCATCAGATGTGAATCTGATTTAGGACCAGATATGAAAGTGTCCTGGGTCTGATTTGTGTCACAAAAAAGTTGGATTTGGGCCAGTTATTCCTGCAGTGTGAATGTAGAGTTGTATTTGTGGATCTGCACAGATTTGAGACACACAAATACAACGAGGGTGACCAGGTTTAACCCACTTTATGTGTGATGTTCCAGCCTTTGTGTCGCATGTTCCCACGTCCCACTTACTGAGACAATGTCTCACATAAAGACTGAAGAGAATAAATGAGTCCAAGCAGATTTAAAGCAGGTTTATGGCCAAACATGTCACAGCCAATGTTTTAGAGAATCTGCAGAAAAAGTACATTCTTACCAGTTTCGAAGTGAATCCAGAGTAAGACAGTAGATGATCAATCAAATGATTCAGATCATTTTGTTACCAATTTTTGTTTATTTTATTATTTGTTCTGTTGATTCTTTTTTCGTTCTTTGTTCATTTTTGCTCCTGTTGTCACTTTTTTTATTTTGTTCATTTTGATTCGATGTTTTGTAAACCATTCTTCATTCTAAATCATGTGTATTAGTCTTTATTTTCAGCAGGGGAGCAGTATACACCAAGTCAGTTGAAGTCAGTTTACTTGTGTTTTTGATCAATGATATTTTGTGTGTTTAGTTTATAAATTAGACATTATATCTAAAAATAAGTCTATGGCTGAGCATTAGTAACATGTCCCAAATTGTCCCACACAGAACTTAGATTTGCCCCACAGTTGACTCAATAGAAGTAGAATCATTAGAATGCATTGTAGATGATGCATGCAAACACATTTAAAAAGTTGTAAACCTGTAAGCATCAAAAACATCTTTGAACATTTGTGGTACAGGTATCTTAAACAAGGTGAAAAGGATCAGATCAGTGAATCTGAAATATTAAATATGTATTCAGGTTGTATTCAAATATGTATTCAGGTTGTGGTGCATAAGCAGTACCAGTTTTCCCAATACGCACACTATGCACATGCGTAGGACCCAAAGTAATGGGGGCCCCCTCCTTCACCTCTCTAAGAATGTAAAATCATCTAGTTGATCATATTCAGCTCTCATCAAGATATAATCAAGAAGATACACTACATAATTTACTTTTTCTGCCGGTGACACTAGTACAGATTGACAGACTAACGTGTTACCTTTTGTTTGACACCTAACTTGGCCAACCTAAAGCTTCCCAGGAGTTACTGATAGGAGGGATATCCAATCAAGTGTCAGAGACACGTAAATAGTCATGCCCAGCTCACACCGCTGCTGTTCCAACAAATTAGGTCGCGTGATGAATCTGAAGTCATGGGCAGATAGCCAGTGAACTGCTGAACATGGGCATGTATCATGTGTGGGGTCTACGTGTACGACTTAAAGACATGTTTGTTGCTGCTTGTTTTGGTGCGTACATTGTGCGCCCTCATAGTTTTTTATTATATACTGTATATATATATCAAATGTATATATATTTATTATCTATATATTTATTATCTATATTTATTATTATTATTTATATTCCTTTTTTCCAAACATTATCCAAAACTATCCAAATTTAGCCACTTGGATTCCCCAAATAGTCCCTCTGAAAAACGCATAAGCATAACCACAGAAAAAATGCTCTAAAATTGACATTTTTACTGTGTATATTTCTGCTTGTTTTTTATGTTCACCCAAATATTTCAGGTTTTCAGTGTCAGAAAAGCATCACATTGTGCCACTGGCTATGCTAACCAACCCTGTTGAGTTTATAGGAGCAGAGCAGGCATGCAGAGTCACTGAGGTCCATTTCTTTCCACTTTGTTTATCAGGTATGTTAAAATATTCATTAGTTATGTCATCTGTCAGATAAGTATGTGCAGCAGCCCTTCCCTTCTGAATGGTTCCCTGAAGGGAGCAGCTGAGTGGGCATGTTGACTCACTGTGAATCCTTTGTTTGTCAAGAAAAGCCTCCAAAGGAAAACTCTGTGTCACGACATCATTAGCAACACAAAGTCCAGCACTTACATAAGACCTGTTTCTAAGTCTCATTCACACCATCAGGAGTAAACTCAAGGGAAGAAGCCTTTAGCCATCCTTTCACAGTTCTTTGGAAAAGTTGCCTGAAAAAAGTTAAATAATACTGACTCCAAATGTCACATTGAGCCTGTAAACAGCCCTCCTCTTAGAAACTTCATTCAACTGTAAATATCTGTTTGATGTGGAACTTTTTCTTGAGTAAGGATTAAAAAATAACACAGAAACGATGCAATATGAAAGTGACACTACATACAGTACAACCATATACAGTGCACTGTTACTCACTTAAATTTCATACTGTCTTATATTGACCATCCATCTGAGGCAAAACTATCTGGTTGTACTGGGGGAGAGGGTCAGAGGTCATTATCTGCTGCCATTAAAATTACTACAATGGTTTTTAATATCCTGGAAGAGTGCTATCTGTGTTAATATATCAGTAAGTCTTCCTCTCATCTTAATTATAGTTAAAATACATAATAATTTCAGCTTATTTTTTTGAGAAATTACTTTAATAATAGTAAGTATATGAAGTCTAAAGGCCATAAATTCCAAAAATAGGTGTGTAACAATAATGACTTGGAATCAGGAAAATTTGGTCTTTATGCTAAACAGTTAAATCAGACAGGGTAAGTTCTAACATCTGCTGTGATAATTTGAATAAAATACCAATAATAAAATCAAGGAAGGAATCATTATATTTGCAGAGTGTAGCTTGGAAGTGAACCATGTTACTTTGAGGCAAATATAGTAAAGACACCCTTGTTTTGGATATTAAAACATGTGAAAACAGGTTAAATTTGATACCTGGACAACAGTAGTGATAAACACATGGACCTTCTGTAGATCACTGAAGACTAATTTCCAAACTGCCCTATCTTTTTAAGGTTTTAGGACTAGCTGCTGCTGAAAACTGACTCTTTAAGACATTACAGTTTGGATTTCAGGTGAACCACAGTCCAGAAACTGCACTTGTTAAAAGTGGTAAATGATCTATTATTATCATTATCTCTGGTTCAGTATGAAAGTGGTTTTATTTCCACTTGGAAGACAGATATTTTGGTGTAGCCACTGGTAACTCATTGGTCCTTTTATGTGAACATGACTTGTGGGGTACCTCAGGGCATGGTCCTAGGGCCCCCTTACTTCTATATATGTGTCCACTTGGACATAGAATCCCCTTCCATTCCCACTTGGTCAAACCTCCCTTTTAACTCCAGTGATCTCTCTCAGATTATTACCCACAGCAATTGCATCATATCTTTCCAGGTCACCTTTAAATAATACAACCTAAGGCTACACGATCTCAGTAACTTTGAACAGGACTGTTTTATACTGTATATCAGGAACGGGTGACCATAAACATACAGGAATTTGCTTAATTGCAATAACCAAATTACATTTATTCGGAAGTATTTTAATACTGTGTTTGCTGATCCTGCTATAAATGAGAGTTCATCAGTGGTTTACTGTCCTGAACACACAGGCAGCTCCCATGGCAGTGCGCTAAAGCTAATGGGATCATATAGCTTCAGCAGGGACTGAATAATAGAAATGTCTAAACCTTAAACAGGGGATGAACAGGATTTAAAGCCTTTGCCCAAAACAAAAGTGTATAAACGCTGAAAAATATAAAAGCTGAAGCACTCTGAGAACTAGTTAATGCATAATGAAGAGCTTAGAAACTCCAACATGGCACATTTATGAATACTGATTCAAGTTTGACGTCACTTTAGTCAGTGTGCAGCCAAACAGACACAGATGTGAAAACACATTTCTGTTTTTATGTCTGACAGTAACTCTGCACTTTAAGACTTTAAATTGACCTTGTAAAGTTGAATTTTAAGGCTCGGTTGTTATCAGCACAAAGATAATGACAAGACATAAAATGCAGCACGTTGCACTGTGTCTTCAGTAATCATCTTTAAATGGATTCAACCAGGCAAAAGTAATGTACCTAGCTTTCTGTGAAGGCCTTGGAAGAAGAAAAGACAACTATTACAGTGCAAAGTTAGATGTAAGATGAGTGAAATCTGTTTTTCATTCATTTTTTATATGAATAAATTAGTATTTATTTAGAACATTCAGGTAAAGTCTAAAGGATGTTACATAAATTACTCATTACTAAAACACATCCAAACCTTATACATTTTCTATACAAACAAATGAATTGAAAGATGCTAAGAGGGCTTAGCATCTTTTACTGAAAACTGTAAAGAAAAAGTATTTTTCAGAAAAGTTCTCAGAATCCTGTAATGATATAAAAGCTACATGGATACTCATAAATGAACTGTTGAAAGAGGAAAAGGTAGCTACATTTAATCCATCTCAGCTATCTGATAGTGTGAGGAACTTTACTAATACTTCTGAAATAGCAAATGGATTCAATGATTTTTTGTTAACACTGGCCCTTCTCTAGCTAAAAATATAGTACATTCAGATGATAATTTCTTAGTAAATATTAATGAGCAATATCCAACAATAAGTATGTTTGACCTTCCTTCCCTAAAAGAAGTACATGACATCACACTGGGAATAAGAGACCCCTCTGCAGGACATAATGAAATAAGAGCAGGTTTGGTTAAAGGGGAACTAGACAACATTGTATAGTTTTGGTTCTTCTTCACTGTTTTTGTAGCATTTTTCTTTGCAGAGCTCTCCTTACAGTTTGGAAGTACATATTCACTAACCTACCATTATTCCTCCCCGTCCGACCATGAGCATTTGTTTTCAATGAAGCCGGCGACGATAAGACAAAAAATAGTGATCGAATACGCTACTGGAGCAGAACGGAATGGGAAACTTTAGCTGGACATTGAAGTTGTAGACATTTATTTTCAGTTCACGAAGGAGGTCACGGAACTGGAGCTACTCTTTAGCTGTGAGGCTAACGTTAGCAAGGTGGTGTTAGCGGCTGATCAAGCTAATAATGATCAGCTTTTCTAAGAGATACAACTTATCTGCTCCTCTCTTCAAAAAATTCAAACTTCTCTCAGTTTTTGATGTGAACATTTACCAGACCTGTGTCTTCATGTACAAATTTATGTTTACTTAACTCATGACCTTCCTAAAGTTTTCCAGAACTTTTTTATGTTGTCTTCTGTCATTCACAATTATCCTACACCATGGGGGCCGGAGCCATTGTAAGTGAGTGGGACAAGACCCACCCACTTTTTAGGCCCAATAATATCAGACCCACCCACTTTTAATGTCTGGCAACAGTAACATTTTCAATGTGCTGTCAGTAAAATCCATTCCGTTACCCTTGATCTTTGAGAGAATGGTTAAACAAAATCCATACCACATTTTTGTTCCTACCTTATCTGCACCGCGCTGACTCAAGTCCATTCCGTTGCAATAAATCTCCGTATGCCACCTTTTCACTACTCTGTGACTCTGTCAGTCCAGGTAGGCTACATTGTATGAATCAATTTATGGGAGTCAGTCATGTGACTTTTTTGTTGTTGCCGCCATCTTTAGGACCTTGTGCACAGAGGGGAAGGGCTAGTCAGACAGCAGCGGTGTGAGCTGGGCATGACCATTTACGTGTGTCTGACACTTGGTTGGATATCCCTCCTATCAGTAACCCCTGGGACGCTTTGGGTTGGCCAAGTTAGGTGTCCATCAAAAGGTAATGGTTAATCTGTCAATCTTTACCGGAATCACCATATCATGACTGCATTATAAGTGTATGTTAAAGCTGTTATTAGCCCCAATTGAACCTGAATCAAATACCACACACTGAGGGTTATGGGTTATGGGTCAGGGGTCAGGGTTATGTGAACTTCAAAAGGTCAAAAATGCATAGGTATAGCAGGCCAAATGCCATAAGAACTGGCGTGACATACAAAGCCATCTATTGAGATCAGTGTGTCATTGCTCAGTCTGGAGTGTCTTGTTGGTGTCCCGTGGTCTCTCCTGATGGCAGACAGACACTTCTCTCTTCTGACGGTTTTTGGGGATGTTGTAAAATTTGTGGCCCGTTTTCTTTGACTTACTGTTGCTACAGCCCACAGCAGATAGAAGGCATGTTGTGTACCTTAGCTACGGTCCTAAAGATGATGGTGGGATTGCTCTGTGACGTCACATGACATCTGTCACTACAAGCTAAATTGTGTCCACCTGTTGCTTTTAAAAGCATTATGTGATTTTTACAGCATTGAATTACAAGTCTCTAGTAGACAATATGTTGTTTTAATAGATATCTAGCATGCTAACTACTGAGTGTGCGTGCGCATGCGTGTATGTGTCTGTATGTGTGTATATGAGTGACTAGCAATCACATCATGGCAGCCAAGAGAAAATGTTCAGACATCCGAACATTTTTTAGTGCCCCAAAACACAAAGAGCCCCATAGCCTATCACTTTAAAAGATAGCAGATTAAAGAATGTTAACAAGAAACAAGTGTGTCATAAACATTTCAATATTTTAGTAGATTTGTAGGTTCTACGTGTTGGATTTAAAATATCCTATTTGTATTTACATGTAGACATAAAGAGACATGAAGAGATCTTCTACATGAGTCATTGGATCATTTTCTGTCCTTTTAATATTTTCATATATGTGATCTGACTGTGGCCAACATTTTAGTGTTTTATATCATTTGATTTTTAAAATTTTAATTATATCAAATTTTTATTCTTTTTTTCTTTTTTGTGTGTTTTATTTGCTTGGGGAGGTATTTATATAAGCCTTTATGGCTTCTAACCTCTCCTGCACTTGCATATTTTTTTCTTTTCTTATTGTTGTTTGTGATGCGCAAATAAATAAATACAAATAAAAACTAAATAAAGGCTTTTAGTCCTATAATGCTGCTTGACTTAGTAAGAGTTGTGCATATGCACCCATGAAGTTAATGCTGGAGTCTGTTACTTGATATTAGTGAACTTTATATCTAAGATTGTGTCAGTTGAATACATCCATGATAACAGCCAGAAAATGGATTTTCATGTTGTGTAATTTTTCCATAAAAAAATGTTCATTGCTGAGTTCTTAAATGTGTCTGTCACGTACACTGCAGCAGCAATGCTAGCTCCTTCAATGCAAACCTCACAAACACACACAAGCATGTGTAAATCTCACACATTAAACCCTTAAAGTGAGATTAACATGAATACGTAATGCTTATAATCCTCATAACTCTTATGTGAGACACCTTTAAACCTTTTACCAACCTTTAAAGCTAAATATTTATTTTCCACTTTGATTCTTTTATTCCCATTGTGATATATGTTCACTCATGTACATATATTCCTGTGAGCATGAATGAACTTTAGATTCTGAATTGATTTGTATGTTTATGCATTTTTGCATAAATTCTGTTTGATGTTTAATACGAATACAGTTTGTATCATCACATATAGTGCAGCGCATATATTTGATGGCTGAGTCAAACAGACTGCATAAAAAATAATGTGGACTGACTGTATATATTTAACAGTCAGAGAATATGATTTCTCTCACAGAAATTTCAGACTAAGTTCTCTTTTACATGAAAATACTTAGTTCTTCATTCTAATACAAAAAATGCAGATTTGTCTAATAAGCAGGACTAACGTCAAAACATTAGAATTACTAAAATATGACTTCTACGGTTTTCATATAGCAGCTAGATGCTCAATTTGTGAATTGTGAGATCTAATTTTGCAGTTTGTGATGAATAATTCAGTAACATTAAGATACGCTGGTATGTTGTGAATTATTCCCAGTAGTTTTGTTACAGTGAAGAAAATATGTGGATTCGGATGAGCTTGTACTGAAGATCTGAGGCCACTTAGACATTATCAGTGAGAGCGAATTTGAGAGATGGCTGTTAGAGGAAACATCAAACAGTCAAACAGACATAATGGTTCAACACTTATCTGAATGTGAGCCATTTAAGTATTTACTGTAAAGAGGTGCTACACCCTTTGGAGCTGCAAAGTAAATGGCATGACTGCACTGTGATGAAACACCTCAGTTCTGGGGTTAAAGTTGACTTTTCTAAACAAATTTACAAAAATCCTCATTCCCAGTTATCCTGAGCTTTTCAAGGCCAGCGCTAACAATCGCAGGGCTGCCAACTTCATTTGGTGGGTGTGACCAAAATACTGCCGCACATGCAACGGCACATGACTGTGGTTGCATGTTTCCCCCTGTATTCTGGTGGTGGGGCGGCTTGTTGAAGATGGGCAATACCTAAGCTACAGTCGGTAAAGCAATAACATGGTGAAGGGTCCTCCTCAGAACATTTTGGATAGAGTAGATGTTATTTCCTGCATTGTGTCTGATTTTGAGGTGACCTATGTGCAATAGCTAAATTCATTCAGATTCATTGTCTACTTCCTGACTTGTAAGGCCTTAACACATAAACCTGAGCTGAACATTCAGCTCAGAGTGACCAACTAAGCAGCAAATTTGGGCTCAACTGCACACCAGAAAGCCACTTTTGATCCTAAATGGCTGCATATATACCATCATAGCCTAATTTATAGACCCATGCTGCAGATTTAAAGGTAGATTCATGGTTGAATATACAGTATTTTGATTAGTATTACTGATTAAAATAAAATGCTATGATGTGAAAAAGTGTTCCATGGTTTAGTCCAAAATTAAACAATATTGGTCAGTGAAAGACATTCATTTTTCTTTCAGGGCCTTTTCCCACAACAGGGTCCATCAAAAAATTGACATGGGGAAAACATAAACACTAACACATATAAAATAAAGTACCTAAACGCTAAAAGCACAACAAATAACTTACAATATACTTTTCCCCACTGTCGTACAGTGCAGTATGACTAATATGCTGCTAAGGACTTGGACTAGACTGTGCAATATTCCCTGTGTGCTCCAGGGCACACAACCACCATGACTAATCTGTTTGTCTATTAGTATCCATGTCAGTTTAAGACTCAGTACTAATTATGTCAGTTGTCCTGCATCACACTAATGCACCTTATGTGTCACACCGACAACCCCTTGTGTCAGTCCATGTACTTGTCTTGCTCTTGTCTTAGCACCAAGATTCCTGCTGTAACACTCTCATTCTGACTACATATGATCCCTGTATATAGCTGTTAATGACAATAAAGAAACCTTGAACAAATAAAGTTCTTAAAACAGATTAGCAATGTAAAATGGACATTAAGCTTTACTGAAGATCAAAAAGCCTCTCTCTCTGCATCTGCATTGGAGTGGACTAGGACAGGAACAGCTTTGGCAGAAAGCCCCTAAACTCATTTACTCCCATCATCAAATGAACCAAGAAGAATGGAAATATGTCCTTGGGTGTTATTGTTTTCTGTTTTTTCCTTTGACAGGTGGGTGTGGATTGAAAATTCAGATAAATTTCATGCATTTCATGATGCTTGTAATTAATATGCAATTTTAAAGCAAGACAGAGGCAAGTAGTATACAGCTGTCAAAAACAAAGAAAAAAAGAGCAATAATGCTTAAGAGCTTTTTTCTATTGTGTTTTAAACTCTGAAACTCTCCCCTCTTTAAACTCTTAAACTTGACTTACCTTGGGATTTTCAAAGGCGGAAATGAATGGCTCACACGCATCCCTGAAACTTCTCCAAACAGAGTATAGAACACTGCACTGCCAATCAGAGACAGAGAAGGGCGGGTCTTTGCATGGCCATGTCCTTTTTTTTTTTTTTTTTTTGCCATGAGAAATCAGACGTATGGCGTGGGTGTGTGTGAAGGCAGTCACAGAAGAGGCAGAAGAGGTTGGGGGGTCTGATGTTTCAAAAGAAGGTGTTGTTCAATAAGGACAAATCAAAATATAAGGACAAAGACTGTCCCATTTCTCCTAAAAGTCTTTGCTTTTGTAAAATTTCTAATTTAACTTCCTTATCCTAGTACTACCTCATTCCCCCCACATTCTCAGTTGTTGTTGTGCCTAAATCTAACCTCAAATCTTAACCAGTAGTATAATATTCATGTTGTACTCTAATCTGTTACTGTGGTATTTATTGTCTACAAATTGCATGTGTGTCAGCCTAAAACCTCTTCTGGTTTTTGGGTACAAGGACACATTTGACTCAGAGACCACTTCGGGTCTGGGTCTGGGTTCTTGGGTTCTGGGTCTAGGTTCTGGTTTCTGTGTCTGGGGTCTAGGACATGGAATGTGGGTCTAGGTCTGGGTCTGGGGTCTCCAGCTCCAGGTTTTAACAGTGTAGGAGCCAAAGAGTCAAACCGGTGCAGTTGGGACCACCGTGGTCTTCCACCACACTAATGTTCACTGAGGGGGGTACAAGTCTGTGTGTGTGTTTTTCTCTGTCCTGGGGAGGACAGAGGGGGTGGAGCCAAGCCCCTACCCCACCCCCAACCTAAAGCTGGGGATGAAGTTACACTTCAAGATTAATTAACTGTGAAAAACAGTTTACACAGAGAATGCTTAACTCTTTCAAGTTTTAATTTTTTTACACATATTTTCATAAAATACAATGTTTTCATTCCTTTACAAGCGTCTACAGCTGTTTTAATATACCTTTCATTTTCACAATGGCATTCTGAATTAAAGTTTCATGTGTACAAATGAAATAGTTTTGTTGCCAGTAACTTCAAAACAGAGTCCCCAGATGCTCCAGATAAACATTAGATTTGATGAGTGTTTTCCCTGATGTTAACGATTCTGTGGCTCAGCCTGAGCACAAACAGTTTGCAAACCTTTGGAGAGACATAATGAAAAACCCAAACTGTGCTTGCTCTTGCTTATTTCCTCAGTTGATCATAAAAAAGTGCATAATTTCTACCAAGTCAACTCCTTTGTGATTTTCTCAGGAGGTTTTAATGGTTTTTGACTCCAAGTCAGAAAATTAAATTTAGCAGTAAATTGCCTCTAGAAGAAATATTCATCTGAGGTAACAATGTGTAATCATACTTACGGTGTTTTCCATTCTGTAACATGCCAACATTTGACTAACAGCTGTGTTGCACATCCCTGCATGTGGATTCAGCTGTTGTTCCGAATGTGTCCAATACTGAAACAGCTGTGAAGCAAAACCATAATGTCCTTACAGCTCATACAACATTTCTATTCCTGTTTTTACAGTTGGAGTTTTCAGAGTCACCTTTTTCCTCTATATATCCCTGTACTTTTAGTCTGGGCTTCATTACAGTCTCTGAACTCAAAAACATTAACGATGCCCTCTGAAAACCCACAGAGAACATGTGTGGTGTGTATATCCGCCCGTGTGTGTGTGTGTGTGTGTGTGTGTGTGTGGGTCTGTGGAGGATGCTTCACTGTCAGAGTTGAATTATCTTCTTCAGGTTTCCGTCTGGCAGAGACCAGTCAGACCCAGAGGATGAGCACAATGGATCTGTCTTGATATATTTTAGGACTTACACAAAGTACACAATCCAATATTAACTACTTTTTACACAAAAAAGCAGTTCAAAAAAGTGCCCTCAATCCACTTGACTATTCATTACAGGACGTACGCGTCAAAAACCAGCAGCTTCATGGCCTTCATTAGAGACACAGGCTCGAGTATGAGCTTATTAACTTTTCATTATGAATATCAACCTATCCTTTATGAGAATGCTGCCTGGATCTGTTTCTCCTCGATTATCTTTAACAACTGAAAAGCAGCTCACAGGCTCACAAATCCACAAAGCCAAATCAAGATTAAAACACTTTAGTTGTCTGCTGCGCCTTATTTATCATTACATTCAGAAACAGCCCTTGACAAATGTTTTGTTTCAGATTCATCTTAACGGTTCAATATATAGGATTTGCATGTGCTTGTGTGTTTACCAGTTGATTGTTGATGTAGCTGACTCCATTTCTAAGTTAACATTTGCTCATATTTACACTGTTGCTGTTGTCGTGGAGCAGAAAAGATGCATTGGTGAAGTAGACAGCGAAGATGAGGAATTACTTAGAAAAGCCCCCCAGAACCTCAGAGTAGGACAGCTGTCAGAAACCAGGCCTGTTTATGTCCAGACAGAAATCATTCTCCTCTAAAAGGCAGCTGACAGCCCACTGGGAGATCGCCAAAAGGCACCTGAGCAACTGTCAAACCAAAAGAAGCAAAATCCTCTGGTCTGGTGAAATGAAGAATGAACTGTCTGACCATAATTCCCAACGGTGAAGGGGGAGGAAACGAGGCACTCAGCATAACCTCATTATTATCATCCCTACAGTCAAATACAGTGGCAGCATGCGGGGGTGATTTTCTGCAAAAGGGACTGAGAGACGAGACAAGTTAGAGGGAAAGATGGATGCAGAAATATTTAAAGCCTGACAGAGGACGTCAGGCCAGGCTAAAGGTTCAGATTCCAGACAGAAAAGTGGAGTGTAGAGAAGACACAAGAGCTACAGGAACCGAAGGCGTCACATATAAGGATGGGCTTTAATTCACTGCTGTAAACCATGGGTGAGACTTGACCAAAAACTTGTGTCATATCAGCAGCTCAATATAAGAGTTATAGCGTTTCTACCAACAGGTGGATGGGGTCATAAAGTTTATATAATTAAGAGATGGAGGAGCCATTATCAATGCTTTCTGCTTGACCTCAGATCTAATAAGTTAAGTGGTCGGTATTTTTCACTATTAAATAGTTAATATGAGACATGATTAATAATCTGAGAGCACTCTGTGGGTAAAACAGTTATTTTCCAATAATGTTGAATTATTTTTTAACGCTTTAACCTCTGAGACACTATTCCAGGTAAACGTGCTGCTGTGAGTATGTGCTTGTGTTCCTTTTCTTCAGTGGTTTTGCTTTACTGTGTGTTTTAGGGTCAAAACAGGGTAGAATAACAGAAAAAGACAAAGAGAGGAATTTAAGTTTGACAGGTTTTTAATAAATAAGGCACTCAGAATGTACATCAATAAGAGATTTAGGATGTTGGACATGAATTGTGAACTGGAAGACACTGAATAACAATTTTTTGAATTTGGGCCCAATAGTTTTTGTTTTGGGCTCTTTTTTTCTAAATCTATTTTTTTGCAAGTCGGTCTAGCTCACTGCTCTGTGTTTTGCCCCCCCATTCCACAAGTGGCGGGGGGTGCACTGAGCATGCTCAGATGCTTATGAAAAGTGCAGGGTCTATACTCTCAACGCATTTTGAAAATTTCCCTATTGAGCAAACAGTTGAATTTTTATGAATATTTAAAATAAATCATACATTCAGAATGCTCACCACAGACACGTTAGGGGTTACAGGGTTAAACCTTTATTCCTACCCATAAGCTTTTAGAAGCCAGGTAAAATTAGTCAAATGTATTTGGACATTCTGAGAATCCACAGTAAATGTGCTCATGCCCCAAACATTGTACAACATTGAATCATTGCAGTCTCTTTATCTGAGTTTAGGAAGGGTTCATTCATTGGAATTCTCACAAATCTAAGTTCAACTTCCTAAATAAGAAAGGGTGGCAGTATTTTTTCTGTCCTCATAAATGCAAGAAAAAATTTAATTGTGGCTTTAAAAGCATCAAATGAAATTGAGGTTCTCCTGAATTAGATAGTGATTGACCCTGATGCTGTAGAAACTTACAATAGATGTTCTAGTGTCCTGTTTACACAGGCTTTTTACGGCTCACCATGATGTGTTGTTTTGCATGTAGTATTTATTTTTAAGTGTTTCTTCAAGGTCTTTCTTTTTCTCTGTAACACTTTGGTATTCCTTTGAATGAAAAGTGCTTTGTAAAAGCAATTTATTATTATCAGTGAATGGTTAAAACATAATAATATAGAGATACATGCATTATGTAGAAATGTAGGTATATAACCTATTTTTGGTTTCATTATAAGCTGTTTTATCTGTAGCGCTATCATTTGTTTCCATGGATTTACTTTGTCACATCAATGATGCCATTTTACCCTCATGGGTTTTTTTTTTTTTTTAGCTCTTCCTGAATTCTGTTTCTATTTACAGATTTCTTTTTTTTTTTTTTACAGATAATGAACTCTAATCAAATTTTTATATTCATTTTTAATTTTTTATCTTCAAGAGTCATAATTGAAGGGCACATTGTGAAATTCTCTGCTGGCAAATTCAAATTACAAAACCTACTCAGAAATATTACAAACTTAAATGTATTATCAATGAAGACATAAGTTCAGCTGTTTGTCCCTTTTCTGTCATATCGGCTATCTGGAAAAGCACATCAATACCACTGATGTACTTTTCAGTCAGTACGTCGTATAAAACAGTTTGATTGAAAGGTCCTTGTCTGATAAGTGGTTGTGATTTTTCTCATCGTAGTCTTTAAGATCTAGTTTCAAAGAGAGGGGCACTCAGACAACAAATGTCAAACGGAGACCTCTGGTTCCTCAGCCTCATTCCTGGATCATAAAAAAATGATATGCATCCATGGTTTGCAGAAATGTAGAACTGCAGCATTTGATTGTGGAAATTGGGATGATTCCTGGAGTTTGTGAGCCAGAGTCCAGACCTGAACCCAATAAGAGCATCTCTGGAGGGACCTGAAAATGGTATTGACTGGCACTCTCAGTCCAACCCAATTGAGCTACATTGATTCTGCCAAGAGGAATGGGAGAATCTTCCAAATGAAAGGTGTGCCAGGATGGAAGGATCATTCCAAAGAACCCCGGAGGCTGTTACCGCTGCCAGAGGAGCTTTAAGATACTATTAAATGAAGGGTCTGAATACTTACCAAAGTGGAATATCTCAGTCTCACATCTTTAATGAATTAACAAATCACCCAAAAAGAACCAGTTTTTGCTTTGTCATAGGAGAACTGTGGATACATTAATTACTATACTGTATTGTTTTTGGGTCAGCTGGTTTGTTTGTTTCTTTTTTTCTTTGTTAACACTTTAACAGCAAAACTATTGGTTGAATTCATACCAAATTGGGCTTATAGATTTTCAGTGACCCAGAATAGATCTGATTACATTTTGGGAAAAGTATGTCAAAGTTCACATTTTTTATGAATTTTTAAAATCTTTTTGTTTCCCCATTTACTATTAATGGGGAAAATTTCAAATGTCTGTAAATACATCAGTTTTGTTTCAATTTACTTCAAACTTGGCACATATATAGAGGCGATTAATATACATCACTGACATAAAGCTAAGGCATATATATTTTTTCACACTTTGGATAAGTTTTTTAAAAAACAAAAATTTCCACCATTTACGTAACATTGTGGTACTCTACCATTATAAAGGATACCAAATTGGATTTAGATTGCCAGTGACCCAGAATAGATGCCATTATATTTTGGGAAAGGTAGGTCAAAGTTAAAATTTTTTATGATTTTTTAAAATCTTCCTATTTACTTATAATGAGTGAAATGACGGGCACGTTTTGCTGTGCCTAGCACCACTTGTTGGATTTAATATGCTTTCCCCTGTTTTACCATGATTTTAATCAACATATCTTTACTTTATGTACCTTCAGCACCTGGTTCATAAAGACAGCACATATTCCAGCTATGTTAGGATTACTTTTTGTATCAACATTTTGGACATTAAAATGACACTGAACAGCTAAACATTACAGATGAATCACAAATCTGCTTATTGTGATCACATTATAGAACTTTCTAGGCAGATCCCTGGTTCTGATGTTTCGGACTCACGTCCACTATCATCCAAAAATGAAATACTTTCACCCATAAAAAAATCAGCAACTAAACATAATCAAGGCATTGAGGACAGTTGTATAGAAACTAATTGTGGGAGTAATTAGTGGTAATTTCTGGGAGACAGAGTTGGTCCTTTCATAGGCAGATGGCCACGCTGATGAACATCCAGATAGCAGCCTGATGCACAGCTTTGCTCTTATCAGCACATCTTTTCCTGCACTTCAGCTGGTTAAACAAGCTAGAAAATCACTCTCTGGCATTTCTCCCAAGCCCCCTTTTCCATGTAACAATAAAAAAAATATTAACAATGGTAAAAAAAAAAAAAAAATGAAAGAAAGAAAGAAAGCGGTAGAAGAAATGTGGGTTTTAGTGGCACTATGAATTGCAAAATGTGTCAGTGGGGTATTGTGTGAGAAGACAATTCATCTAATGAAGGAAAAGAGATATGTCAGGTGATAACAAAAGGCTTATTTGTCCAGAGCCTGGTAAGATGATCAGGTTAGCCTGATATTAAATGTGTCAGTGTGACAGGAAAAAGTCTGAATAAATGTTTCTCTGAGACAGGAAATATCCTGCACCCAACAATGTAGTTTCTTATAAAGTTTGGGGATTGAAATGTCATCTATTGGCCTTGGGAAATGAAATCAGTTTGGTTGCTGAGAGATGTTCTGTATGTCGGCCAATATGGGAATAATTAACTAATTAATGCAGAGAGGTTATGAAACTGTTTGTCACATAAAACAGTCTAGTAGAAATATATCAGACCCATGATAATTTCTCCAGTACTTTTATGAGGTAAATGTCATCTATAGCCCTAGTGGGTGAAATTCCATTTGGCTGCAAACAGATGCATGCTGGGAAATTTGCACAAGTAGTATAAGCTAAATATCAGGTAAAAATGAAGAGTTGTTCTGTTAACAACATTGTGCATAGAAAACACCATTACATATTCTAGTATTATTATCATGTCATCATAAATATATTTTTTTTCAAAAAGTATTTTGTGAAAACTTAGTCAACCATCTTTCTCAAAGAGCTTATGTTTTTGCCAGTATTAGTCTTTTGGCTGTAGTGTTTCAACAGTTTGGGACAGATCATAGTGATTGTTTGTGTGAGTTCTGGATGACAGTGACCACAGCCAGAGATGCTAAAACTAAAGATGAAATATTCCACACTGGCTGGAAATAGAATGTCTAACCTGCAGCTGATTAGCTTAAGCTTCTTTCATATGTATCACTGTTGCAGAGGGAATTTCTTAGCTGTGATTAGTTAGATGTTTTGATGAGTTTGGTTACTTTTCATAAAGTCTGCTGCATACTCTGTGAAAGAGAACAGAGAAATTTGTTTATCTTCTCAAGGTGGCAAGAACAAGAACAAAGTTTGTTCTGGCATTTGTTCAGGACATTTCATACTTCACGAGAAACTCAAGTGTGGAGCTCGTGGGAGGTCCTCGTGTTTTTCTTTGTTAACCACACACACTTCAAAATTTCTGACCAATCATGCAATAGTTCTTGCACACTGCACAAGAAGAACGTTCTGCCCGGACGGTGTGTCAAGAACAAGCTGCGAGAAGAAATTTCTGTGTTCTCAGTATGTAGCAGGCTTTACTCTCTGGTTTTTATGATGAGGAAACAAAACCTAAAAATGCATGTGTGTTTGATCCATGATGGACCATACAAGGGTCTCAACTGTTACAGCACCACATCTTTCTCACAAAATCATCATTTAGTTAGGGGTCAGCCATGGCATAGAAGGAGAGTTGACTTGTGACCGAAGGGTTGCTGGTTCAATTCCTCAGACTGGCAGAAAGTTGTTGGCTGATGTATCCTTGAGCAAGACACTTAAGGCTCCCTGTGCATTTGATGTAGCCAGCCCACTACTCCTAGTCTACAGTGTGTGGTGTGTTTCTGCATGTTCTACTGATGGGTTAAATACAGAAAGTCAAGATTGGTGTGTGTTCTACATACTGACAAATAAAGAGTCTTAATCTTATTTCATGTTAAGTCTTTTTAGTGATGTAATAATAATAATTTGCTAGTCAAATCACAGAGGCCGTCTGTTCGTTTGGGCACCAACAGTTTTCACTAAATAGTTGTTTGTTCAGGTAACAGAGCCACTTCCATTGGTTCAAGACAGTGACAAGTTTACTTGGTGATTGGAATCCTGCATCTTTAGTCAGGAATTCACTTTAATAACTGATTAAATTAAGGCTGTTCCAGGCCAAATGTCAAGGTCTTGAAAAAAAAACAAAAATTCCTAAATTCCCATTTGCTAGCATGGGATGAAATCATAACTTTATTCTCTATAATAGTGACATTTCAAATATGTTTTTACTGCATCCAAGAAATGTATTATACTACTGAAGGAAGCAAAGTTATAGCCATTTCTTAATTTCTCGGAAGACTCTGGAATAATCAGTTTTATCTCCTGTTGTCAACGTCTGTACAGTCACAGTACAAAACTGATGGTTTCATGTGTTTCCTCTTCTTTGTCCTGGTGAAATGCTGACTTTGGGCAGGTGCAAACCTCAGGTGGTACCAGACTAATCGGGTTTATTAATGGACACAGAGACTCAGTTCCAGGATGTCGAAGGAGCATGTAAATAGTTTAACTGGAGTGTGGCCAATAGTGAGGTTATTCTCTGCATGCAGCAAGGGTAAATCTGAATTAACATAAATAATTCAGCCTAATTATACCACAGCAGCAGTCATGTAAACACCTCAGTCTTGTGTTGTTTATCATATTCATTTATATATGCTACCCGGTCATATTTTGCTGTTGTCTAAATAAAATTTGTTCTCTCCATTAGTGCAAATGTTGTGTTAATGGAGACAGGTGTGTATGTACATATGCAAGTAGTGTATTTCAGTCTGCAACAGGTGACTGGCAGCACCTGGGTGAAGCCATACTTGAAAAAGAGATACACATTCATTAACTTCCTGTGATTTTGACCATTTTTAAGGATATTTTCTTGATTAGTACAGTCATTATTTGACCTGAAAATGTGAGAAAATGACCATCTGATATTACTAAAGCAGGCCAGACAACCAGGATCTCATAACAGATCAAGTGGAACAGGAAATCCTCACATCTAAAAAACTGTGACTGTTGATAACTGTTGCTTGTAAAATGATTTAGAGGTGTATCCAAAAACAGCAATTGGTGATTGTGGCTGTTCACAGTTCCAGTCTGGGAATGTATGTCTTAATAGATAGAAAGATACAGATAAGACCACATTAACTCCTGGGATGGCAACTGTTAGTGTTGAAAAACAGCTGTCAAACTGAAGCTAAAAAGATTGTAAGACTTATTGGACTTTAATGGATATATGTCATAACGGATGATGATTATATGGTTTTATAGTACAAAGGTCCTTCGAAGCTGCTCCATTGTTCAACATGGATGTACAACTGACACTAAAACAGTTTTTCAGGTTACCCTGTGTGTCATAGAAGAGGTGGGTGGAAGACCCAGGAAAGAGCAGGCATTTGGAGTTAGTTTATTTAGTTTGTTTTTGTCTCAGGCTGAAAGACCCTTGAAGAAATTGATGGGTGTGGACTAGTGTGGCTGGAAGATGGTCACGGGTGGAAGAGGTGGAATTACTTCAGGTGAAGTAGCAGAATTGGCCTATGCTTTCCTTCCTCTATCTATGGGCTGAACATAAAAGAACAACATCTGACCTGTAGCTGCACACTGAAAATGGAGAATTTTAGCAAAGAAACAAAGACACAAAGCATTTTCTTTTAAAGCCATTTAGTCGTTTAGGGATCATGGTGCCCTTCTGCATATACATGATCCAGCAAAACAAATCTCTCAACAGTATTTTGCAGTCACTGTTCTATAAATGTGATTTATTTAAAGAAGTGGCAGAACAACCCAGAGAACCTTTACCTCTATATGACAGTGGTGTCAGACATGTCTACAGCACTGACACAGTCCTAACAAACTGTAGAAATTGGTTCCTGCTCTGCAACACTAGGTAGATATGACCCATCGGTTTGTGCATAGTGCTGTGTCTAGCAGTTTGGATGTCACCATTTTGCTTTTTAGGAGCCATATTTAAGTAAGAAGACAAAGCGCAGGGTGAAAAGTTAGAGCCACCACAGGAATGCACAGATCACATTACTACAGTTACTAACATTGTGATGTTATGACCCAGGTAACTGGAGCTATTACCTTATTGTCAACTTCAGAGCATATAATCCAGTAAGATTTAATATAAATATTAGCAAATATAGTTATGCTAATAGACCAGGTCTTAGAGTAAACTCAGTTGAATATTTGCATGACAGTATCCTTCAATGGTCTATATGTTAGTGTATGTTTTTGACGACAACACCAGACTGTAATAGACTTAAAGATGGTTATTCAATAAACAGAAGCTCTAAAAGTCTGAGTCAACTGGGTGAATGAGCAGTCAATCAAAGCTGACATGACAGAGACAAACCCATTGAATACTCAAAGTGTCCCTTTCTGTAATTACACCTAATAATTAGACAACATGATTACCTCAAAGTCAAGGCCTTAAAAGAAAATCTCTAAGAGTGAGCTCAGACCAACGGTAATGAGGAAAAAGTCTGCAACAGATCGAGGGTATGGATAGGTTTCCATCTATCTGTACCATCTGGAGTGAAGGAAAGAGGAAAGAAAAGGAGACACTGTAGTAAACGTCATCAAGCCTGGATGACAGTCAAACACTAGGTAAGTGGAGTCAACAACCGCAAATATGGAAACACATTAGAACGTACAGATCCACAGATACCTACAGAAAGCACAAACCACAGGCTAATCTTCAAAGTAGAGAGGATGTAAACCTCCCAGACCCAAACTAGGAGCTGGTTCTACAACAGAGTTCAGTAACTTAAGTGAAAGCTGTGTTTTGAATATTTGCCCATCTGGCTGTGATATAGACTTTTCCCACAGTGAAATGAAGCCCTGAAGTCTCCTAAACCTAACAGTGCATCCTGACATAAACAACACTTCTTCAGTATGTGTAGTTGGTGTTTAAATACATTAGTTTGGATTCAAACCAACAAAGGAATGAATCGATCAAGGCCGTGGTTTTCCGAGGCTAAAGGGACTGGACCGGTTCTGAACAGAGCAACATATTCAGTTCAACCTGTTGGAAAAAGACTGAGGTCCATCAGAATCTGATTTATGAACGTGGTTTGAACATAAAAGGTTTTAAAAGATATTTTCATCTACAAAATGCATCATTTTAATGTGGATTATCTCAAGTAATGTGTTTTACCACAGTGAACTAATATGATTATTTTCACAAAAAACTTGTTTTAGTGTTTAGTTTGACTGTAGAGCTCCTCTTCTCAGTCTAGTATAACATTATAATATAGAATTTAAATAGGTGAGTTAAATAAAAATTCACCACTGTGAAGTTGTTAAGAACAATGACTACAGTGACCACAGCTGTTTTTGGACCAGGCTGTAATCATGTTTATTTCTGTTGTGAAGTTTTAACGCGGGGGTCTATGGGGACTGAGTTTTTACCCAGGTTTACTGGTTTGCGTGTTTGCAGGAGTATACAAAAACTACTGCACCATTTTTTATGTAATAATGCATCTGCCAAGGACAAAGCCATTCACACAGTTTTGGAAGCTTTTCTAACATTGCAGGATTGTGACTGTGAGGCTGTGGAGGCAGTATTTTGCTCTTTATAATTACATTTTAGGTACGATGGTTAAGATTTTTTTTCTTACCATACCTGCAGGCAAAAGACCTCGACAACAACCTGCAGATGCACACTGCTGGCATTTTAAACAGCATCCTATTTACATGACATTTGCATTTCCAGTAGATGCAGAGGTACAGTCGTATTCATTATGAGTTGTGTTTCTGTCCACCTGATGTCTGTTTACTCTCCATGTGGTTTTGTTTTCAGGGCCGTGCGTCATATAAAGAGCTGCCTAATACTGAAATGAACTGAACCACACAGTAAATTATTGTAAATAGAAACAGCTAAAAAGTCTAAAAAGCTTCTTAGTGCTACAGCATTGACTGACAGTTCTCATTAAGTTTATCACCATGAAGGACACATCACTTGTAATAATTTCATCTGTTGCTACTTTATAAAAGTGGAACATTAATGTCAGTCTGAGCACAGCTGGACCACATCTGTCTCTGCTTATATTTCCATTAAATAAACACGTCTTCATTCCCATCCCCGATTGAATCAGGAGAATCTACTCGACAAACAAATCACAGCATGTGTGTTTTCAAGCAATTACTGCTGTGGACGACAGAAAACACTGACATCAGTGGAGAACGTATCTGCTGAACAAAAGCCAACATTTTTATCTGGTAAAATCAGCCGAACAGAGCAACGAACAACACGCCCTCAGTCAACCTGAACTGAGTGACACTACAAAAAAAACCCTTTACAATTATTACTATTATGAGCTGTATGTTTGTCATTTACTGGACAAAGCCTTAAGGACACTGATAAGTGAGAACAGGAAACATATGGTTATATACAACTGTCCCAAACAACACACAGTACAGTCTATAGCTCTGACATTATATACAGTATATGACATTATAGCTCTGACATTATATACAGTATCTGACATTATATATCTGACATTATATACAGTATCTGACATTATATATTTGACATTATATACAGTATCTGACATTATATATCTGACATTACATACAGT